>JADFUC010002334.1:600000-949311 GCA_019722365.1 Lithospermum erythrorhizon
ATGTGCTTGTTAATTGAAAATTCTTGTCTCTTTCTGTGAAGAAACGGAGATCGATTGTTCAACTTCTTTTACAAAAATATATAATGTCAAATCAATCTAATTGATTTTAGCTTTAATCTCTTTGTTCTTCTGCTTTTCCTATATGAGTCTATAGTATATAAGTTTTACAGGATGTCTCACGTGCTAATCACATTCAAATGTTGCAGGTTACTTTGACAACTTTGCTGAAAGTATATGTGAAAGGAGGTTTATTTGAAAAATCAAGGGAACTTCTACTTGAACTTGAAGCTGGGGTAGCGATGAGGCCATGCGCCTCTTTCTTATCTGTAAGGTAATTCTTAAAAAGAAGGAGGTGTTTTTGGAATTGATCGTGATAATGAGGCTTTATGGGCTACAACTATCAATGGGTCAGCTTAACCGTTACCTCTGCTAATATTTTTTAGGTGTTGTTGGTGGTTTCTAAATATATTTATTCTCTAAACTTGTTACCATAGTGCTTCCGAACTTGCAAGTTGAACCTGGTTGTTGTGGATAGTTTTGTTTGAAGCTGTTGTAGTTTCCTTGGTGGTTTGTTTTTCTTCATCAGATTTCACAAATCCTATTTTTTATGCAGATGCCGTATTGTATGCTGATGGATGGCCATGCAAAAGCTGGAGATGTCCTAGCGGCAAAATCAGTTTTTGATGAAATAAAGAAAAAGAATGTCAGAACTGGTAGGCTTTGCTGTTGTGCTAGACTACTAGTCTCTTGTTAAACATGGATACATGATTTGTGCTACTTTCAGCATTATCATCCATCTGTGAAAGGGGCAGCACACTGTCTCCATCACGAAACTTTGTGTTTTCTGTATCAGGCAATACATTGAATGTGACCCTTTCAAGTCAAATTTCCTTGTCCTCTCAGTTGTGCTTTATATAAGCTGGTTCTTTTATATAATTTATTGAACTACTGTTTTCACCATAATATATGAATCAAGTGTCATGAAAAATCGCACCTAAATCTGTGTAGTTTCAAATGGTAATATGTGTAATTATATTTCAGTATGGTTTTTATTTTTTCTGCTCATTTGATGCATTATACAGTAATTTATCTCCAAATTCATTGGAGGATCTCATGGTTACACTGCCTAATCCGGCCTTCGCTGTTGATAAATACCTGCAGATGGTTACTGCTATAGTATTATGATATCAGCATTCTGCCGTTATGGGCATCTAGAAGATGCAAAGCAATTGGCTTATGAGTTTGAGGCTAAATATGATAAATATGATGTGGTGCTTCTAAACTCCATGCTCATTGCATATTGTAAAGCTGGGGAAATGGAAGAGATAATGAAATTGATGAAGAAAATGGATGAGCTGGCTATAAGTCCTGATTGGAATACTTTTAATATTCTGGTAAAGTACTTCTGCAAGGAGAAGTTATATTTGCTGGCTTATCGTACTTTGGGAGATATGCACAATAAAGGTTATCAACCAGAGGAGGTAATAACTCTTTACTTGTGCCAAAATATGTGACTTCCAAAACTGGTCATTTCTAACTGCAAAATTTAACTTGATAGGACCATTCCCTCAACTGAAACAATACTTGACAGCCAATAAATTGGTTATTTCTTACCATAGAAATTTGTCTTGGTAGGATTATTTTCCTTCGACTAAAACAATACCTTGGACTTTCATGGCTACTTGCCCATCTTAGAGTTATCCTACCGATGTTACTTCTTATGGAGGATACTCTGCTCTTTTTCCGATAAACTAAACATCTATTGTGGAGACCTTAGTCCGCAGTATAAGATAACATGTCCAAAGTGATTATATCTTGGACTTCCAAGTTGTTTTTAGCACATCCCTTGTATTCTCATTGGGTGAAGTTCTTTCAGTGGCTTACTGATATATAAGAACTAAGATATGTGGCTTATTTATTATTAACTAAAATGTTAATTTTTTCATATATTGATCAGTCTTCCGATCTTGTCAATTTCCTTTACTATTTGTACGATTGACATTTCAGTAGTCCTTTTAGCATATGTATGTGTATATATATGAGAAGCAAAGCATGTTTGAAGCCAGTATACTTTGAAGTTTGCGATACCTCCTGATATCATCTGTGGTAGGGACTTTGCTCGGCTTTGATATATCATCTTGGCAAAACTGGCAATCACTCAGAAGCATTTTCTGTGTACAATATATTGAGATACAACAAGCGGACAATGTGCAGGGCTCTTCATGAGAAGATCTTACACATTTTACTTGCAGGACGACTTCTTAAAGAAGCATATGTTGTGGTCAAGGTACTTAAATCTTCAGTTTTGTGAATTAATATCTGATAAAAAAATTATCCCTAATAGCTAGAAAAACTCAGGACAATGTATCATTGATATCCCGGCCTGCTGTAAAGAAGTTCGCGATAATATTTATGAGAGCTGGAAACATAAACTTGATAAATGATGTGGTGAAAGTACTTCACGTTTCTGGATTCAAAATTGATCAGGTATTCCAAACTTCATATTTAAAAATGTTATCTGTCTTCTAGTAAAGTTTGTGTTTCATTCTTAATATAATGGTCAGAATAATTTACATGATTGTAATACTATGATATTTTATTACCACATAAAGATTGTTCTTCGACTTTTGTCATCATTATTATGCCAAATAATGAATACAAGTATGATATCTCATTGAGACCACATGAAGATTGTTCTTCAAAAGAAATACTTAAAAGGTGAATGTTGGTTTGAACTGGACATATATTGTCGTCTGTCTTTACGAACAACGAAGTTCGTGTTACTGCTTGCATTAGTGGAACACGGCAAATATAAGCTAGCTAGAAAGAAATGTATCCCAATATAAAATTTCCTCTGCTCGACCAATTGAGCATCTTGTTGCATCTTCTGTTTCAGCAAATGTTTCATATGGCTGTATCACGCTTTATTGCTCAACCAGAGAAGAAAGAGTTGCTTCTTCAATTGTTAGAGTGGATGCCCGGGCATGGTTATGTGGTTGATTCAGCCACAAGAAACTTGATTTTAAAGAACTCTCATTTATTTGGTCGTCAACTCAGTGCAGAGCTGTTATCCAGTCAGTATATGGTGTCTAAGACCTTGTAAGAGCAACTCCTGAATGAGAATACCGTTGAATACCAAGAAAAGCCAATTGCCTTGTTTCGATGAAAGATGGGAAATGGGGATATGTCTCTTTGCATGCGAGCTTGTGGGTTTTCCTTGGGTCCCCTCCCTTCTCTTCATTGTATCCAAATGTTGGTGTGCCTTTCTTTAAAGTCGAGGAAATGGATGTTTTAATGGGAAGGGATGTAGCTGTGTGGACTGTGGACTTAATCTCTCTGGAGAAGAAGTTGCTATAGAGAATTGGTCGTGTGAAGAGGACAACTAAAGAAAGGGAATGCTTGGAAATGGAGATGAAGCCTTTTTACTCAATCACAGAGGAAGCCATCAATGGTTCTTGAAATTCAGGAAAAAACTTGGTACATATGTATTTGGCAGTATTTTTTCGAAGAATTAATGCGTTGGCATAAATGAAGTAGTATTTCAAATTGGATACCAGCTGGGGAATGAGCTTAATAAATTCCAGGTGAAAAATTGAAGCCATAAGAAACTTCAAAGACTAAATAACATGATAGACAGTAGCAGAGCAGCACTAATGAGTTCTTTTGAGAATACAAATCATCGCCTTGATGCAGTTCAAAGTCTTGAAATGATAATCAATCTGCTGGTAGCACGTTCAGGTATAAAATCGTCGACGCCAAGAGCTAATTGTATTTGATTTTTTTTCTTTCTAACGTGTATCATTTTGACATATAAGTATACGGTGTGTAATGTAGTACGTAATTGTATGAATCTTTTGATATAAAGCGAATAAATTATTAATTCAAAAGTAGGTCTCGATTGTAGGTGAAACAATCAACTAGCAACAAATTATCATGAAAAATCTACATTCTAGGTATTTTTATGAACAGGCATCAGGATTCCTCCATCAGCATAAAGTGGCCTATCAGGAATCACAGGGATTTCTATATCTCCTTCAAGCATTTTTAGGGCATCTGAGATACTAGGCCTCACAGCTACCACTAGATGAGCACATAAAATCCCAACCAACACAAATCTCTCCATGATTCCCTTTGGATTTATATCATTAGCAGAAGTTTCACCTCCTAGCAATGTCATATCAATAACTTGCTCCATGTTTCCAGTCTTCACTAATGACCATGCCCAATCTGTGATCAGCGATGGTTGCTCGGATTCAGATGGTGAAAGAAGAACTTTTCTTCTGCACATAATCTCCAAGACCACGATGCCAAAACTATAAACATCACTCTTCTCGGTTAATTGCCCGTACAAGGCATATTCAGGGGCGAGGTACCCCCGAGTGCCAGCAGCTTTGGTTGGCATATTTGATAATCTTTTGCTACTTTGTTTAACTAGCCCAAAATCTGCTACTTTCGCCCTCATATCTGCACCTAATAGGATATTTGTTGCCTTTATATCTCTGTGGTATATTGCAGGCTTTACACCGTAGTGAAGATAAGCTAAAGCCTTGGCAACATCAAGAATTATACTTTTCCTCTGAGGCCAAGTTAATGGCAACTTGTTGCTTGAATTTGAACCTTCCTGGAAACCAAATAAATGCCCATCAAGGTTACCATTTTGCATGTATTCATACACCACATATTTATCGTTTTCGCCTTTCTTGTTTGAGAAACAATAACCAATGAGGTTAACAAGATTCCTATGCTTGAGAGTACTAATGATCTCTACTTCATTTCGAAACTCGACCTCGCTCTGAAAATCTGAACTAATAATCTTCTTGATTGCAACTAGAGATCCATCTGACAGTGACCCTTTATGCACAATTCCAAACTGCCCTTGGCCAAGAAAATTCTTCGCTGAAAATTTGTTAGTAGCCTTCTCAAGTTCTTGAATCTTGAAAACTTTTGTTCCAGCTTTGAGTTTCAAATCCTGCTTCAATCTATCTGATTCATGATCAAAATCTGAAAGAACCATACCAGTTTTCTTCATTTTCGTCGCTCTTCTCCAAAGATATAAACCAATTGCAAAAGCCATGAAGAGGAAAGCAGAACCTGCTCCAATTAGAGCAAAAATCAGAGCCCTTTTCCCCTTATTACCACTTGAATCTGTGTCAGGTGCTAGAGTAGTTAACCCAAAAATGCAAGACAGTGCTCCTTGGCTTCCAGGACCAAGGGTGTTCCCAATTCCTGCTGCATATAGAACTGCATACATCAAACAATTACTAGCATGAGAAGAATTACCATCAATAGCAACCAACCTAGACTGAACCTCATAACTTGCAGCCACACATGATTCACAGAAATTGTTGTTCAAGGTACTTCCTCTGCATTGAACGTCTAACGGGTTGTTGGATCCTAGAATTCGACGCCAATCATCAACCGTATGGATATTGGCACATTGGTTAGTTGCATTAACATAATCAAGAGGGTTCAAACACGAAGACGCAAGGTCTGAAGGTAGTTCAAGAGAATCAAGCCTAGATTGAAACTCAGTAAGACAAGCCTCAGAAGTTGATAAATCTTGATATCTGAAGTTAGATGTTTGTTGAAGGTGTCTAGCAATTCCTACAGCATAGAGTCTTCTGAGGATCTGACAACAATCACTTAGTGTTTGATTATTACTCATAATGTTTCTTGAATTGTCTTTGCAGACAGAACTATTCCATGAAACTATACCAACATATTCCATATCTGTGGGACATGAAGCAGAAGAAGAATACAATAAAAATAATGGCAAAAGGGTGCATATAAATGTTACTTTCAAGATCATTTGCTTATTATGAGACACCATTTTTTTGAAGAAAACAAGCTTTCTATGTGCAGTGATTGAAGAATTGTGATATATATTAAATACTCATATATTCAGTGCTTTCATTTTCTAAGGGACAATAGTCAATTTTGGTTTGAAATTTCTTTTTAAGACTACAAAACTAGAAAAGTCAAGGTCTTCAAGATAATGGAGCCTCAACTTATTCATTGAGGTCAACAAATGACTACCAGACATCCAGTACCATTAAATTATTGAGTAATTTTCCCTACATTCCAAAAAAATCGTCTAAATTAAATTTCAATAATCAACTTTCAATTTTAAATAATATACACTTTTTTAATCAAGATCAGTGATAAGGTATACATTAAAAATACGAGAATTAAATATATTTTTAATCAATTATTATATAATACGCTTAAAATGTCGAATCCAATTCGCCAAAGTCAATAATCCGAAATTTATAAGCTTTCGATCTTTTGAAATGAAAGAGAGTATAATGAAAGGAATTGATGAATCAACACGCGGCTTTAGTAGTCAATATCCACTTTGAATAGAGGATAGAAAATTAAGAAAGAAGCATTTTATTATGTGATCAAAGATTAAACCAAGAATAATTTGCATGCAAATTTGTTACTTCTACATAGTAGTTAGTTTTATGGACTTTCTTGACATACAAAACCATTTTGCACAAGTTGAAGTTAGACCAATGTTTTCTAGAGAATGGTGGATGATTTAGAATCACAAATATGGTGTTTTGAAGAAAACAAGACAATTAGGATGACATAGTTACAAAAAAAAAATATATAACAATCAACAGTTACACTCCAAATTGATAAAAGTCAAACTTGATGTCTAGTAAAATATATTGAGCAAGGTTCCAGGTTAGAAAACTCTGATATTTTGCATATCTCACCCCACCAGCATGGATTTACATTACAGTAACTAGTCACTACAACATCACAAGGTTGTCCCAAAGACAACGATGGGGTTCATCGACAGCATGCGAAGGCAAAGTCTAGAGAATAATCAAACCCCGTCGTGTCCTTGCAACGTAAAGTGGTATCACATCGAGATGAAAGAAACGCATTCGCCCTCGTGAGCCGTAGCTCATCTCCACGCCACATCAGACATCGAATCCTGGCATTGCAAACAGGGAAGCGAAACTTTCAACCTGAATCTGAAGCTCAGAAATATCTTTGTTGTTATCTAGACCCTTCAAAAAAGCTTTTCCATGTTCTCTTTGCAATGAACTTGTAATCTTTGCAGCTGCTAGGAGGTAATCAGCAATGGTTTCGAAATCAGACTCCAAACAACCTCGTGATGTCATTGCAGGCGTACCTGTAACATGATGCCTTGTTAGCTAGTGATCAGTGCATTAATAGTACCTCGACACTGCTGGATATTAATATCAAAATTACTCACCGATTCGAACACCTCCAGGCGTAATGGTGCCGTTATCATCAAATACTGTAGCTTTGTTGACAGTGATATGGCACAGTTCGCATACCTTCTCAAAATTCTTACCTACATAAGTTAAAAATAACGAAAGCAGGGTTCAAATACACACTCCATAACCAAGTCTTGGTTGCCCTAAAAAATTGTAATAAACAAAAGAACAATACTGATAGTAACACTTGAAAACTAATAAATGAGGACTGTATAATGGGATATATCTAAAAAAGTATTGCAAGAGATCATAATGTACAAATATCAACATCATCCGAACGAGGTTCAGGTACATAGAATTCCTAATATAAACACCACTACGTATTGGTCAGAACAAAGGCTCCCTGATAATAACCCATTTGCCACGGAATAAACCATATTTTGTTATTACCTGTTACTCCCTCCATTTCAAATTAATTGACGTTTTACGATTCCATGTCAAGGCTTTGACCACAAATTACATTTTATTCACTAATCAAAAAAATATAAAATTGATATCATTGGATTTGTTTTTAAAAATATTTTCATAATATTATTTTTTGTAATTTTTCATAATGTATATAAAAAGTAATTGATAATTAAAGTTGTGTCTCGAAAATTGAGAAAGTCAATTAATTTGAAATGAAGGTAGTATTGAGTAAAGATAACATATAAAAAAAGATTATATGATGCCACACCTGTCAGTCCTAAGGGCCTCAAATCCCAAAGTAACATATGATTATCTGTGCCTCCAGTGACGAGCCTGCAATTCCTTTTTAATAATGCAGATGCCAAAGCCTGAGCATTTTTCTTCACCTGATTCATATATACCTTGTATTCCTGAGTAGCCACTTGCTTTAATGCTATTGCTAGTGCAGCAATGTGGTTATTGTGAGGTCCTCCTTGCAGTGCTGGAAAGACCGCAAAATTTATCTTGTCCTCAAAATCATATTTATCACTTCCATCACCCTGACTCAAAAGCATGGCTCTCCTCCTTGGTTTTGTCCCCTTCCTATAAAAAATTATACCTCCTCTAGGACCTCTAAGACTTTTGTGGGTTGTAGAAGTAACAATATCACAGTAGTCGAAGGGACTAATGCACTCCTGTAACAGAAATGAATCAACAACTACAGATGCCGAATGAATAAATATATGTACAAGTTTAACATCAGGATGCAGATGAATCAAAATATTTATAAAATAGGTATATCACACACATCGTTGAGTTTAATAAATAAGTAATAGCAATTTTTCTCCTATCAAGTATGCATAGGTGAGAAAGTATTTGATTCCATTAATTATCACCACCTGGTGAAACTAAATTCTAGTAATGTCCAAGTAGGATTAATTATTCAATCAGCACAAGAAGACAAATGTTGAGTGCATTCAATGCCAACAAACACCAACATAGCTAGACAGTCCACAAAATGAGTACTAAACCAATAAAGCATATTGCACGAAAAAACCTCAAATTATTAATACAGAGAAAGGTAAAATTATCACCTTAGCAGCAATAAGGCCACTAGTCTGAGCCATGTCACACAATAACACTGCTCCACATTTATCAGCAATCTGCCTAAACCTTGCATAATCCCAATCTCGAGGATAAGAACTACCTCCACATATGAGAATCTTTGGACGAAAGTCCAGAGCTCTCTCCTCAAGCTTATCAAAATCTATGTACCCTGTTTGAGGGTTGACTTTGTAAGACAAACTTTCGAAGAAAATTGAGGCACTCGAAACTTTCCTTCCATTAGGCAAATAGAATCCGTGACTAGTATTCCCACCAGATGGAGTGTCCAACCCCATTATTCTATCTCCTGGTAGTAACAAACCAGTATAAACAGCAAAATTAGCTGATGTACACGAATATGGCTGTACATTCACACCCCAGCTCTCAGGGTCAAGGCTGAAAGCAGCCAATGCACGATCACAACAAAGGGTTTCAATCTCATCAATGTACTGATTTCCACCATAATACCTTGCCCCAGGAAACCCTTCTGAATACTTGTTGGTTAAATGACTGCCCAAGGCTTCCATAACAGCTTTACAAACAAAATTCTCCGAAGCAATGAGTTCTATACCTTTAAATTGCCTCTGTTTCTCCTTCTCCATCATACCAAACACCACGGGATCCGCCACACGGATAGACTGGTTCCCCCATTCCCTTACTATATTCTTACGAGATTCCAAATCAGTAGAACTCCTTGAATTTTTCAGATTACTAACAGCAGTCGACGATGATGATGAATCAGTCTCACGCTTACGCTTGAAGCACATAGAGTGTCCCAGAATACGAAACTCCTCCACCTTCTCCTCCTCCTCTTCACCATTCCCATGCTCCTCTCCACTCTTTCCATTTAAATTAATCTCTGATTGCTGGTCCAACAACTGAAGTGGACTCAAGGGCACTGGATGAGAAGCATCACGCACCCGGGAATCGATCTGAAACGAGATCGATCCATCCGCAGCTCGCTCCTGACGATTAGGCACCGATGCAGGAGAAGCATGGGATGAAAAACCTAGCGAGAGATTACCATTTTGCTGAGCATTCAAATCCATCTATAGAATGTTCAACTTCTCAATTATCAACAACAAAATCCAATCTTTTACAGTAATCAGCAACAAATAGCTCAATTTCTCGATTACCAACGAAACAAAATCCAATCTTTTATATTAATATATCAATCACCAACAGAAACAAATCCAACTTTTTACACTAATCAGCAACAAATTGACCACTTTCTCAATTACCAACAAAACAAAATCCAATCTTTTACAGAAATTAACACCAAATTGCTCAATTTCTCAATCACCAACACAAAGTAATCCAATCTTTTAGAGCAATCAGCAACAAACTGATCAATTTCTCAATACCAACAAAACAAAATCCAATCTTTTACACTAATCTGCAATAAATTGCTCAATTACCAACAACACAAAATCCAATCTTTTTCAGTAATCAACAACAAATTGTTCAATTCTCAAGTACTAACAAAACAAAATCCAATCCTTTAGACCAATCAACACCAAATTGATCAATTTTTCAAGTACCAACAAAATAAAATCCAATCTTCTACACTAATCAGCACCAAATTGTTCAATATCTCAATTACCCACCAAACAAACTCCAATCTTTTACACTAATCAACAATAAATTATTCAATTTACCGAAAAAAAATCAGCAACAACTACAACAAAGTTGGAGCATTTTATTGTATGAAAACAATGAAAAAGATTCCATTTATTGTTTGAGAAAAACGAGATTGTTTTTTAAGGAAGATAAGATGAGAAAGAATATGTAGGTTTCATCGAATACGGGTGGATTCGAGTGGAGAGTGAATCTGGACGGTTTGCCATTTGCCTCTTATTTTTCCTCGGTCAACACTATACACACCCAAATAGTAATTTTAATGAAATAACAATTTTGTCCTCAATAAAACTTCCTAACTACTATACATGCAAATATGGAGGGGCAAAACAGTCATTTCATTTCCAAACCCAACACTATTTGGGTGTGTGTATAACAGCTCGGTTTTCCCTCCTTGGCTCAATAGAATTCGACTCGAATGTTCGAATAGATGAAATACAAACTCATTCGAATGTTAATCTTACACGATTGATTTTTAATATATCGAATATTATATATGACAGTTAAATTAATCGTGTGAATTGACACATGAAATACCAACGTTCGAAGTAAGTTGCTTTAGTTGAGCTCGAGTTGAGTATTCACTATGTTTAAGTAATCGAGTATACATATAATTTCGAATTAGACCACAATTTTCGAATAAGTCAGCCTTCCGAAATATAATATAGGGCAAGAGTCGAATCCAGGAGGTTCCATCATTTCGACTCAGTTGCAAGGCTTGTTTGTGTGACCGGTGGTGTATGGACGAACAACATTCGCAGCCTTCTTTATGTGTCATCATACATTGTAACTTAAATTTTGTAGTTATGTTGTGGATACATTGTCGATTACAACATAACCAAAGTTAAATAATGTAGGTGAGTCTGATAATTGCATAAATAGTTCTAAAATTGAACAACACTTCTAAAACTATTTTCATATATATTTTGTAGACCAGGCACAATGAACTACTTTAATGTTTCAAATTTTGTATTGAGTCTATATGTAATGTTTTATCTATTGAAATTACTATGAAATTTCAGATAGGGTCACCTCCAAGTCCTCGACCAAATCTTCCATAGGTGTTATTACTATGAAGTTTTGGAGCACATGTTCTTCCTACTCCACATGATTATAAGCATTCTAGATGAAGTTTGGTTAAAGGAGATGGGATTCTCAATTTTTTTATTTATTATTACTCGCAAACAGTCCACTAGTCAAGAAGAGTACGAGCATCCTAGCAACTCAATGAATGCAGACATTAAATCCAATTTCTCCAACAAGCAAATTCTATGCACATAGTATGACATTTACAGATTTTGTACAAGTATATTTATATTGGTACTCATTGAGAGAAGCAGAAGAAGTGCAGAACCATCGACACCGACACACATATAAACAATCGCTAGAATTCACTTCATTTAGTTCTTAAAGCAACATCGATCCAATCACTATGGCGTAAGACGAGCAGTTTGATCACTCAAAGCTGGATTGCAGCCAATTCTCTGACATTTCGAAAGCGTCGCCTTCTCCTATAGATCCCAACTCCATACAGAACCAGTGAGAGAAAAATAGCCGAGTAATCAAAAAGATCTAGAACATTATGACGACCTGCTCAAAGATATCAAAGTTTTATTATGGTCATAAGATGTTTATTCTATATAAATCTTCAATCTTCGTTTGATGTTTTAAACTTTCCTATCAATACATGAGAGCCGTTTGGTCTACAGGAAACTTACTAGAAATCAAGTGCAACATCGATTGCTGAGATCTGAACTTAATTGAATGGAATAATTACCTATACGGAGGAAATCAAATGGGCTGATGCTGTAAAAAAATCCCAAAGTCATCTGCAAAGGATCAAAGTAATTACTAATTTATGTAAAACATCCAGCAGTCGCAATCATAGGCGATGGATCAAAGTGATTAATAATTTATGACGAACATGCACCAGACACAATCAAAGGGGTTGATTTTAAAAAGCGTTTCATGTATGAATCAATCAGCTGAGGAAAGAACTCACGATGGAGGAGAGGTCAAAGAAAACGATGTGCGGGCTTACTCAGATACTTCTAAGAACCTTACACAAGAACTGGAACCAGGGAGCTGGAAGCTCAATTATCCAGATGTTCCACTTATAAGTTAAACCGAAAATGAAAAGGTGGCTTTCAGATGTTTCATGAAATGCACGGTTCAGTAATTAGGTACACCATACACTTACAGCAAAAATTCGTATTTTGTTCAGGTGAGCACCAGGTCTGTCAGGATTCATCATTTCAGCGAACACTCTCTTTATGTACAGAGGCAACTCAAACATTTTCTGTCACGAGAAAACAAAGGAGACGTATTATAGCTAAATCAATTTCAATAAGACTTTTAAGTAACTCTCGTATAAAAAAACAAAATACTTCGGTCAAAATAAAGTATGGGATACTCAGATGCACATCATCCACCTACCAAAATCATGCCATATGGACCGCCCAAGAAAAGACGATTATACTTTCGAACATTCCTTAAAACCTCAGTCACTGCGGCATCCTGCTTCTGGGATAATGACGCCTCAGGAGTCAATATGGTTATCTTCTGAGAGCACATGGGACAACTGCAGGGCTGAAGAGCCGCAGTGTAGTTCCAATATTGCAGTATGCACCCTCCTACACAAGCACAAAATTAGATATCAATGATAGAAACTCAGATACTTTGAAGACGTAAAATAAAAATTGAGAGTAGTCTACCAGGTAAGCAATAAATTGAAAGGTTTAAAGTCTCGGGTAAATAAGAGTCAACCGTACTAATTACACATACACTTAATAAGTTTTTGCAAATATTAATTGTACATGGGCAAAATGTATTTGGATATGTGAATATACATCACTTTTATCATTATTAGTGCTTAAACACCTATTGCATAATCACTTCCTACATCTTTCTCTTGTAAACCAACACACTAAGGATATGTGAATATACATATCGAAACAAGGCTCCATTAATGTGCATAAAGGCATGTGACAAAATTCCCAATTTAATTCCTATCGATTCAATTCTAAGCAAAGAATCTCGACCTTGACATATTCCATTCTCCACCAATACAATAACTTGCAGAACAAAGAAACAATAATTCCAACCCAAAAGAACCTCAATAATACAACAAATACTTCAGCTTCCCTACTTCGAATCAATTCAACAAAAAACAGGATAAACAATTCAACGAAAATAGTATAATGATTACGTAAGCTTCCCTACTCCAAATCAATTCAATCAAAAATAGGATAAACAATTCACCAGAATAATAACGATTACTTTAGCTTCCCCTACTCTGAATCAAATCAAACAAAAATCGATATGAAACAATTCAACCAAAATAGTATACTGATTACTTCAGCTTCCCCTACTTCAAATCGATTCAAACAAAATCAGTATAAACAATTCAACCAATATAGTATACTGATTACTTTAGCCTCCCCTACTCCGAATCAATTTATATAAACAATTCAACCAAAATAGTATACTGATTACTTTAGCTTCCCCTATTTCGAATCAATTCAAACAAAAATAGTACTCCGTATAATGATTAATTTAGCCTCCCTACTCCAAATCAATTCAAACAAAATAGTATAATTGATTACTTCAGCTTCCCTACATCCAATCGATTCAAACAACAATCACAATAAACAATTCAACCAAAATAGTTATAAATGTATATGATTACTTCGGCTTCCCTACTTCAAATCGATTCAAACAAACAATCAGTATAAACAATTGAACCAAAATTCGATAATCGTACCACAATACCAATGGCCACAAGGACCACGGCAAGGCACAACAAAGCTCCCGAAGCAAATCGGGCAACAATCATCATCTGGAGGAACCTCCATTCTGTTTTTCCTAACTTCCAAACCTTTTCCCTCTTTATTATCATCATTTTTTCCACTACAAAACGACGTCGTTTCGTCCTTCATAATAACCTCATCAATCAAACCCTCAACATCATCGACCTCTACATCAAATCTGCTGACGTCATCACCTCCATCGTCAACAAACTCAACCTCCATATTGACTCTGCTGACGTCATCACCCTCCTCCTCCTCCATCAAATCCTCGACGTGATCAACCTCTATGTAACTTCTGCTGACGTCATCACGTCCCTCAACAACATAATCAACCTCTCGATGAGCTCTGGTGACGTCACCTTCTCCCTCGTCAACATGATCAACTCCTCTGATGACGTCATCATCAGCATTTTCACCGTTGACGTCACCTCCTCCTCCCTCATCAACTCCTCTGCAGCTTCTGCTGAAGTCACCCCCTTCCTCATCAACACGATCAACTCTGCTGAGGTCATGATCAACTCCTCCATCGATTCTGCTGACGTCACCTCCTTCCTCGTCAACACGATCAACCTCTCCATAAACTCTTCTCACGTCAGCTCCTCCTGCGCAGCTTCTGCTGACGTCATCATCATCATGGTCATTTTCACCACCAGAAGAACACGAAGATTGCTTCCTCTTCCTCGACGAAGACGAACAAGCTAAACGCAGATCATCAATAATATCGTGCTGCGTGTTGTTGTTGCTATACGACGCCGTTTCGGTGTCCACGTGTCTTCTGACTTCACCGTCTCCGACGGAGTGGGGGTTCCTCCGCCGAAGGCGGCGGAGTTGACCAAATAATTTCAGCATTTTCAGGTCAACGCTATTTGGTCAACACTAGGAGAAGGAAAATGTGAAAGGGAAATTTATGTGACCGTGGTTTGATATTTATATGTAGATGAAGATTCCATGAGATTTACTCACACGTATGCTTCTGATTCGGTGAGATTTATCCATTATCGGATAAGATCATTTATCACCATTTTAAATGCATTATTGAAGTTTGCTTGCTCGATCGTGGGACGTAAATCATGTAGTCAAATAAGCAATAGAGTTTAATAGATTTTGGACCCCGACTCCGTCACCCCTTCATGGCCATTTTGGCCCAGATAGTTGTTGATTCGATTCGATCCACTAATTGAGCCAAGCCGAGCCCAGTGAATGGTTTGAGTTCCGACTCGGTCACTAAGCAGGCAGGCACAGCATTTGGATAGTTTTTCTGATTCGGCGGTCACTAAGCGAGTTGAGCGGAGCATCAAGCGGAAGCTGACTTCCGCGATACAAGTCTCGAGGGTACCTCGCTTATTTTAAAGCCTACAAATTCAGACAGTTTATGGAAATTTAATTGGATTAATCAATTAGTGAATGAGGTAATGCTCTTGTGAATCCGAGCGTGAATGCTGTTATCCCAGCGGAGTTGAACCCGCGTTGTGGTGGAAGCACTTGTGTCGCCTTCAACACACAGCTCATCATGTCCCTAGGGGTTGTTATTATCATTTATTGATTTAATGAGGTTGTATCCTGTATATTGTGAATATCATATTACCATGCCTAATTATAATATAACTATCAATGTGTAATATATAATTGTGCGAAACCCAAACGGTAAAAGAAGTTACAAGATCATCATCGTTCATTTAACTATTTTCCTAACTTTGTTTAGGATTAAGGTAAAAGGAAAAAATTAGTATCATTAATTAAGTATAAAATTTAAGGATACATGCATATTGTTTTGAACATACTTCATTTTAGGTAATTAATTGTATCAATATCAATTAACAACTATTGATAGAGGACAAAAATGAGTAACTAAAGCTTGACAAAGCTACAAAGTTGTCGAGAACATTTCACACTCACGGCATTCTCAGTTCTGGATTCCCTTGAATACAAACCAAACAACCAACAAGCTACAACAATTTTCATACTTTCAGGATCATAGGAAAGACATAAAGAATTTTCAGGATCATAGGAAAGACATAAAGAATTTTCATGATATAGTTGTGTTGTTACAACAGCAAGCAAATGCCAGTAACTAATGATTTTGGTAACGGGCACGGTATGATATATAGCAGTTAGTAGAGGTGGATTTAGGATTTCAAAAATTAATGTTCCTAAAATGTAGTATTGCTTAAAACAAGTTTATTGAAATTAATATTAAAGCGAGTTCAAGGCGATAGACTAAGAAGGTATGTGTGTAATTAATATTAAAAGCGAGTTCATTGAAATTATATAGATTATATATAGTAGTATGAGCAATTTTGAGTTAAGAGACGATGAAGCCCAGAATGGTATAAAATAAAACAAAACCAAATCGGCTGGGCAGATTGAAATCGATAAGTTAGGCAAATCAGGCAAATGGAATTTGGGATTATTTTTGAAGGCAGAAATAAATTAGATTCAGGTTTTCTTCAATAGGCAAGGCAGATCCGTCTGTAAGCTGCTTAATCGGCAACAAATTGATCAATTTCTAAGGTACCAATAAAACAAAATCCAATCTTTTACAAGAATCAACACTAAATTGTTCAATTTCTCAATCACCAACACAAATAAATCCAATCTTTTACACTAATCAACACAAAATTGATCAATTTTGTCAAGTACACACAATGAATTTTTCAATTATTCAATTTATCACAAAAAAATCATCAATAACTACAACAATGAAAAATATTTCATTTATTGCTTGAGAAAAACGAGAAGGAATACAATGGTATTGGCATACATAGCCATTTTCTTTGGAAATGCTTCAACTTAAAGGTGAATCTATATTCAATACCCCCTCAGAATGACTATCAAATAACATTTCAAATGTTCAATGAGTGTCCAACTCAATAATTATCATCGCTTGAATACGTAGTTGTTCATTCAAAGTTGCAATTTTCCGGTCTTGTGCTGCAATCCTAAGGGCTGCCGGAACTTCACCGGTACAATTCCGAAGAGCGTCAAACGCATCAGCCCTCTCGGTTTCTGGAACATCCATCAATTGTCTCCCTGGAGGATTTGTTGTTTCCTTTGATGAGCCAATAGAATCTATTTTTTAATTTATACAAACGAAACTTTAATATAATTTTAAAATTAGTTTGTTTTGAACGAAACGTTAAATGTTTATGTTATTATCAAAGCTATGTGATTTTTTTAAATTTTTTATTAGATAGTAGAGCATATTATTGTTTTGAGATAAATATTGAAGAGTTGTGTAGATTAAATTTATTCTTTCTGATATCGATTTGAATTAAGCTAGTTAGAATTTGTTGTTTGAGATTATATCTTCCTACTTAAATAAAAATGTCGATATATTATGAAATCAAAAATTTCTCAGCAATGCGAGATAATTACAATCCCATTCATCCATTCAAATTGAACTTTTATATATATTTTCAAATGATATTATTATGAAAATATTTATTTCAAAGTTCAATTTTTATTAAAGGTTATTTCAAACATTTTAATTCCACATAATATTAATTTTAAATAACAACTTTTATTGTAATTCTAGTTAATAAGATTTGAATATTTATATAAAGTCTCGATTTACTTGATCACGGAGGTAAAATTACTTATTAAGGCACGATTAATATTCTTAATATATCACCAAAAAGTACTTTATAAAAATACTTTAATTAATTATGAAAACAAAAATATCTTTATTAAGGGATAATAGTGGAAGAAGATCAGAGATAAAGTTGTGCGTTGAATTCATATATGATCAGTGATAAAAAGAAAGGGGAACGTTTATTCACATTGATGAAATAAATTGAGACCAGGAGGAAGTATTTATTACTACTAATATTATGTTTATAAATATATCTTTTAGTATATATAACTTATCTTAATTTTTTAAATTTTATATTATTTCTTAAATATTTTTATAATATTTTCGAAGCGTTCTTTATTTTTATAATTAAAGCCTGTCAGAAAAATTAAAAACTTTTCGACCTTGAAATGCCCAGCACATGGTTGTTATTTATATATGTAGAAAATTCCATTCTTTGAGATTTACTCACATGTATGCTTCTGATTCTCAGATTCTAATCCACTAGAGGAATTATTGTCATTTTGTCTTTTTTAACTACATTTGTGAATACTAAGATCGTTTATCTACTTTTTGTTAGCATTGGATTCTTGATGGAGTGGGATGTAAGTCGATGTATGTGTATAAAACTCTGCGAGGATGAGGATCGAGAGGAGATAAGCCAGGCAATAATCTCATGCATTAGAATTGTAAGCAGTCGAGAGTTTGGTATTTGTAATTTTGATTTGGCATGTAGTTCTTAAATAGAAGTCTAGCTGTAATTGGAAATTTCGCTTATTTATACAACTAAAATGTTATATGATTTATCTGTGTTGACTTTGCATTAGTGTGTTTATGTCGTAGTATTAAAATAACTTTTTGAAGTACGCAGCACTAATTTGTTGACCATTTCAACCGCCATAATGGACTCTCAACCACTAAGCATTAGCTAGGTTCCAGTAAACTAACAATCACTCCAACCGCCTAAACAATACAGAAGTAGACAGGTTATGGGTGATACTTCACGAAAAACAATCCCAACTAGATTAATTTATCATCCAGACTGAGGTGAATTGGATTAATAGAAATTTAATTTAGTTAATCAATTAATGAATGAGGTAATGCTCTAATCGAATGTCTATGTTTCTATATGCACAGGTCAACAATAAGATAAGTTTTTTAACAGAATGAAACGCTAATACCAAGTTTCCAAAACTGAAAAAGGAATCAAAATTTGATAACTGAATGCTAGAGCATGCTAGCCTAGCCAACGAGCCTGAAAGCCAGCTCGATTGAACTCTACTCCTTAACACCTCTAAATTCCCATCAATATTTCAGTGTGTGATAGTGTCGTCTGAAGGAGTCGAACCGCATTGCTATGGAAATCAACTATGGTCACCTTGTCGCTTACAAACTCATCTAACTATGAGAATCAAGTGCAAAAATGTAATCACTCTTACCGCAAGAAATGTTGCTGAATGGACCAGTAATGCTAAACTTTTTAAGATAGATCAAGTTTGAATGGTTTTGCCCCTTTTTATTTAACTTTGTTAATGGTTTCTAAAGCAGATTGAAATTGCTCAGCCTCTATACAAAATTTCTCTCCAATTTCCTGATATTTACATTGGTAATGATCTACATATGTCATGCCTATGGATAGGATGGTTTGGTAAAGATGATAGGATTGCACTGACACCTGAACTCTTGTGAATTGTACTATCAAAAAATTAATATTTTCTATATGACTAACTTAAGTATCATTTAGACTTCAAATGAAAGTCAACAACTTAAAAAGAGGGATTTTAAAAGTTTAGGTGCCAAAAATGCATTCAGGTGACTATTTAAAAATTTAAAATATTTAAGTTCCTATTGAAATGTTCTTAATAGTTCAGGTGCCTAGATGAAATTTAGCCTTCATTTAACTATTTTCCCAACTTTGTTTAGGATTAAGGAAAAAGGAAAAATGAATTAGTATGTTTTAAGTAAGTACAAAATTTAAGCATATATTGTTTTGATCATACTTCATTTTAGGTAACTAATTGTATCAATATCAATTAAAAACTATTGGTAGAGGACAAAAATGAGTAATTAAAGCTTCACAATGATGCGAAGTTTTCGAGAACATTTCACACTCATAGTATTCTCAGTTCTGGATTCCCTTGAATACAAAAACAACCAACAAGTTACAACAATTTTCATTATTTCAGGATCATAGTAAAGACATGATAAAGAATTTTCAGGATCATAGTAAATACATGATATAGTTGTGGTGTTACATACTCTGTAATAAACGTAATGCGACGAAAGAAAACGAAGGAAAATTCATTGACCGACCCTGTCATTTCCATACCGTAGGGATCAATACGCGACAAGTGCAGGCAAATGCCAGTAACTAATGATTTTGGTAGCAGCTTGCGCGGTATGATACAGTAGCAGCGAGTAGCTAAAGAACTCTCAATAACTAGAGATGCCATAGTTTGAGCCGAAACAACAAGATATGCAACTACCAGATGAGAACCTCAAACTCTCAAGAAATGCCAAGTAAATACTGAATAAGGTATGGTCACCTAATAGTCCATTGCAAGCATCTTGACGGGTTTCGATTTCTCAATTCTGGTGACAAAGGACTTCTTGCTTGACATGCATAGAATCCTAGTTGCTAGCCCTGACTTGCACCCCTACCATTTCTCGACAGAGCTCCTGAGCCCTTATTTTGTCACTCTTATCCAAGTAGCTAGAGATTATAATGTCATAAATAAACGAATCAAGACGCAACTGTCTATCTTTCATTACCATTAGAAACTTCTCCACTTCACTTAATCTTTTATGATGACAAAGAGAAACAATTAATGAATTGAATGCCGCAGCATCAGGAGAGATTGATTTGTATTCCATCTCGTAGTATAGTTTGAGAGCATCCTCGACATTTCCCTCTTTTCCATAGCCAGCAATCAAACAAGAGTAAGTAATTGAATCAGGAACGAATCCCTTATCTAATAATACAGTTAACATCTCATCAACTCGCTTCGAATATCCATTTTCACAAAGCTTTTTAGTCATCTCATTGAATGCTAATCGACTTGGAACCAGCCCCATCTCCATCATTCTCTCACAATATTTCAAGCTATCTTCCAGCCATTGAGTTCTACAACACCCTTGTATTAAACAATCAAACGTCTCATCGAATGGCTTAAACCCAGAGTTTTCCATTTCTTCCAATACTTCTACAGCATCCTCGATCATCCTTTGGTCACAATATGCACCGATAAATAGAGTATAAACAAAACTATTCCCATCGAACCCTCTCTTAAGCATACCCTCGAAAACCTCCCAAGCTGCCTCCAAGTCCCCCTTCTTCAGCTTGGCAAGAACAACTAAACTACAACCAATAACATCAAGAATCATATGATTCTGCAACATTCTCTTCAACAGGACTAGTCCCTCTTCGATTCTACCATCATCTATCATCCCATAAACCAGACACGTATTCACAATCACAAGAGATGCATCTCTTCCAGGTCTATCCAACATATCCAAAAACTTCTGCAATCTCCCTTCTTTACACAGACCATCAACCAATATTTTAACTGTACTCTCATTCGGGCGCTTTCGATTCTCAATCATATGCTCATAAACACCCCAAAGCAAACTATATCTGTTAGATTTCTGTATCACATATAACACATAACATTGTAAGTCGCCTGGCTAACGTAAATCATTTTCATCCAAAATTTTACATGCTTCAAGAACACAATCAATCATCCTCAACTTAGCACAAGTTTGCATAAACAAGTCAAACACAAGTGGGGTTGATTCAATATCCCCATAACTATCAATAATCGAGTCAAGAACGATAAAGAATGAATCTTTACCCTCATTTTCAGATACCCTCATCAAAAGTGATCTAAGCAAGACCTTTGCATCTTTGAGATACCTAGCTTTAACTAGTATGTGAATTGTGATGCAATAAGTTGAAACCCCATGTGGAAAATGGTTGAGTTGAGCTGACCAGTGAAAAAAAGTGAGAGCTTTCTTAGCATTAATGGGTTGTTTGAGATGTAAAAGAGTGTTCTTGATTATTGAGTTTGTGAACTTTACTGAACTGAAATTGTTGGTCAAATTGTCCCAGTTCTTTTGGTTTTTGTGTAGTGTTTTGCATATAGAATCAACTATAAAACATTCATCAGCTAGTGATGATAACTTTTGAGTATAAAATGGGGGTTGAATGTGCATTGAAAAACACTGGAATTTGGTGAAACTGTGAGAAATCATAAATCTTTTGGCTACAGTTGATAACTGTTTCATTTTGAGATTTCAATTAAATTAATTAATTATATCAACAAGATCTTTACCATAAACTTGAACAATAATCTCCATGAATGTGACATGGTGATTTTATCAAACATGATGTAAGCATGAAAATACAACTGATATAGTATAAACATACTTATTTGAGTAACAAATATTAAAAAAAAAACATAAAAATCAATTAGATAAATTGAACAGTGTTCAAACTCAGCTTAACTAAAAACAGTAGCAGAGATAAACAAAAATATTGAAAATGAAAAAATTAAATTATTAAGTCTATATATGAGCAAAGCTCAAAGAGGGGGTGATAGAGGACTCACTATAGTCTCGGAGGAGAAAAAGCTGTGTATCAACTTCAAGCTGCTCTCACTGGGTTGTAATATACTTATAAAATATACTGATATAGAATGAAATATCAAATATGGATCAAAGCATATGTTATATGGCCCAGTTCATGAAAACTTTGGTATTTTGGACATACTCACAAATAGTGCTGTCTAAGAACCGAATGGTGGACCGTATGCTGGGCCGGCCCTGGCCAGCGGTTGGTCGGCCTAAGCCCCTCAAGCGCTGAAACGGCCGCTGAAATGGGACGGATGAGGTAAGTGATTAGTACGGGCGCAGGTCATTTCTTGCATTCGGTGGGCTGACCGGCTGGGAGGATAAAGAACTACTATGGGCGAATTGACCTTTTACGTACATTGGGCGTCGAGCCTAAAAACAATAGTTCGAGGGGCTCAGTAAACCCTATTTGCTAGAGTTTTCAAAGTACGAAGATATAAGCAGGGGAAGGTAATTTCTTCTGGAGCAGCAGACTTCAGCCTTGGCAGGAAAAAGACCCCCGCCATCTGTTCTTACCTTTGTCCCGTGATGAAAGTAATGAGGATCTCGACGCCAATGCGTATGGGTATGTTGAGACCAAGGAAATAGTCGGTCTACTTTGAATTTGAATCTTCGCGCAAAAGAATTTCGGGCTCGAGGCAGAGGGTCAATGCTGGGGAAAAGCGATAGCGTAGTGCGGTTACAGGCTTGGGTCTGATAAGGGCGTACCGATGCGAGCTAGATGACTTGAATCGGCTCTTAAGTTGCAGCGTGGCGAGCTTCTTGGTAGACTTGGTGTGGTATCTTGGGGAGAATTTCATTTCAGTACTTAATAGCGGTAAATATAGGCGGAAAGGATAAAGGTAAGGTGATCCATGACCCTTGTTGATTACGAACCCCGTTCGCGAAGGACCGGGACTTGTGGGCCTGACCACTTTTATCTGTTCTTTACCGAAAGGAAAATGAAGAACTTTGCTCGGTTGGCGCTTTCTGCTACGGCGAATGCCTGCTTTTCTGCGAAGTTTACAACAAACAAGTGGGAGAAGCGAGGATTGAACCTACGTGAAAAACTTCAAAAGATTCTGATGCATGCATTTTTAACTTGTTTCGGCCCTTTCTCGGCTTCACGAGGGCCCCTTGATAGGTTCTAATTCGAAGAGGTATACGAATCAAAAGCTTGTGTGCGAGAAACAATGGTATACTCGATTAGCCCTGCGGGATGTAAAATATATCTCTTACCATCCCCGCGTGTATGAGACAAATGGATGCATTCGATTAGATTAAATTCTGGTCCACCATATATGTCTTTTTAGATTCCGTAGAAAATCGATTTTACGGTATAGGCGGCTTATGACCTCCCCTGCAATGCTTGAACTTATAGCTATATTACTTCTATCGTATAAAATCTTCTACGTAGGCGAGGCAGATTGACCATGCCCATTTCTTTTAATGACACTTGATCCCAAACCATAGGAAATCGAGTCAATAGGGCTTCGCTTTTTCTATAAAATAAGTGCCTTAAAGCTACTCCCCAGTAGAAGTGGTAGAATTATTTCTAGTATTTCAGTGGAACAACAATGTACATTTTTCTATCGCCCCACTTTTCGTTACGGGGTGGCGGAGGGGATGTACCATTCGGAGCAGTTTTTTTTTCATCTTTTCCCGGAGTGCAGGAGAAAGGCTATGATCAATAGGATAACATGAGAGGCATTTTTTACATTACGGCTTCAATGGGAGATGAATTCGGTGGGGCAAAATAAGCCACTATGGTCGTCGAGGGGTCACAATGCGGAAGAAGCTAACGTCAGGAGTAGACTTTCGAAACGGGAGGCAGCGTAGAGGTAGGACTCGGACCCAGGAATGAGATTAGCTACATTCTGAGCAATATGGCACGTGAAATCAATGCTTTATGCGTCTCCTTTCCTTATTATTTGAACTAACTACGTAAAGGATTATATACTCGATTTCTACGTAATTGGAGCAATTAGGTTTCACAGTGGCTGCATCGATCGATCGATTTGAGTACCTCTGGGATAGACTTCAGCAGAAGCGAAGGCAGCGACAAGTGATTGAGTTGATGGTTCACCGTTGGGCAGTCCTTGGATTGGGCAATATCCTTTACTAAAGCGGAAGAAGATATTCTTCTTTTTGAAAAGCGAGTTTGTCTTTAATTGAATAAATAGAGAAGGAAAGGTGCTATAGAGCTAAGGGAAGGTTTGGAACCACAGTAAGCGAGAATGGAATCATTAGCAAGGAGGCGGACTTCCGTGCAATCTGAGTAGTTTAACCATTGGTTGAGGCCCGCCGGCCTAACAAATGTGGCTTAGCGTTTTAAAATAAAAGCGTGCCACCGTTCCATAAAATTGCGGATCACATATTTCAACTTGATTAAAGCGACATATTAAACATGCCACCGTTTAACACATAAATCTTGCAAGAGACATTATGTATGATACGTAAGTACCACAGCGTGGCGGCGTTTAAAGGAATGGCTTGATGGAAGCGTTGTAACACATAAATGTTGCAAAAAATAATAAAAATTAAACACCATAAACAATTAACAAATAACGTAAACTGAAATCACCGACAATGCGACAACACAATCTAAAATGTTTGAGAATCAAAGTACAAATTTCATAAAAACTAAAATGTTTGAAATCACCTGACAAGGCAGCCAATCTGATCACATAAAAACTAAATTGTTATAGTATCGAAATGCATGCTGAAGAAATATAATTGTTTGAAATTGAAAGTACACATGTCTCATAGAATAATTGTTAAAGTATCAAAGGTACATGTAAATGTCCTCGATTTTAATCCTCTTCATTGTCATCTTCTTGACGATCAAATGGTGGCGTGGTAGTCTTGGTGGCATACTGCGTGGTCAGCCTTATATCCCCTCGACCCTCGTCATTAGGCGATCTATCAAAGCCTCGTCCACTTGCATCCTGCCCGCATCTCTGCCCTCATCTCACCGAACATAGCTAACGTGTTGGGCGTTCGTTGACTACAGGAAAGGCTCGATAGGATGATCCATGGGATGACCACCTTCGGTCGAGGAACAAAGGGGTTGTGAATGAAATGCGTAACTCCCCGTGCCCAGTAACCATCTAGTGGCGGCACGAGGAGTGCACTCTATTGAATGACCATCACGTCGTCCCTACAGACTCGAATCTCTCTCAAAAACTTTCCCTTGTGAGCAAGCGGCTTCGCCTCACACATATATCTGACCACAGGCGAAACATCGATTGTCTTCCCTATCGTAGTGTTATGTTCTGGCGATTTTCTAAAGCAGGGGACACACTTTGCAATTGATAACAAATAGGAGAGTATCGTCATGTGTGAATCACGGAGAACTTTATTTTTTTGATAGTTAATATGTTGTAGCATCGTATGGTAGATTAACCTTAACCCGTTCCATGATAGCCCACGTAACAAAGCATGTATGAAAAGTAAGCTCCGGCGGCTTGACTATTAGGTAGGCGAAAGGTATTAGAATCTAGTATGAATTTGTTCTTGATAATACCAATTCATACATCCCGGATCCTCAAATTAATATATATTAATCTAAACACAAAATATAAATGTATGAATACAAAAAGTGCCCATTGCAGCGGAAGAGCGAATAGGCCACGAATCCTCGCAATCAACTTAGCGTGAATGCCGGCGAAGTCCTAAGTCCTCTCAGCTTGTTCAACACGAAATGATGTCCTCACAGATTTCCACGCACGAGAGGAAGCAGGCAGAGTACTTAAACTTGCTAGAGTTTGAAGATGAAATAAAATTGGAAGAAAAAACTCTTCCGATTCTTTAGAGAGGCGAACTTCTGCTAGGGGAGAGGAGGTTAAGGTTTTTATGATTATGATAAAAAACCTAATCATTCTTTAAATACGAGTCCCCAAAATTCCACTCGTTATAGCGACTGCGTTAAGGAAATCGGTTTAACGTGCTTAGTGGAATGGTTATGAGCTTCTAATTAAATAATGAGTTCTTAGTGAGTTTGTTCTATTTTAATTAACTTATGAGTCGGTTAAAATACTAGCAGTCGCTATCGAATAACTTATCAAGTTATTCGTCAATTTCAAATTCTTAATTGATTAAACTTTTAGAGTTTAACTTCATCGATATATGGCTGACAAATATATAAATATTGAAATACGTCTCTCGATATACAAGTCTCGTTTTAATTTCATTCATGAAATGTTATTAGAATATCGTTGTATGTGTGTGACTTGAAACCGGATAATATTAAGTTGTATAATAATAATAATTGACCAATTACTATTGTTATAGCGATTAATAAGTAGATCTAACAATCGCTCGTAACCCCTTAAATTATCATGAGAACCAGCTGGTAATATCTGATTACTAAGGTGAACACTAAGTTTTGGTAATCTCGTTTAACCCAGATAGGTAAATGAATTGATCACGCGTTGTGTAGCGTGCATAATAAAGGGAATCGATTCTCATTGATTTCCAACATTCCCAACGTCATGGGCGATTACGCTTCTGATTCAGCCGTCACGCGTCTCTCACAGTGGTAGGCTAACCGTAAGAAGTGTGTCGTGAGAAAGCGCTTCTGACTTCTTTACTCGAGTATGAACTAAATAAGCATTTATGGCATCCAGCGTAAACCAATGAGTACCAATTATTGTGAGGGCACAGAGATTGCTTGTATGTCGAGACGGATAAATCCTCCCGATATATCGACATCATTGTTATACTCGTTCTTCATTTGTGTGACCCCAGCATATCTTGGATTATAATCCCATTAGGCCGGAGCGTTTGGTCATAGTCAAAGAAATACAGGAAAACATATAACATGAATAGTTATATATATCGTGGAGTCAGAATTGTCGAACCTAAAATTCTAAACAAATATCATAGGACACACATATATCACGTATCTTATGAATTCCGGTCACGTAAGACCGGAAGCCCGTGGTATTGATTTAGTCACTGCGAGAATTTGCGTGATCGATCTTGATCAACCCAATCAAAACTACCGTGTTAGTCGTAAATCTTTGTCATGCAACTTATCAACATCGTAAAGGCGCTTTGGGTATCACATGTTCCCAGCCTTGAAGAGGTGTAATGTGATTAAGTATTCTTTCTACAGAAAAGCATAGACTAACACTGAGGATTTAACTTTTCACTCGTCGAGGATCTGATACATGTACTGTTATATGTAAATTTAAAACATATAGGCGAAATAAACAAATCTTTAGAATATAAGAAGCAGCAAATATTCAAATATTTGTTCATATATAATAGATACATATTGACTCCCGACAACCCTAACGCTTATTTCTGTGTCTAGACCTATGTTATTGCGTGCTCATCATCTTTTGCATGACCAGTGAATTTGGTAAAGAAATTCGGCAATTATTTTGTTCTTTACCCTAAATACTTTGATGTCCTTTCTGTGTCGTATCTACAATTAGGTGATACTTTAGAATACGTGCTTGGATTTGTGATGTGCTCGGGATTCACTTGGCTGAAATTTATCACTGATGTTAATCAAGCAACTCATTGGTCCCTCGATGCTAGGTACTCACATGAGCTCGATCCTTTGAATTTCTTGTCAGCATGCTTAACTGGCGAACTTGGGGCCATTGCGATCTTTCAGTTACGTGATGAGATCGGAAGCAACGTCTTCTTCTTTGCAGGAGACCCTCGAGTTACTACTCGCGTTGAGACAAAATACATACTAAAAGAGTAAGAGCGATGAGTCTCTCTACGTCGGTTGGCTGGCGTTGGTGACTACTAACTGTCATCCATATACCAAAGAAGCATCTTTAGTTCTTACCGGATGCTTGGATGCCTTTGGCTGCAATCCGATTGGCTTTGCTGGATTGGCTTGGTATCTCTTGGTTATGCTTAGTCGCGTAAAACAAGTGCAGTGCGTAACATGGCGTACATGGTGGATCCTGCTCGCCCAGGAAAGCGTAGGTACATCAGCCATTTGTTCATCTCGGCGCTAGTAGTGGGACCTTTGCATTACTGCTGCTAAGTTGAACTCCATGTCTCGCTAGAGGGAGATTACCCTTCTTGAAATAACTTCGTGTTGAACTTTATTTACGCTTATTCGCATGGGTATCGCAAGTCGATTAGCCTTACGGCCCGTCTCGATGGATGCTTTTATTCGAAGTATATATTGTGCTTAGCTAGAGATCTTCGTTGAGAAACATTTACCTGACCAATCGTTGTTGATTTAGTAACTTCTACGTTGTTTCGATGATAAGTATGTCGACATAAAGTAATCTTCTTTCCAGCTTTACCTTCTTGTCACTTAAGATTATTGCCCCGTTCTTGATGAAGCGAAATCTTAATTGATTACCGTCAAATGTAGATTCTGACTGGGGATACTGCTTAAGACCATAAATGGACCTTTCTGACTTAATACTTTCTTGAGTCGCTAGGACATGTAACTTTGAGGTTGTACCATACTCTGCGTCCTCCTACAAGAATTTCCATTCGGAAGCCCGTCTTTTCGTCCATTTGCCATATTTACGTGGTCATGAAATACAACAACAATAGCTAAGATTGTCAGGATGGACTAAGCGTAGCCAGCAGCGATAAGTTTGTCGTAGTCCGATACCGTGAAGACTTGTTTGGAAACCTTTCGCTACTAGTCAGCTTTGAAAACATCGGCGTTTTCGTCTTTATCATGTTTCTTTCTTAAATGCCATTTGCATTGATATGAATGAATCCCGTTTGATAAATCCAGGCCGAGCCTTGATTACGAACATAGAATCCCATCTCGGTTGCGTGGCTATTTGCCGTTTTGTCGGCATCGCTTGCTATTTATCGACACTTTCAAATTGGGCTCAAATCAGCTTTCAATGATGAAGACTTTAGCGTACGAGCGCTCGGCTCGTGGCGATCCACATTTGGATCTCACAGGGTTAGTTGACCCCGTGTGGATCAAGCCCCGGATGTATGAAAGAGGTGCGATTCTTGTGGTGTGTCGGAATCTTCTGCGTTAGATGCGTCGGCATTAGCCGTTAACTTGAGCCGTCAAGATGAACACCGTTGCCGATCTTACGAGATATTCACTTTTCAAGAAACACTCACTGTCTTAGCGATGAAGATTACATTCGTCTCTTTGGAGTAGAAAGTAATGTGTGTATTTGTTTCCTTTGGATATCCTTTGAAGCATTTATCATATTTGAAGTAAGTTTATCCATTGTCTAGCAACATAAAACAATCTGAGAAAACCCAACGGGAGGCTTCGAACCACCAGTTCATAGGGAGTTTTACATGTAGGCTGGACATCTGTTTAAAAGGTAAGTGTAAATGACAGAAGTCTGTATCGAGAAATTAACCGGTGGGTAAAATAGGGTACAAATCATAGATCGAACCGTATCAAGAAGGGCCGATTTCTCCTTTCGGACACGCCGTTATCTTTACGTATTGGCGTTCACAGTAGGAGAAAGCCCAGAAAATTAAATAAATACTTGCTATTTCAGTGGTCATTTCTGGCAATCTGATGCAGAATAGAAAATAGTATGAATTGAATCATGCGCCTCGAAGTACTGCATATATTGTTATGGAATGGAATGGAGGTGTATAGATCGACAACCCCGATATATTGATATTTCTTGGCGTCTGTGTTATTATTTTCTAGTTCTATATTTCATGTTATGCAGAAAGTTGGGATTGGTGTATTTGAATTCTGCGATTGAGGCCAGACTTTGTGGAGATTCGAAGTCGAAGACAAAAATTGCTTAATATGAGGCCAAATGTTAGTTTTCAAGTTTGAAAATGTAATAGAACTGAGAATTAAATATCGTCGCCTCTTGAATGTGCATTACTTGTTTATTTTCATGTTGTAGATATGCTTGATTATATGCTCTGATTATATGGTAAAATAAAAGCAAAAATAATAATAATCGCCATTTAAAATTTAAGCGACATATCGAGTCAATTTTTAAAGTTGTGAAATCGGTTCGCATCATCTGGCCTTTGTGATGGCGAGTGTTCTGATTTTGCGCTTTGATATGACAATGGATCATGTTGGAAGTGATTTCCACTACTTATTTAATGTAAGGCTTTTCAGGATGATCGCTCCAAGTAATTATTTGGTTTAATTGGTATCTTAACGGTTTGTCGGAGATACAAAAGTTGGGTAGCGTCTTGAATAATTATCTTTAGCGGCGAAGTTATGTAGTTTTACATGGTGGTTGATAACCTACTATTGTATCTTAGATTCAAAATGTATGCAGTGTTGCCGTTTGGATTTAAAGTATAATAGGTCTTGATACTAATATATTTATTGAGATTTTTAAGTATTAGTATTTACTTTACAATTTATTTGTAAGTGTTTAGCATAATGATAGTTCTTGATTACGTTGTCTTTATTTACTTATTCTTGTAGAATTATAATGGTACCTCTCTTCTTACTTTCCTAAGATTAGCTTTCGGTAGAAAAGTCTGTGAATAACAAATTTACAGCGAATGATGTCAGAAACTTGAGGAATCATTCTCAGCAAGAGAAGCGAATACGTCTTTGAACGATAAGGTTCTCAGAAACCTAATGATAGTGCCTTCCGTAGAGAATGAGGATCATAAAAAGCACAAGTCATTGATGTGGACGTCAGTATGCCATTGCTTCCCCGATATGGAACCTTAGTTTCAATTTAATATAGAAAAAGGTGGCGTGACATATCTAGGCAACAGAATTATTAGAAAGGTAGAAAGCTTGAGAGATATGACACCCGATACGTACTCTGCGTGGACAATAATTGAAACCGTGGACGGGGCCGCGAGCCCTCGTATCATTAAAATGATTGGCTTGAAATTAGATCGACTTCAGCATACTGGGCACAGTGTCTCTCAGGCGGGTACGTGGATAAATCTGAAGTCTTCAGTTCAAATTCTCTCGGTTTGTCATGAACTTCAATATGCAAGTTTGAGTTGTCTCGTGTTTTAGACCCGATCACATCACGTTACTCATGTTTCCAAAGTGACCCACTCGCTCTTGACAGTGGGGTATTTTTTATCACTGGCGCCCGAGCCGAGGAGTCCTCACAAAGCACAAGTTATACTTAGATGACGCACAAGGGGTTATATAGCTTGAAATAACCCGTTGCGTATCGCATTATTATTTTAATATTACTACAGTTGCTGGGTTGAGTGTTGTGTGGAAAATTAAATTGTAGTCGAATAAATTCATGTTCGAGTTGGGCAATTGTCGAGAAGAGAAATGAAGCGGATTTACCAAGCGGGACTTAAAATATTATCCGTAATATTTCCCACCTACCCCCGATCACTATCCGTCGTCATCCAAAGCCACCAAACCCCCGTTTGGCGAGATTCCCCACTTTGAAGAGGAAAATTTCTTCCTCCGTTTCTTCTCTTCATTTATTTTCAGGTGCTTAAAAGTTGGTTGACTAAAACACCGTCATCTATACCTACTTTAAGGTAAGAAAGTTGGTGACTTTTTATATTTTTTCATAAGTTTTGAGGTTGACTTTTTATATTGACTATTTTCAACTTCGCTCTAAATTGTAAAAGTATTTTATTGAGCACTTATTATAGTTGTTTAAAGTTAAAGTTTTGATTTTTTTGTTGTTGGAAGAGATTATGTTGAAATGGATTTGTGTAATTGAGTAGTAATTGGGTTTTGGGATTAAAGGTTGTTAAAAATGGGTAAAATAGTTTGGAGAAATTGATTTTGGGTTGATTAGAATTTATTTAAAGTGTTAGTGTTAGGGGTGGGGTGAGGTGGGGGGCCGTGTAGTATAGGGGTAGGGGTGATTTGGAAATTTTGTTGTTTTTATTAAATCGTTTAAGCACACTGCTTCGATGTCTCTTTTCACAAGTTGACAAATTGGTAACTGAAAATTGTTGAAAAGTTGGATAGTTAAACTAAAAGGTGTTAAAGGTTAGATTAAAACCTTAAGTTGAGTAGTTGTTAATCTAAGCCTCTAAAATGGAATTGTTTAAGTGAACTAAAATGGGTTGAAATAATAGTAAGTAGTAATTGTATTTTTCGGGTGTTTGTGGTTAGGCGTGGAGCGTGGGAAAAGGCACGTGGATTATTAGGCGAGGCGTTTAATATTGCTAGCCAAGGTGAGTATTTATCTCACGGGTGTAGATTTGTTTACTTTTTCGTGAATGTGTTGAATTTGGTGATAATTGTGAGCATGTTTATCTATATATTTTTGTGTTGATTGTTTGAGTATGATTAGTTGGTTGAGTAGTTGGGTTGTGTGTGGTGTTTGTGTGGGATTTATAGGCATTTTGAGATGAGGTTGAGTTGAGTTAGGATGAGTTTTTTTTCCGGGGCTGTCTTGGTAATTTTGGATTTTAGGGTGTTTTTGTTGGTTGGAATGGCATAGAAGGAGTTTTTAGAGGTTGTTGATGTATGTTGAGTTGTACTATCCATTGCGTGTATACTTGAGTATGAGTGTGTGTTGTATTTGCCTCGTACACCAAATTCTGAGAGTGTGTTGTTTAGCTTATGTCGACGGACATAACTTTCTCCCTGCAGGTTGAGGTTGATTGTATGCGCATTAGTTGTTGAAATCCGAATTTATGTTGAGTTGATTGAGCTGTTTAGTTGTGGGTTGAGTAGTACTAGTGTTGTTGGCGAGTTGGCGGAGTTGGATGGAGGAGTGCAGTTGTTTTAGTCGTGATGTTGTACATTGTTGGTTGATAAGCGTGAGTTGTGGACTAAATTAGATTATTGTTGTCGTCGTTTCTTGAAATGCGTGATTTTCATTGGATGTTAAACAGTATTGAGAATGTCGTGTTTAGTTGATGGACTATGAATTTATGATCATAGAAGTAATAGGTTTGATATACTTTTATGATGCGAGCATGATAATAGGCTACCGATGATATTTTCTTTTATATGGCCTAGAGTTGAATAGTATCTTTGCCGTATCACAATAAATTATACAGAATTTTAAATAACTTTATATTACGCTAATAGTAGGCATGAACAAATTTATGCTTGAGATATGTGATCCTTTAGCAGCCAGCATTTGCAAGTATTAACATGGGCGGCATTTTATTTGTGTCGGGTTAATGAGTGTTGCTACATAGTTCGGTTGTGCGAGTGATCGTGCCTTAATTACTTTAGGTAATGACGGAATTGGCGATGCATCCTGTGGGTCTTGTTTTTGAATGTAGTTGGATTTCTATTTTATTTATTTATTTCGAGATTTGAGCCAAGAAAGTTGTTTATATTTTGTACTTGATAGATGGTTGTATATTGGTTATTGTTTGTGTAGTTTAGAAATCTACTGATGGATTATTTTTCTTCAGCTTGTTCTTTTCTATTATTTTTATTGGTTTTTATTTACAAACGGGTAGGTCTTTTAAATTTGAGTCATCCATCGATTTGTGGTGACTCGGTGTCTAAGTTTGGGCGATTACATCGCCAGGCGTAGGCGCAGGGGGCGGGTCGTTCTGAAGCACCGTCTTCTGAGGTTAAAATTGACAATACATATTTTAATTAAATAAAATAAATAAGCCCAATCCCCCACTCTTAAAATGTCAGTTCACTACAATTTTTCTCCTTTTTGCAATCGATTTATTACCGAAATTTATTTCTAATTTCTACCGATCCGCCAAATGTCGTAGTGGTTTTCCTTGTAGGACAAATGATATTCTTGAATGGAATAATTTAATCCAAATTTTCCTTCCCAAAACCCACAAACAAGTCACCAAAACCCACAAAATTTATAGAAATTCGCAGTCAGCGTGACATGAGCGAGTTGGATTTCGATTAATATGTAATATTTTTGTGCATGTCCATAAATTGGCGAAGTTCGAGGCAAAGGATGACGGCAAATAACACAGGCCAATCGTTTGGTCACAGATTCTTGAGAGGAGGTGGATGAAGGCCTTAAGTCTGATAAAAATAAGAGGAGGAGTTGATGATAGACAATATTCACAGACTATCTCATCTGGTCTGAATTGACACTTGGAATTTGTAATACCACATTATTCTTAATGGAATTTGGTATCCATTACATTATGTAAATACCTCATCTGATATGTCTTGGTATTTATATATTTATATTAGTTAATAATGCTTACAGTTTTGTGATTTATTAACTTTTTTACCATGCTCTTATCTCTTATGTTCTTATACCCGTCTTGTTTCATATTTGTTCATGCTATTAAATAAAAATATCATGAAATTGAATCATATATATTAGTTTCAGTATTTAATTTAAAGTAATTAATCGTATTTGTTATGTTGCATGCCCATATATTACTTATTAGATTCTGTAATACACGTATTCGCCGTATAAGTGAGTATCCCCGATACATCGGCGAAATCACAGCAAATTGATATCTTGTTGTTGGTATTGCATTCCGTGTATATAAGCAATAGAACCATTAATACCTTTTTTCGATTTTGAAGAAGAAGTTTCTCCATATATATTTGAATTAAGTTTCGGGACCCATAATGATGAATAATTAGACTAAAATAATATTGAATGTTTTAAAAATTGAATTATAAATCATCTAAACAAAAAACGCTATAACCTAAAAAGGAAGAAAAATACAACGATAAAATCAAAAGACAAAAGCCGGGTGGTAAAATTAGACAACAAATCCGAAAAAATATATTGTGCATCTTTATAATTATGGGCGTGTGAACAATTAATAAATTATTAGGACACTTATTTTTTCAAGAAAATAGCAAAATTAAAATACCATATGGTTACAATTGGGATTACTCTGCATAAAATTAATACCATGAAATACTATACAATGGTTTTACAGACAGACCACCGGCCATGAATACAGAAAAAAATTCATATGTTCTATATTATTATCTCTGGGATAGAAATAATACAAATATATTGTTACTACACCATATATGATTAAATATATATATATAAATAATAGAACCATTAAAATATTTTTTGAATTTGAAGAAAGTTTTTCCATATATATTTGAATTAAATTTTTTTGGATCCATGATAATGAATAATTAAGTAAAATTATATTGAATGTTTTAAAAATTGAATTATGAATAAATCTAGCGTAAAAGCATAACCTAAAATGAAGTAAAATAAAACAATAAAAATCAAAAAAGTATAGACCATCTATTGTAAAGAATGCATATGATTTTAGCATATTTATTTAAGGCGTGGAATATTATATGATGTAATTAGAAGAAAATTACCTTGAATGTTTTAAAAATAATTATGAATCATCTAACAAATAAACTAATCTAAAGGATGGAAACTAAAATCATGAAAAAATGAAAAAAAATCGAAATGGAGAAAGAAAAGTCAGAAATCAGGAAAAAATATTGTGAACTATAATTATGGGGCACATTTAATTACGCAGCGTGAGTGGGGAATTTTTTCACAAATTCGAAAAACTCTGTAATCTTGAAATCACTTATTGATCTTGTGAATTGATAAAAATGGATAATCACGGCGGCAGAGATTAAAATGACGTATTAAAAATATCAGGTGTAAGCGTCAAAAAAAGCTGTGTGCGAACACTAGCTTCCCAAAAAAAAAGGAGGAGAGATATAACGCCACAATGTAACTCATCTTGATTGACTTGGATGGAAGAATTTTTAATGAGAATAAAGTTAAACAAGCTATTAGGAAGACAAAAGTTCTTGTTGGAAGAATAACCTTTTCTAATTAAAGACTCCTTTCTGGCATAAATCAAAACCAACCTTTTCATGATGTATAACGGAACCTATATGCTTACAGTTTTAGGCCACTATTGTTACAACATCCATACTTAGTATATAGAGACTACTCATTATTGTATATGTTCTGCAATCGCGTAATTAAAAATTGAGTATTATTGTGGAGTTCTGCCATTTATCTTTAAAATTTGTATGGGTGGTTATGGTACCGTGCGGCCTTGTCTAGGATAAGCATACCGCGTTGGTGATGAGCCTCTGAGATAAAATTACGGCCTCTGGGATAGCATAAGCGTTGGTGAATTGTAGTGCGGGCAGCCCAGCCATATCAGCGAAAAAAATTGAATATCAGAGCCCTTCATTTCTTCGTTATTTGAATATATTGATGTTGATTAGCCGATATCTCCGTACTTCGTTATTTGGACATGTTTAATGTTGATTAGGACACCATGCCTACTTAGTATACTGTATATTGGTAGTTGAGTCGTCTACTTCCATCTAACTACAAAATCTCACATGTCTTGGCCATCAAAATAAGTATCTCTATCTCACCAGCGTCCAATATGCCCCCAAAAAAAAAAACTCCTTAGCTACTCAACTTTGGAGATACCCAAGCAAAACTCAAATAGCCATTATCAAATATTCAATCACCATCTCTCCAATAGTATACATTCATATTGTCTAAGTCCTCATCATTTGAATTGAACTTCACTTCAATGGAAGTTCAAGTTCTTGAAGATCATAAACTTTCTCCCTCAATGGAAGATAACCAATCAAATGTTGACACCTCACGTCCATTCAGATCAGTCAAAGAGGCAGTAGCCATATTTGGGGAGAGGTTCTTGGCAAGAGAAATTTACTCCCCTAAAGATTTCACATTTTCTAAGCAAGAAACTCCATATTATTCTCCTAGTCCACTTGTGACGCATGAAATTCCACCTAAGTATTCAACAAGCCCTGAGAAGTCTTCTGTTGATACCGACGATAGCGCAGTTTTCGATGCTTTGAAGAGGCTTGAGGCAGAGCTTGAAGAAACTAAAATGGAGGTAAAGATGTTGAGAGAGAGGGAATCTGAAACAGAGGTATTCTTGAAGTTTTTTCACAAATTCCAGAATATTAAAAATAATATTGAATAAGATAATAAAATGATCTGGCTGTTGAGATAGTAGCTTGATCTTGAAGTCAAGGATTCGAATCTCATAACAATAAATAGCGGCACGATCGTGGTATCCCTACACAACGTTGCCACAAATAACGGTTTCACAACTTTGTGGGAATTATTCAACATAAATTGTACATATACTTATATATTTGACTCAATAAATATGAACAACTTTCTAACAGGTGGCATTGGCTTCTTTAAATGCTGAGCTTCACAAGAACATGTCAAAGTTGGCTTTGGCTGAGGCAAATGCAGCAGGAAAAGCAGTGGCTATGGCTACAATGAAGTCCAAGAAATATGGGGAAATTGAAGAAATGGAGGTTGATGAAGAGAAGCAAAGAGATCTGTTAAGGACTACCTCAACTTTGGCTCAAATATTAAGCATAGGGGAGGAAAATGGTTTATTTGCTGAGGCACAAAAAAGAAAGGACAAAAAAATAATGAAAAAGAAGCCTATTATACCTCTAGTTGGAGACTTGTTTTCAAGAAAGAAAGGATCATCTACTACAATGCACAATCCTCTATTTTCTTATTCTCTCAATTGAGACAAATGTTCTTTTTAATAAAAGAAATCGATTATTGTTATTGCAACGGTTCAACTCGAAACACTGTTATAACTATTTTTATGATCTGTTTTCCTTTGGAAGTATCATCTATAGTGAGAATTGAACTTAGGCCTTAAATTCTTGTGAGTTGTGACATTATTTTATGTTCTTGATCTTTTTTTAATTGAGACAATAGTGGAATTAATGTAATGGAATGAATTTGTGAGATGCACTCTTGAATATTCATATTTTGGAAAAACATGTGATATTTTTTGGGTGATGTGTACATACCTATTTATGTTTAAATTGATCGGATACACCATGATAATGATAAGATGTAGATAGAGATAGTTTGGCTCTTCTTTTTGTAGCAAGATGGGTGAGCTTGTGTTTTTAAGTGTTAGATTTGATCACTTATCTTTCAATCGAAAAAATTAATAATGTTTCTAAAACATCACAATTTTAAATGATAAGTGATCGATTAAACGGAATAATTTGAAACATTATCAATCAAATGATTACATGAGTAAATTATAGGTGAACAATGATATCTTTTGCTCATAATAAATTTTAGCCTCACTTAATAATTTCCAACAATGACATGTGTATTTGAATATAGAGAAAATGAATAAGACTTCTATAAATTTGTTTATTGCAGGACTTCTATAATTCACTTCTATTTAAAATATGATGTCTTTATTAATTTATATTAATTTATATCATTAGAGACTAAAGTCTTTCAATAATGTTCTTAATATGCAAAACTCAATTGTTGATAAAAGATGTATTTTGGCGTCTATAGTTAGGATTCACAAATTGTTCTTCTTCCTCTGGAATTCAACAATAATTAAGACTCATTTTCTTTGTAAGTAGAAATATTATTTCATCAAATGCAATCGACGGCAATATCTGGCTAATGATCGGTAATGGCATATGCGACATATTTCAAACGAAAAAACTTAAATATATTTGTAAATAAATATTTAGTGACAATATACGAGTATATATTAAAAGACATCATTTTCATGTTTGTATATCAATTAGAATTACAAAATATGTTAATTTTGATCATAAAATTAGCGTGGTTATCTTGTAAAGTAGAGGGACTATTAAATAAATCGATCATCAATATGTTACTATTTAATTGGAAGTTCGATGAAAAAAACATGCCGAGTATTATATATATATTAAAATTTATTTTGTTATATTATTATAAAAAGTAAAATAATTTAATCCTATATATTATAATATATATAATCACTTCTAATTTGACTCAATTTCTTCATTTTGTTAGTTATGTACTATAATTAAATTTATACTGCATACTATGGTTAATTACTACCGGTACGAATTCTTCGGGATTAATTTGTTATATATGGAGTATTAATTATCGGGCAAGGCTCACTTATATATTGAGTAATTTGTAATTTATTCCATACAATTAATCACTTTGAAAGAAAAAATATGTTGCATGCAAACGAAAACGTATTCAACACCAATTCGGAAATTTAGAGGCCTAAAATCTATTTTTCTATATTCTCATAGAAAGATAATTTAATCATATATATATAAGCACTTCTAATTTGACTCGATTTCTTTATTTGTGTGTGTTGTGTACTATAACTAATAACTTTTATACTATGGCCAAGGATACTATTTGGTATTCGTTAATTACCAAAATAAAATTACATGCAAATAATTACACGTATGCAAATAATTACACGTAGTACACTTGGAAATTAGAGTCATAGATAAGTCATGATAGAATAGTTTTTATGCATGGTTAGGGTTTATTATTTTTCCACATATTGATCATCGTTACTTGGAAATTAAAGTCTCTTCTCATTCTCGTGTCTTTGTTTTCTTCTTTCTTGTTCTTTCATATATAATGGAGTTTAGGAAACTTAAGTTTTTAGGAGCTGGAGCAAATGGTAATGTGTTTCTTGCAGCACCATGTCGTCCTTGTGATGATTTGGTGTGTCCATCTCTTTTCGCAGTAAAATCGGCTAATTGTTTGTCGACTACTTTGAAGAGGGAAAAGATGTTCTTGGATGAGCTTTTTGGGAGTTGTTATATTGTTGAATGTTTTGGTCATAATGTTAGTATTGAAGAGGGTAGGAGAGTATATAATGTGATGATGGAATATGCTTCTGGAGGTACCCTAAAATCGTTGATCGAATCGAGGGGAGGAAGAATGGAAGAACGGGAGGTTGCATATTATTCGAGGATGTTGCTTCTTGGTCTTTCTAGTGCTCATAAGAAAGGGATCGTACATTGCGATTTGAAGCCTGATAATGTTCTCGTGTTTCCGAGGGAGGAGGAGACGTACCATCTTCTCAAGATTGCGGATTTTGGTAATGCCAAGAAAGTATGGGAGAAGGAGATGCACGAGCCTGGACGGGCGAGTAATCACAGGGGTACTCTGCGCTATGCCTCCCCTGAGTCTGTCATGTATGGCATTCATGGGAAACCTACTGATATTTGGTCACTTGGTTGTGTCATATTGGAGATGCTAACTGGACAACGTGTTTGGGGGGCAAATAGTACTTGTGTAGAAATCATCCTTAAATTGATGCTTATGAAACCTGAAATACCCGAATTTGTGTCCAACATTGGGACAGATTTCTTGGACAAGTGTTTTGAGAAGAATCCCGAAAAGAGATGGACAATTTCTATGTTGATGAGGCATAAATTCATAGACGACAATTTCAGTTGCGACGTTCGTTTTGGGGGCTGTAGGACAAACGATTATTCAGATATTGATTGGTCATTTTCACTTCCACAACGATAGTGGTGATGAGCAAACAAGAAAGCAGGAGAATTCTTATAGTAGTCAGGCTCTTCTCTATCAAGTAAGATATACTTGTGTCTGTTTGATTGTATTGTTTACAAATTGGTTATATTAATACAGCTTTCTCTTGATAGCACAGAGGACTTGGATTGTGTACAAATTTTAAAAAATGGAAAATGCAAGTGATTATGTGCACACGGATGAACAACGGAGTAAAAGTGCAAAGAAAAAGGCAAAGCTATAAAGGTGAGAAACTGTTGCAAATCTTCTCCTGGTTCTGTTTTAGTATGAGCCTACTCCCTAGTGACTATAAGTCTGTGTTACTTTGGCAGGATTCAAAATGACATGGAGAAAAATTACAGGATCACACCCAGCTTCAATAGATCTATAATTTCTTCAGTGTAGGTGGACATGTTAGGTGATTGTTAGTCTTATTTTTTTGTGTTGTAAATGAACTACGAAGATCTGATTCTCCCCTTAAGCTTTAGGATTAGATAGGTAATAGGTTGTAGATGGGATATTGATGCGGCTTTCAACGGATCGCCATCGACGTTGAGTAGAGAAAGATTCAAGCTTCAAATGGAGTCTTTTGAAAAGTGTTGGCAATATGAAGATGTTTGGGTAAAGGAAAAGGAGTTCAACTGCGGCGGACAACCGACTTCATCGACGATCAACCATCTCAATCTTGAATTCTAATAATTAAAAACAAAACTTTGTAAGAACATTTGTACTTAAAAGTTTTTAAGCTAGATAAAATGAGGAGATCGTGGCGCAAATTATTTATTAGTGCGGTCTAAAGAATATTGTTTTTGTTTGTTTGTTAAGTTTGTATAAATTAGAATTAGCAACTTCTTGTATAGATATCTTGTAATTGACTTCGTGATTTTTTTTTTTTTTAAATTAGCGATGATATAAATAATTCGGAAAAATCAAAAAAATTATAGATGTAGGGACTCAAGTATAGTAACGTCTGGCTAAAAGCTAGCAACTCTGTGGGCCAAATTATCATGCCATTTCAAATATATATTGAGCCATTGAAACTTGGTCAGGAAAAAAAAATAAATTCGAGCGTTATCTCATTTAATCGCGCGGCTGCAGCAAAAACTTGCCTTAACCGGTCAGTCCAAAGATAAAATCCGGCGTAACCTAATTCTTCCCAAGTATAAACAAACACAGCCTTACTCGATCGTGAAAGCACACAGGGAATCCCCCGTTGAAAGCTCCGTCCCTGCGAGACGCCGTCTCATCCTACCAAACTTGTCCCTAAGTAAATCCCCCGATGTTCAAAGTTGGCGCCTCGGCCCTTAACCATCACTTGTGTAATGTGATTCACAATCCTTAGAAACACGAAGCTTGAGAGAGACAAGTCAAGCCCAAAGCACTGCGGAGCATCCTTATGAGTTGATGGCTTTGCATATTGAAGCGACCGATGTCTTAAGAGATATCATGGTGGTTGAAGAGACCGAAGATCTTCCGGGGCTGCAATATGTCTTTCCAGGTAATCTTTACCAAATTTAACAATTTCATAGAGGAGATGCAGAAGTTTCTTTCTAATGATCAAATTCCTTTGATATAGGATGTCTCATGCAAACAATCCAAGCTTTGACTTATCTCGTGTAGCAGGTTCAATTTAAACTGAATAATTCTTTGAAGTCCATGACTCTGCTTGTGAAGTTGTTCCTTTGTATGTTTTGATGTACTTCTCGTGAAAACGGACAATGATAGAACACATGCATTATGTCCTCTGAGTCCTTTTGACATAAACTGCAGATATTTGGAACTATGTCCTTTTGACAGCAATACAATTAAATCTAGTCGACGGTAGGAAATTAGGGAACTTTTGGCACCTCGAACTTCCTAGAACTCCTAACATTTCGTGTAATGAAACATCGGGACGTAGGTCGGGACTATAACTCAGTGTGTCCGTATTAGCGCCTCCTGGGGTTGGGAGCGTGAAGATCCTTGAATGTCCTCTTTGTCAAGTGAGGATTTTGGCTAGCACGCTTTCAGAGACTTGGTAAGATATGCACCAAAATTTGTGAAAGTGGGAACATGAGAAGCAGCAATAGTCTCATCTGAGATAGCATCCAGAATAAAAATAAAACCAATCAATCTCGATGTGTTCAGAGCTCTCATGGAAAAAAATGATTGCCAAAAGTAGGATGTAAAGGGGCGTGACTGTCAGTACATACACTTGAACAACGGAAGTATGATTAATGCCTGAGCATGCCGATTAATCCGCCCGGCCAGTTTAACTCACCACGTCGAGGTTGTCATAGCCATCTACCTCATTTGAAGACAATATAGTCTGCAACTTCTTTGTCTTCAAGAAAGGAGAATCCCCAAAACACCGCTCTGACCGATTAACCAGGCTTCAATGCTTATTTCCTTTGATGAGTCACTTTGAACAATGCCAAGTCAAAATTAGCTCGTATAGAATTCCACGGCCAGGCCCGAGATTCTTGAGGTATCTAAATCACTTTGAGAGTCTGCATTCAATATTAGTCGCTAAAGGCTCCATATAAAAACGGAGAAAGGATATGCACATAACATAAGCGATGCTCAAGCGAGCATAAGCATATCGGGGCAGTTCTCTCTTCTTATCTGGAAGAAAGGAAATTTTTCTTACTCCGTATTTTTTTCTCGAAAGGAAATAAAAACATGATCTTGAAGGATAATTGCTTTATAAATTACAGCAAAAATCGTGATTGTAAGGATTTAATGGCTTCATAATTTTAAATAAAAAAATTTAAGTGATCTTATAATATTTAGCCAGACCTAAAATATGGTGTTCATACATTTGTAGTGTTCAAAATGAATAAAACATGTGAGATCTCACAAAATGAACCTCGCTGATTGATTCATTTTATATGTATGGCTTATTTTTTGCCATAATATATTATAAGTTGAAGCCAATTTTGTCACATTATAGCATAGTTATAGTTAATTGCACTACTCGCATATGATTACACATAGGTTGGTTAATTTCATTTACCAGTAATGTTGGTAGTAGCAAATGTGTACTCTATAAGCATGTGTATATAATATTTGTTGGGCCTTTAAAATATGAATTGTTACGTGATGTCTCTGAATAATTTCAAATTCTTTCGCTTCTAATCCATGCTGTCTTGTGTTCTGTGTGGAAAATTAATAATAGTTATTATTAGTAATTGTTTGTCATATTTTAACATAAGATGCTAAAAACACATTTGTCAGATATAGTTTTACAGTGTATGATTTTATAAAAAAATTTCCTGATAATGCTTGAGTGTTATTGGCGAAATCTCGTCAGAACTGCTAAAACTTTAGAGCTTACGCCGAAGCAAAGGCGATAAATGTAGGAGACAAAGGAAAGCGATATGAAAAAGCGTTCGTAGGCTCTATCTTTCAATTTCTTTTAAATTAAATTTATACAAAAATTCAATAAGCAGAATAAACTATAGCATACCAAATGAAAAATCTTTATAATTTATTACAAAAGGCCGCAAAATTCGAACAAAATATCTGAAATCAATAATTAAATATAATGAAAAACAATATTCGAGATATGGTAGAGGCGGTGAATGAAAAAACTCTCCATTACGAATAGATTGTCAGTTGATAGCTAATAGTCAAAATTAATAAGCATTACCAACTTTTTTATTGTTCATTGGTGTGAATTTCCAGGAAGGTCTGATTATATTATCCGACTAATCGGTATACTCACAGAAAATTGCAAATACAAAATCGCCAGACTAATGATTAAAACCAAATAAAAAACAAAATCCAACCATTAAAAATCCACTTTTCAGGTATATCTCGAAAAAATCGAATCAAATTACAGAATAATGTCGTCAGATTACCTAATTGAAAGTTGTGGAAAAGGACCGTGTTGTCTACACAATGAAAAAAAAATTAGAATTAAATTGTTTTAGAAACAATAAACAATTATCATTATTCAATTGTCAAAATTAACAAACTTGGTAAACTTAATTGACATATATAATTTTGATTTCAAATACCATGTTTATAATATTATAATATATTTTGATATATTTTCATACGAAATATTATAGTGGCTTGATTAAAATTGAAAACTAGACTTAGACATATTAAAAAAGCGAACAATTTTTCCGAGTAATACCTGGGAAGTTGATGGAAAGTTTGATTAATTTGAAGAAGAAGATGTTTAGGAAGCTAGAGGGCCCACGATATTTTTCTTATTGTGAAGGAGAATACCATTGAGAGAGTTGAATTAATAAAAAAATGTCAAATAAGTCCTTCAATAATTTGAACTATTAGATGGAAAAAGATGATGTGACAATTAATTTAATAATTAGTATACATTTAGTATCAAATACTAAGAATTATCCTTAATACTATAAGGCTCAACTGAGATATCAAGTGCTTCTTCATAGTATGCAGATTAGCAGTCCAGGACACCATAAGTTGAGATTATAGAATTCCACCAAGATAAGTTCACGTTAATCATTAAATTGAAGACATTCCTACTTCCTAGCATGCTTAAGATCATTATTTCGGATTACATAATTATGAATTTGCCATCCAAGTTTTGAGGTTGTTCTTTTTGTTTAGATCTTGCTCCAATTTTATATGAGCAGAGATTCGTGTAATTAAAACGTGCTCACGAGTTTAGTAAAGCAATCAGTATTAAAATGAATCATTCTTGTAGAGATGGGCTTGATAAATTATCATTTTAATAGAATACGAATGCGTTATATATGTTAAATATTACGGAGTACATAGTCCCTTATGAATGTCATTGATAATTTGGTATGACTCAACTCATACGTAATTTCAAAATCAAATATGAACCTATAATTTAATGTAATATGAACATGATTATTTTGAAATTATATTAGTTTTGAGGATCGAAAAAATCGATTTAATTTTACAATTAAGTCAAAATGAGAGTAGTAGTATATGATTTGGGAATTAGTTGGTACGACCTTGCCGAAATAGGGTTGGGTTTGGGTGTGAAATGATTATTCACCTCCCCTTTTGCAAGTGTAGTAGTTAGGAAGTTTCAAATTAAGAATGAGAATTGTCGTTCAGCTAAGAATTATTTACAAATTAGTAGTTAGGAAGTTTAAATTAAGAATGAGGTATCGTTCGCTTTAAAATTACTATTCTAGTGGTGTATGTATAGTGTTGCGGGAATTAGGATGAAGGTGGCAAACCAAAATGGTCTTCTCCACCCCCTTCCTTATTACACAAATCAAACATAAGTACTTCTAATTAATCCCACTTTGTTCTTGATCCAAACCTGTAATAACACACCAAATTTCACTTTCTTTTCTCACAATTTTAATGGAAACAATTTCAAAATTAACTGTTTTTCTGAAAATCAAACTGAAACAAGCTTCATTATTATGGTTTCATGGCTTCAAAGAAGCTTGTTGTTTGCATCGTGTCATCATATACTGCCTCAGGTACATCTTCTTGTCCCAAATTATTTGTCCAATTTGTCCAAATTTATTAATAAAGCAATAAATTTGATAATTTGTTAATTTTCTTGAATTTATTGCAGGTCAAAACAACTAGCTATCCGTACAGGTCAATGCTTTTTATTGAATGGTTTCATATTCTTGGGCAGGTTATACTTATACCCTTTTTTACATTTACTAAAAAGAATTGATTATATATGTTGGTTGATTTTATGATTGAGTTTATACCCTTTTTTGCATTTACTAAAAAGAATTGATTATATATGTTGGTTGATTTTATGATTGAGTTTATACCCTTTTTTGCATTTACTAAAAGAATTGATTATATATGTTGGTTGATTTTATGATTGAGTTTTTTAAGGTGTGATAACTAATTGATTGATCAACCCCTTTTGCTTATTGTGATTTATGTTTTCGAAATTATATGTGAATTTGTAATCTGTAAGCTTGCATATGTAGACTAGAATATTTCGAATCTCGTTATAATGAGCATTTGAATTTAAGCAGTTTACCTCCATAGAAATATTTTGGACAATTACTTTAACTGGATGGGTCTTGGAAGGGTTTTAAACATAAAGAATGCACCTTGATGCACAATTTTATGATTGTGTTATTTTATGGTGGAATAACTAATTGATTTAGCAACCCCTTTTAATTATTAGGATTTATGTTCTCGAAATTATACGTGAGTTTGCAATTAGTAAGCTTACATATTTAGGCTAGAATCTATTGGAATTGCATTATACTGGGAATTTGAGTTTCAGCAGTTTACCTGGATAGAATTATTTTAGACAATTACTTTAACTGGCCTCGTCTTAATAGAGTTTTAAACATAAAGAATGCAGCTTTATGTTATCAAGCAACTAATAAATGTGTTTTCTATTATCAAAACACCATAATTTCAAGTCTTTCTTTATCTTGTGTAAGTGAAGTTTTTGAGCTGTGAAATAGCGATATGTTATCAAGAATGCAGCTTTATGTTATCAAGCAACTCATAAATTTGTTTTCTATTATCAAAACACCATAATTTAAAGTCTTTCTTTATCTTGTGTAAGTGAAGTTTTTGAGCTGTGAAATAGCGATATGTTTAGGAGGGGTTTTCTTAAGTTGAAGCTCTCTGAACTGCAACTAAGATTGTTTGATTTGAGTTTATATTGTGATGGATACACCTTGTGCAGTATCTATCTTCTGCAGCTGGTAATAATTCCGGTGCTGGAATGGATATTGCCTGATCAATGCCCACATGATTCGGAAAAGCCGTGCTCATTTGAAGGCTTCTTACGATTTTATGGTTTATTCCGGCATGGACTTATCGGACTCTTCTATGTTAGTATACTGTTGTCATTATGTCGAGTTTTGACACTTAATTAGGTTATAATATTTAAAATTTGTTCGGAACAGGTTTTGTGGTTCTATCCGTTGTACGTATTCAGCCTTATTCTAAGCAGCATCTGGTATGTCTCTTAACATCCATTGCTATGTCCTCAATATTTTGTTTTCAAGTTACAAATTTTAAGTTCTTGCAAGCTATAATTTTATATAGAGGAAATAAAACTCTTGATTAACCTTTTGAGAGCTTAGATTTGTTTCGTTTCTCCTCTAATTGCATATATTGTTTATTGAAAGCTTAACACGTCATAGAATTGTTAGAATAATTTAGACTGCAGAATTCTGACAAGTTAGATTATTATGACCCGAGAAAAAATAGAAAACATGATTCTGACCTCGTTCTGTATAGGATTTTCTCTCTGCTTGAGCATTTAACATGAAACAATCCAGGTATAATGACATTGCAAAGCATGGTTTCCTAGCTATTGAAAAAAGTAAGGCCACTGGCTCAGAACCATCTGGAGAAAAGGTGTCGTCAGCCGCCCCAAATAAAGCTTATACTGATAACTCAAATAGTCTTGAGAGGTATGGCCTCATTAACAATTTTACATACTTTCTCGTAATAAAAAAAAAGGTGCAGTGTCATACTATATGCAAAATTCATATATTTGACAATCAAAATTTTCTTTTGAGGGCAGAGCAATGATTGGAATTGCTGAACAGGTCTACTCGGTCCTCTTGCTGACTTTTTTCTTCTTAGAGGTGAAGTTTGTTTGATTTTTTACGATTGCATTTCTTGTGTTCTGCTTAGAGTGTGCAGATCATTATGCTAATGAGACTCTGTATAGGTTTATGTTACAGGCTTTATCCCCTATGCAGGCAAGGTGTTAAATTTTCTACTTCTCTCCTGGATGTATGCTTACTATTGTTTTGAGTAAGTATACCAGTTCTCATGGTCTAAAATTTAGACTGCACCCACTTATTGTTTAGGCACATGCTCACCCTGGATTCTCAAATTTCATAGGTACAAATGGAATCTTACTGGATTGAGTTTGGACAAGAGACTAGATTTTTTCGAATCCAACTGGGCGTTTTTTCTTGGCTTTGGTAACTTTGTTGAATTAATTAAGTTACTTTCAAGGATAAATTAATCGACTTCCAGCTTCTTAACAAATTAGTTCAAGTGGATTAAGCTTCTCTAATAACCATAGAACTTAACATGACTCGTGCGAAGCCATTATTTAACTGATTATATAATTTTATTGTTTTAATTTATATGAGCTGAATTATTTTTATTCTTCCGAGCTTCACTCTTAGCAAATTAATAATGTCGATGTTTCTCCTATTTCAGTGATTTCATGCAGTATACCTTTTCTGTGTGAAAAATGGGCTTACACTAATAATCTTCTCCATCTAAGCATATTCTAAACAAGTCCTCAGTAATAATTCATGTATCCATTGCAGGAAATCCTTGTGTACTAGCAATATTCCTCTTCTCTCCCCTGGTTAGCTATGGCGTCATGGCAATTCTTTTTCCTCTGGTACATATGAACTTTTGCTGTTTTCTTCGTGCATACATGATTTTTCTGTATTTGAATTCCTTAACATATTTCCTATGTTGTAGTTGGAGGCACATAAAAAGTTATCGTAATGCCTTCTTCATAGACTTATTCAATAGAAGTGTCCCTATAAGTTCAAGAAGGCTTATGTTCTCCACCTTTTCCGTTAAGTGCAATCACTGCAATGGCACTAACTACCTGCCTTTCTAGTTTGTTCTGACTGCAACAGGCTCAGAAGCTGACCAAATAATCATTCTTCCTAGAAGAAAATGGGAAGGGGCTGGATTAGGAAGACTCCCTATATTTTGTGCAGCCGATTATTTTTCGTAAGCTTTTCTTCATTTGCTCATCTCTTGGAATTTTTTGTGATCTTGTACATTTTTTCAGGCTCCAAAGATGATGTGTCTAAAATGAGTCCTTTTTATATAATCATATTTTTTCTTCTTGTTGTTGGTTGATAAATTGGTTTTTTTTGTGTGTGTGAGTGTTTGGTTTGGGGGCGGGGGAGTTGCATTGCGGCCGCTGTTTTCCTCCTTTTTATTAATATAGACAAGTCCACATGACTCTTTTCGTAACAATGTGAGTCTAGCACTCTAGCAAAATGGCTGAATTCGGTGTGGCCCTGAAGGTAATGGTTGAACATATGGAACACTTCTCCACGATGAGTATTGTGATGTAAAAGTAAATTTTAGCATATACAGTATGTCTGCCACCTCCCTTGATACAGTAAGACTGGTTCCGCATATGTTCTGGTGGATATCCAGACCACGCCTTCATAAATTCGAACTTTTCTGTTAGTAGGATCGTTAGACAATAACTTCTTAAATCTCCTATCAATTCATCTTCATTCGTGCAATGTAGGTTGAAGATCCTCTCGATCTTTCCTGTAGAACACCGTCAGCAAGTGCAAGGTAACAAAACAAACTGAGAATTCAAATGGATATGAAGCTCAGCCATTGGTATGCCATTTCAAGTATATGGTGAGGCGTTCGGGGAACTCAGAGATACTCCATCCATATTCTGCACTTGGTGCTTTGACTACTCTAGTTAGTTTTCTGGAGTTCTTTGAAGTTGTTCCACACCAGTAAAAAGGTTCGCAGATGCCATTTAAGATGAAAGAAACAGTCGTTGATTCGAATTTGTATAGAATTTCTGAATTTGTTGTATACAAAAACTCTATGAAATAGTCAAGTTAGTAACATCTCGGGATCAAACCCGTGCATTGTTTGATTACATTATAACTACCTATCAATCAAAGTACGATGCACGATAACGAGTCACAGAAAGGAGCTAGAAAATTATTTCCGGACTACTGATTCGCCATATAAAAGGATCCCCGGGAAGAAGATATAGGCTGAAAATTAACAAGCAGTGTTAGGATTAACCATGGTTTTCAATGATGAAAAGCAACCATATGCATAATATTTTTTGAGTTCTTCCAATTGGATTTGATTAAAACAACAAAGTAGAAGACTTGAGAGAGAGCTATAAATTATGTGTAACTCAGAGCAACAAACTAAAAAGAGTAGTAAATACTAAAAAATGATGTATACTGTTTCATCTACAACATGGAAATTGGGGACATATGAAGTTACATTGGAATTGTAAAAATGTACATTGCAAATGTAGAAAATTATTTTTTAATTGTAAAAAAATACATTGATTTTTGTAAACAATTAAATATTGTGAAAAAAATAATTTTTTTTTATATACAATCATCTATTTTGATTTTGAAACGGAAATAATAGTAACTTGTAAGGTCTAGAAGAAGGAAAAAAGATTCTGCAGACACTACTAAAAAACAAGAAAGCCTGGAAAAATGCCTTAATACTATTCAACAAGAAAATAGAATAGTGCAATAATTAAGTATTTTTGGCCGAAGGCCTGAGTTATTGTGTTTAATTTTTTATGTGGTCCATAATTATTTCTTTTTGTGAAATGAGCCTATATTATTTTTATTATCACAGGCAGTACTGTCACTTCTCACATGTGTTTTAACTAAAGCGTAAGTAAATAATTATATTATCACTGCAAAATATAAAATGAAATTGATTATATTCTGATAAAATATTTATTTTGTTCCTACTACTTATTAAAGTATAGAAATAAAAGTATGAGGTAAAAATAAATCACATACTTTTTCAAATGAATAGCCCAGATAAGCGCATATTTTTAGTTTAGGCAGAACAGATTAGGGATTAGAGTCTGCTGAAACAATAAAAATAGTATAAGGGCGCATCAGAACAGAAGAAATAGTTAAGTAGTATAAAAAATAAATGATAGTTTGGTATACCGGCGAAAAAGCCAATAATTAATTAAGAGAAGAAAATTGAACTATAAATGTTAACAGTCTCAAATTCTTATTTCTCTTTTATTTTACTACGTATTATTTTGTTTATCTACCTCATCATCGCTAAATTAGCAAAAATTGGACGTTTTACTTAAAACAAATTCCTTAATCTACTCCATATTACGGAGTATTGTTCTGTCATATTTAAGAATTTATTTTTATTTATTGTCCAAAATCATATTCTCTTTTATAAATCTCAAAAAAATTAGTAAAAAAGTTATGAGTTATGAAATTATAGATTTAAATCATTGTCATCTATGACGGTGAATTTTAAAAATTAAAAAAGAAAAAATAGACTCCCTTTATACGAGTAATAAACACCACCTACATATCTACAATCCTAAAACATTATTCAAATTATTTGTAATTTTTTTCGATCTTAATTAAAAACACGATTTTAATATGAATCAAAATTAACATAAAATATTCCATAAGAATCTCTTTATCCCTCTCTCTTTCTATATGCAAACATACCCACTAGCTCTAAAATTTTATGCAAAAAAGTTTTATCATATGCTTTGCTTGTCTTCCAATTTTAGCAAAACATCTCAAAATTACATATAATCAATTGAAACTTTAATCATTTTCCCCCAAAATTACCAATCATATGAACCCTAATTATACTTATCTTGATTTGCTAAAAATCCACAAAAATTTGTTAAAATTTCACAAACTTAACCTGTTTTAAGCATACCCTTTTGGATCTTTCTAGGAAATTTAGAGTGTTTGATCAATAATTGTGTTGATTCATCAAGAATTTTAGCTTTAAAAGTTTAATTAAAACTAAATTTTGAAGCTTTTCTTAATAAAATTTGGAGGTTTCTGCATATTCATCTTATTATCCTCAAAGATTGAAGCTTTATTCCTTTTTAATTAAAAAATTATGTTTCTTTTGATGTGATTAGTTTTTTGCTTATTGAGCTTAAGGGTACATATTAAAGCTCAATTTTGTGAATTAATTTTTTTATAGTTTTTTATTAAGCTGCTGAAAAATAATTAAGTATAATAAACTTGAGAAAAAAATAGTAATAATGGAGAAATATGAGCTTGTGAAAGATATAGGTTCTGGGAATTTTGGTGTAGCTAGGCTGATGAGGAATAAGGAGACTAAGGAACTTGTTGCTATGAAATACATTGAAAGAGGCCACAGGGTATACTAATTAAGCTTATTGTTTATATGTTTTGCTAGATATTAATATTGCATGTTGCTTTAGCCTTTAGTATATATGATCTACTACAATTAATGCATGATCTATTATAATTAATTAATTTGATCTTATTGGTTTTTGATTAGTAAGAAGCCTATGGTTTTTGTAGATTTATTGTGTTTACTAGTTTTGCTAGTTATTCCTATTGCATCAGCGGTAGCTGAACAAGGAATTTTATATAGGGGGACGAAAGTACTTATTTTATACAAATGAAGAAAATATAATAATTTTGGGGCGACTGCTCCCCTAGTTCCTCCACTGATTGCATGTTGCTCTGGCCTTTAGTAGATATGATCTATTACAGTTATCATTTTTTCTTATTGGGTTATAGAATGTTTTTGGTTTTTGATAATAAAGAAGCCTATGAATTGTATATGATGCTAGCTTTCGCTTGAAGTGTTTATTGAGCTCTGGCTGATTGATCAAATCAATGTTTGTGGATTTATTGTATTTACTAGTATTTTTGTTCAATGGATCACAATGATTTAGGGAGTTTGCTTTCAGTTTTTGTTTTGTGGATTACTACTTATTGCTAAACTAAGTTTCATTATAATGCAGATTGATGAAAACGTGGCTCGAGAGATCATCAATCATCGATCGCTTAGGCATCCAAATATTATTAGATTTAAGGAGGTTGGTTTTGCTTTCTTTTTATTACATTCTTGCTGGGTGAAGGTTCTTTCTTTGTGTTTCAGAGGTATTTATTGTATTGCATTTGAATTGACAGGTGGTTCTGACTCCTACTCATCTTGCTATAGTGATGGAGTATGCTGCAGGAGGAGAGCTCTTTGAGCGAATTTGTAATGCTGGTCGTTTTAGCGAGGATGAGGTTTTTTATTCTTTTATTCTTCACATTTGGTCCATGTCGGTATTTCTAAAATATGTGTTGACAGGTTTTACTTGTCTTGTTATCTTTTCAGGCTAGATACTTCTTCCAGCAGCTTATTTCAGGAGTTCATTATTGTCACAACATGGTAAAAAGATTTAGCTGAAACTTTGTGACTTTGTCTTTGTTTTACGTATGATAATATACTTGGAGATGGCATGCATTAACTTGGGTTATCCATTACCGTGATAATTGTAGCATATATGTTTGGAGTTGTGACTCCATCTTATATTACTGTGATTTCCAGCAAATATGTCATAGAGATCTGAAGCTGGAAAATACCCTTTTGGATGGAAGCCCAGCACCACGCCTGAAAATTTGTGACTTTGGTTATTCCAAGGTATGAGAATATGTTTCCCCAAGTTATATAGATCTATAGCACAGGAATCCCTAAAGTCTTAAGTGTTCTTTTATTGTTTAGTCGTCACTGCTGCATTCAAGACCCAAATCAACTGTTGGTACTCCAGCATACATTGCCCCCGAGGTTCTTCAGAGGAGAGAATATGACGGGAAGGTACACCATAGGCATTTCATTATTTCTCAACTTGGTGCTAGCTTAACGTTTTCCCAGCATCTTGTAATTGAATCAGTGTAGCACTCTAGCCTGCAATTTAACCATTCTGACATTTTCTCTGCCTTTGACCTGCTTATCCAGGAGCGCTGCACTTTCCAGGTGCTTTTAACATTGGTTTCTTTTTGTTCAGTTGGCTGATGTATGGTCTTGTGGGGTGACTCTCTATGTTATGCTTGTGGGAGCTTACCCTTTTGAGGACCAAGAAGATCCAAAGAACTTCAGGAAAACAATTCAAGTAGGCTTTTAACGAGTTCTTTTAATTGTTTTTCTTTAGTAGGCGTGTAAACACTTTGTTTTTCTGATGATTAATGGCTTTTGCAGCGAATAATGGCAGTTCAGTACAAGATTCCTGACTATGTGCATGTCTCTCAAGACTGTAAACACCTTCTTTCTCGCATTTTTGTTGCCAATCCAGGAAGGGTATGTATCCCTAAGTAACTATCTTTACTTTCTTATTGGAGCCGTGTGTTCGTGGATCACGAGCTCTAGATATCTTCTGTATGAGATTACTGGTTAATGTAAATCCATTAATTTTTCATGTGGCGAGTCCTACATTGATGTCTTCATATCCGCATTTTTAATACGTAGTATATGCGTAAGTGAAAGAGGACAGTAGGTCTTCTGTGGTCTGATAAATCTCCTTGCTTTTCAGAGGATCACTATCAAAGACATCAAGCAACACCCCTGGTTCCTGAAGAACTTACCAAGGGAACTGACTGAAGCATCTCAGATCGCCTACTACAGAAGGGAAAACCCAGCATTTTCCCTCCAAAGTGCAGAGCAGATCATGAAAATTGTTGACGAGGCAAAGGCGCCTCCACCAGCTTCCCGTTCCATAGGCGCCTTTGGCTGGGGAGCTGAAGAGGAGGATGAGAATGAAGAAGATGTAGAAGGCGAGGTTGAAGAAGAAGAAGAAGAAAAAGACGATGATGAAGACGAGTACGATAAGCAGGTGAAAGAGGCCCATGCAACTGGAGAAGTTAAACCCTCTTGACCTCACTCTTGCCTATGAGTATCTGTTTATTTAGTTTTTGTGTGTAGACTTCTATGGACTATGTGTTCTATGGTTTTGTAAAGTCAGATGTTTGATGAGGGTGTGGAACATTTTTATTTTTAGTTTTCTGTAAGTGGTCAAAATTTTAAGTTTCTAGACAAATGTTTGATGCTATAATGTTTGTGTTATCTAATTCTTGTGTGATTATGTTACACTGCTTACAGTCATGGTAACTGTAATTGTTTATGTTTGTAAATTAAGTAATATTTGTCATTATTTTATTTTATTTTTCAATTAGCGATGATTATTACAAATAAGAATACATAAATTTCTAAGTAATGTATCAGTTAGAGTGAGTGCTTCAAAGTAAGAGTTGAATCGATATCACAGTGAAGTTAAAGATTAGGATCTTACTGAATTCTTAAGTCATTATAATGTTTTCTCTTTTTTATGGTTGTAGTTAAAAAATTAGTTTTTTTTATAGTTGTTGTTTAGCGTAATAAATAGCGTTTTTATATTTTAATGTATTTTTTGTTAATTTTTCTCTTTAAATAAATAATAAATTCTTAGAATGATATTGTTTGATTGATTGTCGTTATATATTTTTGATGTCTTTTAATTATTTGAAGTATGTATCATTATTTCAAGCACCATACAAGTAGTGACATATAAGTGTAACAAACAATTCAATATCATAAATGCTTTATAACATAATTATTTATGATTTTGTGTCCTAAACCATAATACGAGTATTCTTTTGTGGGTCACTGAAACTGACACATGGTAATATATGTTCTTCTCTTAATGATGTGTCCTAAATCATTAATTGAACGTAAATTCAAAGATAATGATGTGACATAGTGTGACTTCTTCTCTTGGCCTTTAGCCTAACTAATGGATGTATATATCTTGATCATATATATCTTAATGATAAAATTTAAATGGATTGGTCTAGTGAAGTCATCAAATGATAAAAAAGTTCGAAAACCTAAAACTTGTAGGTTCGATTCCCACTAATTTTCTTTCGGGAAGTAGATCTGTAAGAATCTTCTTAAACGTTCAAAAGAGTCCGAAAATATACCATGTCTTTTAATTTAGGCATCATTTCCTTATACTAATTTTTTTTTGATAAAAAAAAATATACTCCTATATCTTAATCATCATAAAATAGAAAAGTGAAATTGTAATGATGTGTAATCTAGAACTATTCTTGTCAAGAAGTGGTTGTTTATGATGCGGTGTCCAATTTTCAAAAGAGAAGCACTTCATTACCATCCCCACATGTTTCATTAACCGACGAAGGAAGAGTTCTATACAATGAATCTAATATATATATATATATTGTTTTTTCTGTTAACATAAGATCATGATAGTACTTACATATTAAGATTAATATTGTCCCTTCATACATCACTATTGATGGGAAAGGGAAAATGATTAACTCATTAATATATAAATATAAAAGAAACTTCGAGTTATCAATTAATATTGAACCAATAAAATACATAAGCGTCATTGGAAAGCTATAACAGATTATTAAGGTGATGTCTTCGGTTGGTACAAGATAATTTCAATTAGTGGAGTCTAAAGACAGTGGCCGAGGCTGCGCACAGTGTAGGTTACCATAGTGCGGTTAACGAGCAGTTCACTTAGGAGTGATCGTTTCAGTTCTTCACAGGGAACGAGAACACGTTCATTTAAGATACTCGATTTTAAGCGTTCACGATATTAAGGCTGTCTCGCGTTGAAAAGCAGAAAACTAATAAAGTTTAAGGTTCCACTTGAAAACCTGCTTAATTAGTGGGCTGTTAGATCCATTTTGTGCAGAACAATAGTCTGAAAAATACGAAACAGACTATAAGTTAGTCGAGGCTAATGAACAGGGCAAAATAAAGCCACCAAAAGCAACGAGAGCACGGTAGAGCGCGGTAACGTGTTCGGCGTAGTCGGATTATGACCATGAGCCGTTCGAGGGAATCTTTGGTACATTAAGTTCCCATTTTTAGTGTATCGAAGTTTGAAAGCAATGCCGCGTTCTATTGTGTCCAGCAATGAATACTAGTTTTGAGCCTTAAATTGGTTAAAAATTGAACAACCAACATATATTTAAATTGAGCAATAACATTTCTAATGAAATAATTTTTTATTAATCTTGAAAGAGGCTATTTTAAGATCTAGAGCGGCACCTACATAAACATTAATACCGTACAAATGGGCCTTGAAACAATACAATGTGATTCAGTCCTTTCGGGATGAAGCACTAAAAGTTAAAGAAATCATGCAGCGGTTAGGTTGTGACGTTCGCTTAGAATGATCCTTGTCAGTGAAGTAAATATGGTGTGTTTAAATTAATATCCTCGGACTTTTCACTTTTCGATTCGCGTACATCATCTGGTTAAATTAAATGTGGTAGAGCACCTGATACTTGCGAAAAAAGTTGGCCCGGCTTGATTTTTCGGTAGTTTGGATCTACATGATAGCGGCTTGAAGAATGCTTTGCGTAGCGGCCGCCAGGATTTCGCCTGCTGGGCGTAGTGATGGTTATGATTTGTGAACTTGTTATTAAGTTGATACTTATGGTTTATGAACTTGTGAATTGTGATTATTAACAAGAAAAATAGTATTATAGATGAAAAATGATGCATTTAATACAAGCGGTATCACGCTTTCGATGGAATGAATGCATTGGTCATGCTGGATATATAACGACTCTTACTTGACATAAGCGTGGTACCTTTTGGTTGAAGCGATACCCGCGTTAATGTTGACAATCTCTTTTATATGAAATTTTATGATCGGGCGTGAAATGCCGTTTAATTCACGGTACCATATTTGGTTTCGGCGCTACTTTTATGAAGTGTATGATCGCGGGGTACCGTTTGGTTGAGGCAATGCCGTTTGTTCAAAACTTGACATCACGTTTGGTCTAAAGTGGTCTTGTTCCTTCATGATGCCGCGTTTGGCTCTGTCTGTCGCCCATTTTACCACTTATTCCTTGTCGTTTTAAGCGATTTCAAAACAACAATCACTTTCTAAGCAATTACAATATTCATTACTTGTTTGGTTTTTGGGCTTCTTCGTTCACCGATCAGCAAATCTTCGCTTTGCTCCATCTCAGATCGGTATTATACATCGACACATAAATTTTGATATTTGTTCTTACAAATTAATGGCGTCAACTGTCAGCTTTTGGTAAAAATGTTCGAAGTGATCTTGGAATATGTCCCAATGATTTTGTTAATTTAGAGGATATTGATAATCGTATGGATGAGCTACCGTTATTAGCTACCGATCACAGTGCTCTGGATACTACTATTGAAAGGAAAAAAGCTTACGTGATTTGAAAATATTTTCGTAGGACCGTGAAAAATAAAGCGACAACTTGTTTAAATTGTAAAGTCTTTACATCATGGAAAGCGAATTTAGGGTAAAGGGAAGCGGTCATCTTGCTAGGCAACTTAAGTGGTCATAAGATCAAGATAGTGGTGGGGAGGGTGGTCTGTGAGGCCCATTGATCACCGACAGCCAAAAACTTTTTTTAGTATTTTAGCTTATATGATTGAAACTATAAAATTTGTAATTGTTAATTCTTTGCCTTTTAATCATTGTGATGGATGGCGTTCACTAAATGGATTCAAAATATCGTTAATCGAAGCCACGTATCACGTCTTACTTTCTGACGCATGCTTTTAAATATTTTAAAAATGAAAAGAATCTTAGGTAAAACTCTTATAAATTTGTCTTATAAAATGTGTTTGACTAGTGATATTGGTGTCTTTTAGTTTTGATATAATGTGTAGCAATGTAATTCGTCGTCATGATTAGGTCTTACAAAGGAGAATTATATATTTAGATCGTCATTACTTGTAACAATATTCAAATTTAGGAAGAGTATACTCGCGTGTACTTGATGATTTCAAATGTTTGAATAGAACTACTTGATTTCATTTTGATACTCGTCCGCTAATACCATTTCAATTGAAAATTAAAGATTCCTATTAAACCGGATTTTAGTGAACTTTTTCATGTTGGAGATGTTTATTTAGTGCTTGATTAGTTGCTAAGATGGAATAAAAGACTGACTAGGATGAGTTTATTTTTACCAATTAAATAGGCGGTAATTTTGTTGTTAATGGCGGGGTAAGAAAACATGAATATAAAAAATTGGTTGACGCTTCCGGTAAGAAGTTTAAAAAATTAATTTTGGATTGTGATACTAGATGGAACTCGACTTACGATCTACTTGTTCGTGCATATATGTATAAGGAGGAAATCATGACATTTTTATACGTGTAACTCGATTGGTGAATTATTATGTTCCACTCACACATATAGTAATTGGAAATATTGTTATAAATTACTTAAGTTTCTAGAGCCATAAAGATTATACTAAAGTTTTTTCAACTCAATATATGAACCAAAATAATATTCATGCTGGCTTTAAAATGTGTCGTTAATCTTTAGATTCATATGACAAAACATAGAGATGAATTTATGTTGTTAAGAATATGATTCGAATATGGAAGATAAGTTTTAAAATATTTTCATCTTATACGCATGCGTATGCGGTGGTATATCTTTGGATCACAATGCTAAATTAAGTCATTTTAATTTACATGTGTGAAATTGTATTATGAAACATTAGTCTTGGCTTTAATCTGGCCCAAAGAGTTTTGATGTTCAGAAATGAAAAAATGTAATTGAAACATATATGTATAACATGTATAGTAAATACCAATCAAGGTATGGACAATGTAAGACCGCACCCTATAGTAGTGTACAAAGTTTTAATGTGCCTCGCGCGGGAGTTAAAATATGAAGTCAACATGATCACCTTAGAAATACTGTACAATTATTAGGTGAAACTAATCCAATCGCTCCACTTGAGACACTGTGAATTAACTATATTTAACTACTAACTTTGAATTGAGTCAATATAATGATAAAAATCCTTTGATATATTAAAATGGTAAGTAAAGGAAACATTGTTTCGGTATTGTCTAAGATAGCAAAGAAATATTTTCTATACATGTCTATAATAGCTAGTGAATCCGCATTTAGCATGGCGGCTGATACACTCAAAGGCGATTGAGAGACTTACAAGCTCGGCGTTGAAGTATGTGTGTGTATCGAGTTAGATGACCGCCCGAGCATAAGAATACAAGATAAAGCCTTGATCATGGAATGGAAAAAGATATGTTCGACGATTTTAGTGACATTGAGGAAAGAAAGCGAAGAAACGAAGAGAAACTATATGATAGAAATATAATCCGACAAAGAAGAATCCGAAGATGAATTAGTTTATGATGATTAGATTTGTATAGTTTGGCCTAATTTTGATTGAATGAAACTAAATGTAAAATTTCACTGGCCTGCAGTATAAAGCGTAGTGACATAATAATAAAATATCTATTTTGTTTCAATTTGACAAGTGTAGCATTTTTAATACCTCTAATGTCATTAAGCATCATACCGCCTCACATGCAATGGTACACGCTTTAGTTAAGCATTAGTGCTTTGTTATTATCTCATGGTACCCACGTTTAAAACAATAAACATGGCTTACTGCTCTCAAGGTTAAATTTTACGTTAAGAAACAAGGCCCACCGTTTGATATCTTAGCATTAATTAGTTTTTGTTGGCGGTATCCGCGTTGACTTTATAATCTATGATAAACTTTGTAAGTTAAATGTGGTACCATTGAAAATCAAGCGGTACCGTATTTATACTCGATTGAGTTTGAAAGGGTGCGATTTTTTGAGCTTCGTCTAATAGCTTGAAACCAAAATTAACCTACAAATTTCAATTATTCCTCGCGTCGACCCATAAACTACTTATAAAGTGTTACATTTTGCAAATCTATTCTTGATTAACACTTCCAATTTCAAAATGACACCAAAAAATAATAAAAAAGGGTCAACCATCTGCGAAGGCGAAGGAGCTGAATTCTTATTCCAATATTTAGATGATGCTAAATTAAGTGGAATTTGTACATTTAGTTGTGAATGATATCCGGAAATCGTAATGCAATTCTATAAGTCTATGGGCATGGATCGTAAGGCCGAGGCCCAGATAATAGCTGACCCTGCTGAATGGGACTTACATTTATGTCAGCGGTGTCCTGAGGATGATGATATGGAGGATTTGAGAAGTGAGTTTTTATAGTATCTGCGAGAATAATGAGGGATGTATAGAGGATTATCAGAGCTAGGGGGGGTGGTGTGAGAATTGACCCATAAAACAAGAAGAATGTGCTAAGATTCTTAACAATAATCGTAGAGCCCTAAATCCCAAGTTAGTTTATAAAGTACAATGAAAATTTAAATGGGTAGGAAAGTTTGTGTCGAATATAGTCAAGGGATTTTTTGTTTCCTATCGCTTTCGTCGAGCCCTGAAAACTTGGCGTAATACAAATATTAGCTACTTAGGCGCTCTTGAATGATCTGAATGTTAGCTACACTCGTATTATCTAGAATACACATTTTTTTACCATAAAATAAGGCTCCTTGATATTAGTGATCTATCATTTGTTGGTAATGTAAAAAATGTCCCACTATTTTAGAATAATAAGTAGCGTGGGGTTAATAAAGAAGAGTCGATGGTAGGAAAAAAGCTTCAATTCTTCAAATTTGAAGTTTATTTGTGGGAGAAGGCGTTGCGATCGAAGTGGGAGATTCCTGAGCAATTTGAGGAGGTTAGGCCACAGTTTGGAACTTGATGGATCAGAGCCAGGCTCGATAGGGTGGGTGCACAGTGCAGAGAGGCGGGGTACAGGGGAGGGTATCCATTTCCTTAAATTGAGGCATCGCCTGCATGACAAGCAGAGAGGTCGATATTGAACCCGCAGTGCCTGAACGATTAACTAAAGAAGCGCTTGGGAACATTTCATTGAAGATAGGGTAGTATACGATGAAGACGGAGGTAGCAGGGTTCGCAGTCGTGTGAAGGGCGGGGAAGAGGGATGATGAGCGATATGGCGTCGATGGGGATCCGTATGGGTGGGATGTCCTGTCGATTCGAGGAAGGATCGGCAGCGACATTTTTCCGACAACCTAGTGACAACTCCCATGTGCCCGCCTCCTCCGCGTCCTCTTGATGATGCTCAGGCCTTGTTAGAGTCGAAGAAGGGCGTGAAAAACCACATGAATGAATGTGTTTATATATTCATATGTATGATGTTTATGGTGTTTCAAGTTTGAACAATGTTTTTTATTTATGTATGATGGTTATGGTGTTTGAACAATGATGGTTATGGTTATGTTTTTTATTTACGTACTTTTATTTATGTATGATGGTTATGAACAATGTTTGATATGTTTGATATGTTGTGAATGTTGTGAATGGTGTATTAGTGAATGTTGTGAATGGTGTAGTAGTTTGATATGTTGTAGAATGGTCGGAAAATTTCAGCTAATCTTTGGTATTAGCATTGATGCCAGTTTAAGCCCAGGTCTGCGTTAGTTCTGATAATGTGATGCGTGATGCGCGTTAATGTGCGGCGTAAGGGCGCCAGGCAGGTAGAGGTAGAATATGGAGTGGGGTACCGAGCAGAGTGTAATCCCACTTCGGCGCGTCGGCCACTACTTAACAAACCGGGGGGACGTTCATGGGCCTATTGGGCCGAATTCGGTCGAACGGATTTAGTTAGCCCCCGAGAGAGCGACCACGAGGCCCGATTCGATGCTCGTGGACTATAAGTTATGAATAATTTCATCCATCTAGTTGGGTCAGCCCAAGTCTCCAACCTCATTTGAGCTAAATATGTATTCTTTGTCCAATTTTGATTGTCATTTGACATAATCTAATTGCAAATATTATAAGTTAATGATTTCTCATTTTTTTCATGTCAATATTGTTCAAAAGTATATACGATATCACATAATATTTAATTATACACAATTTTCTTTACATTATTTATAAAATATATAATTAAAAAATCGATCCTAAATCAAATATAATATTAAAATTGCATGTTGGTATGTTCAAAGTCATCTCAATCCATTTTCGCGGTGAACTGACGCCTTCAATTCCTCAATTTTCTGATTTCACACATCATATATAAAGCTAAACAAATTGGTCCCTCCATATTCAATTCATCTCTCTTTACTCAATGTATTTTGTTTTTATTTAATTGTTATCATCCATATCTACATCATTCCACCTACTCTTTCTTGTGTATATCTCTAATGGCTGTGTTTTTTTGTGTCACAAAAATTCAAGAAACCATAAATATGGCATTTTTTATATTATTTTGGAGATAAGAGTTAATAAAGAAACAAAAAATATTGGAGTAAGAGTTAGTTATAGAATAAGTGAGAAGAGGATATGGAATTTTTTATGAGAAGGGGTTGTTTGGTTGTTGAAGAACATGAAAATAAGAAAGTGATGAGCAAAAATGGTGAAAGGAAAAATGATAAACTGGAAAGGCCACCATATGATGATTGTTGTCCCATTTGTTTTGGAGATTTCACTCTCCCTTGCAGAACTAGCTGTGGTCACTGGTTTTGTGGTAATGTTTTGTTCTGAATATCTTGATATGGAGATTTGATCATCATTTATCTTGAATCAACTAGAGAAATCATGTTGAAGTTTGCATTTTTATTTAACTTTCTTGTATTTTTCTATTTTGTTGGTTGAAATGAAATGAAGTATTTGCTAAAAATGATGTAGAGGTCCATTATCTTCTTGCAACTCTGAAATATCATGGTTACTAGAACAGTTCCATTAAGTTTGTTGAGTTCATTTGTTATAGTTACGTAGTAAAATCTGCATAACCACACTTTCATTTTTATTGGTAATTGAAATAAAGAGATGCTAAAAATTGCTATAATTTCTTGTCTAATGATAATGAGTCTTTAGGTTGTATAGATCATTTGCCACTACTCACTAGTAATAGCCTAATAGGGTAGTAAATGACCAGTTAATGTGGATGTTAACTTAATGTATCGAAAATGATCATATAGTACATATGTGTTGACTTGATATTATGGATTTTGATTGTTCCGAGCTTGCATATGGAAGTTTTGTAGATTGTGAGGAAATGGAACTATTTTTGTTTTAATTTGGTCAGTGATGCTCTTCGTTGTTAGGATACACGACTTATTGTATCAACATTGCAAGTCTCTGCACTGCAATTTTTTCCATTTCACTAGACTGCAAGAATCTCTAATATGATTGTTACTACTACCTTCAGCTGGTTGCATTTTGGAGGTTTGGCATTACAGAGCAGCACCTCAACGATGTAAATGCCCCATATGTTGTTGTCTTATAAAAAATTTAGTGCCGGAGGCATCATTACAAGCTCAGAAAGAAGAGGAAGTAGTTGGGGTTCTTAGAAGTGTTCAGGAATACAATCATCTTTATGCTGGTGGATTCCATGGGCTTCTAATGGTAACTTAAAGATGTAGTATTAGTTTTCATTGTTTTTACTGGTGATAACAGCTTAGTTGTTTGGTCCACTAGATTTCTTCCAAGTTGTACCGATTCTATGTTCTTATTTTGATACCTGTTCGATAATGATTGTTTTGACGTTGGCCATTGTTTATTTGATCCTAACAGAAAGTACGAGCATCTCCTCTGTTGACTAGGAGTATTTTCCAGAACTTGATTGATCCTGGTAGATTGAAACAAAATTATTACATAATGCGGTTTTTTGCAGTAAGTTCTCATGTTTGCTTCAGATTCCTTATTTTCGTAAAAGAATAGTCGTTTTGGTATGTGACTTATTTCTCGAGTCATGACATGATGCATAATGCAAATACCGAAGTATTATTTTTCTTGAGCACATTTAGTTTCTCTTTGTAAATTGAACTAGATGTACTGTATAGCTTTCTAAATATTGTCTCCAACAAGATTGCTGTGCTAAAAAATTTGAATGATTTCTACATCACTAGTTACCAGAGTATAGTGGTTAGATTGAGATTCATGATATATCTTAAAATCGTTAGCCTTTTGAGTTGTGATTATATACTTTCATTAACAATTAAGAAACTAACTGTATTCTTTCGTTTCCCTTGCAGCTTTTGCTTGCTTCCTTATACCACATTTATGAGTGTGACTTTATCCCTGCTGGTATTTTCCATTTCCATCCCCATACTCTAGATTAGTAACTGAACTGTACACTGATACTCTAGATTAGTAACTACAGACATGCCGCTTCACGATGCATAGAACCACTGTTCGTCAAGTAATCTATATAGAGAATTTACCATTTTGTGGTTGATCCATTTTGGCAACGTTTTCCCTAACATCATTTCGAACTAAATGATCTTATGTTATCAAATGGATGGATAGTAAAGCAATGTGAAGGCTAAGTCCTATTTCTGATATTTTTATCTTCAAGCTAACACCAGTGATCTGCCACTGCAGGGGTTGGCCTCTTGCTTTTACAACAGCAGTGATGTATTGCTATGTATAGGTTACATGTAAAAGCATAGGTTTTGTATATTTTCTGCCACACATTATATAGTTAGGTATATGTTCTGCCACATATTTTCTACCATGTAACATGATCTGCTTCTTGTTGGTGAAGCTATTTCTCTCTAGAGCTGAATGTTATGACATGCCAGGACCTCAAGTTCATGAAACTGAGAATAAGAGAAAGAAAATCAATATATCAGAACAAGCCCAGGAGTTCCAGAGCTTGAGGTACATTACGAGAACTGCTTTCACGTAGTTTATACCATTGCGTGATTTGCTATTTCAATTCGAAATCTATCCAGTTATGCACTCGACGAGTAGCGACTAAGGATTTCGTTACAAAAGAGATACAATTTTTGAGAAGATAACTTTTTTATAATGATCATTGCTATTTTGAAGATAATTATCAAATCAAGTATTAAATTGGATAAATCCATTTATTGAGCTCACTAAAGCAAAACTCTGAAACGGAACAGTTACAAGATAATTATCAAATCGAGTTCAGGTTTCATTCGGTTCGATATGTTCGAAGGTGGTGTTCAATTTTCAACAGTTTACCATATGCTTACACGGGAGCTAAAGTCACATTGAAATAGTGTTAAAGGGGTGAAATGAAACTATTTGCTCCCTCATTTGTAAGTGTAGTGTTTGAGGAAGTTTTTGTTTAAGGATAAAAATAGTCTCTGTCTCCAAAACCGATATAAAAAGGTGGTTAAAGTAGTGAAAGTGGAGGGTGAACAGGTGGAGGTATGATGGGTTCTGGAGAGGGTGTGGGAAGCAGAGGGGTATGATGATGTTATCTTTCTGATGCTGTGAAATTGGGTACCAACGCAATGTGGAACTTTCCATGGATGGCTACTGCAATGGCTGCGCAGCTGATGGTCGCCCCGCTACTGCCATGCATTTTGGCAACAGAGAGTGGTTGGTGCCTGGTTTAGGTTGCAGTAGATTATTATTTTCTACTTGTACTAACATTTTTTATATTTGTTCATTCAATGCTTAGTTGTCCAGTGAGGATGCATATCATTGACAACATGACAGTACTGAATTTCTCAGCTCAATTTCGGTGGCATTCAAATTAAAAAATACCGAGGTATGGGATCCCTCGAAGCTATGACTAAAGGGAGCGATCAAAGATACCTTGGTGATACAGCTAAGATGAAGATCACTCAGGGGGTAGTTGGAGCAGTTGCAGATAAGGGATCAGTACTGAAGTTTATACCATACACTATGCATGCAGTGAAGCAGGGTTTCCAGGATCTTGGTGCTTCCTCAATTCAGTCTGCTCATGATCTGTTGAGATCCGGAACGTTGAGGCTGGAGGTTAGCCACAACTGAATCCGCTCATGATTTTTTATAATATGTTCAACCATTACGTTGAACGTTTTTTTTTGTCTTTTGGATTAGTTGGTACCCTCAAATCCTCAATGACATAATGATCTGCAGAACTTTGAAACTTTTCCTTTTCCGATTAACCATATTTCTTCAAGATACTTGGATCTAAGCAAGGCTCGTTGGCTGACAATTTTTCTGCGCTGACGATTTAGGTTCGGACTGGAGAAGCACAAGCCGAAGGAGGAGTTCATGGTCTTGTATCTTATGAAAAGAAATCCTTCTAAAGAGCGATGAACTCTTCCGGTATTCAAGTCAGACTCTGCTTCAGGCAATGATCAACTGAATCTGCTGGAGTTACTAAATGATATGTGGAATGTGTTCTTTACTTTGAAGGATTGTACTGCAATATCAATGTGTGTACACTAAGCTGTGTATTTGGTTTCACTACAAAAATAAGTAAAATAAAGCTATAACCATTGAGTGTTTGAATTTGAACTGTTCAATCTCTTGCATTATATTTTTCGTTTCGGAACAGATCGTATGGTTCTAATTTATACAAAAGCTGCACACAGATCATCTGACTAGCAATTCGCAGATTTTCAACAAATTGAATTATGCCTCACCTTACTTTGTTAGATCAAATGCATTTGTAAAGGAAGCAAGGTGAAAATCATACAAAAGATTCACTCAATTTACATAGCGGCATCTTTTCTATTGGTTCAATACCGGGAGGGCGTGAATCGGGATACCTGAGCAAACTATCAACAACCAGATCCTCCAGCTGGGTATACCTCTTAAGGCGTCTTTCGTGGCGGGACAGAGGAAGAAGCCCGGCCGGCGAGAGAAAGTAAAAACCAGTTGAAGGTTAATTCCTACATGAACTCGTTTACTATGAAAGATTTCCGTTTCAGCCAATATTAATAATAAGTATCTCAACTTTCGAACAATATTTTATATAGTCAAAACAGCAAAATTCAGAAGAGCTAAAAAAGTTCCAACACTTAACAACAGACAAAAATTATGAAAGCTTTATTGCGAATATCATCTCAGAATTAGATCGGTCCCCAACAGTAGTGCTAGCAGTAGATGGCCAGTGGCTGCAGATAGTCTGGATCTCTTCTTTGGCTATTGCGCTGCGCCTTTCCTCTACTCCTTCCTTGCGGCTGGCAAAGCTTCACTTGGCATCAGACTTGGACTTGGCGATGCTTCTTTTTCTTATCAGCTTGATGCTTGCTCTCTTCCTCTGGAGTCAAAGAAGAGAGGTAACCAGGCGTTGAATCTTTAATTACTGCGCGACCTACCTGCGACAAGGAAGCCATTGGGAACACAAACAAGTAAGATCCGTGGAATGTTCATATCATTTTTAAACGATATATTAAGAAGTAGGGGCTCACCATTCTTGGTGATGTCTGCGGTATGTGTGTTACGACATACTTCACACTCATCATCATCCTTGGAAAGGTTGGCGGGGAAAACTAATCTTGAATTTGCCTCTTTGGTCCTCATCCCCTTGGCTTCTCAACTCACAATCCCGAAAGGCAACGTCAGTATCTGCCTTTCTTCTGACCACCAGGTTCAGACAAGTCAGGTGACAATGCAACCACGAACAGACTTCCTCCTGCGCTCTCCATTTCTACGTCCATTTCCCCTAAAGCAAGGGGTACCTGAACAAACAATAAGAAGTCAAGCCAACAAACAGCATAATGATCCCTGACCTCTGATTGGCTCCTGAACCTCGGGGTGTAACAGCCACGAACGTCGAAGTCAACACTCCCTGTTTCATCGGGAACCCTTGCTTGTCGCAGCCTCCCATAATCTTGAAGACACACCAACGCCGAACCAAATTGAAATAGAAACGCAAGCTTACCCAACATATATCCCGGCACTATTACTGCCAGATGGACTTGAACAACTAACAAAATTTTTCCTCTCCCAAGTACTCTAAGAACCTCTGGGAATCCTCTTATCATGAAAGGTGATAGATTCCTGATGAGGAAGTTGTTAGAATGGCTAAAGGTAGAAAATGAGACATAATCAAGACTCCCTTAAAAATGAAAGGATTAATACAATTCAAGAATTAAATGAGATGGCATCATTAACAATGTTGATAGTCAAATCTCATCAGATGCAACTAGAAATGAGAGTACTTCAAATCGCATTAAAAACAATAAACTCATGAAAATCGTACGAGTATAAATTTGTGTACAACTTCTACACCTCTCCAAATAAATTAAAACTCCTATAGCATGGCCAAATAAAACTATCATATCTACCACATTTAGGGTTATAATCATAATGAAAATGATAGAGCTTTCTCAACTTGTTCACATGTAGCAAAGAGTGGTTGCGTAGTAATTTTATGTAGCAAAATTATCAACAGTGACCATCTATTATCACTTGAATATGAAAAAATATAAATCCCAATAAATCAACAAACATCTTATATATTTTGTAATGGTAGTAACTATAGATACCAAATCACCATAAAATTAGCTCGGTTGCACGATCATATATACATAAGAAAACATCAATACGAAAGTAGAATTAGCTAGCAAACAGTACACAAATAAATCCAAAAATGCATAAAAATGAAATCTTTAATAAAATAAGCATTAAAAAGCGAAAATATATATACAGAAATATCAAATCACCATAAAATTAGCTGGCTTGCACAATCAAATATACATAAAAATGAAATATTTAACAAAATAAGCATTAAAAATAATAAAAATTACAGCTTTAGGTCATCATCAATCTCGAGAGAAGCTGTTCACAGCAGTAGTCAGTTAGCAATATTGAACTACACCAATCGAGCAAAGGAAACCCCATAATTAAAAACCCCAACGACAAATTTTTAAATATACCTCTGTCCCAAAAAGATTGTCCGGTTTCTTTTATAAATTAAAAAAATAATATTATTATGGTAATATTAAGTTGAGAGATTGAATAAGGACCTTCATGGTGAAGCAGAGAAGGCTTATGTTGCTTTGGAAAATGCTGAATTGGCCTCACTCTCTTCTCTGCGGAAACTAGGGTTTTTAATTGGGGATTTTGAAGATTATATATAAGGATGTTTTGTTAAGAGAAAAAATAGAACTAAGGCCCAATGGCGATACACACAAACATTAATGTAGTCGGATTAGAGTATCTTTTACATTTGATAACGTGTCCCATTGATATATCAGTTCGTGTGATAGGGTATAGTCCCCAACATATGTTATGTATGATATTTTTTTTTTAAAAACATACAGCACTTCTGATGAGGTCGAACACAGGCATAAAGTCATTTGAGCTCTATGGAGTGGATTGATGTTCTCGACGAAATTAACATATATATTTATGTATGATATTTTTTCTTAAAGAAGATGTCATTAGTGGTTCCCCAACACATCGTGTGGCTAGAACTCTTGCGGCACCACGATTGAGGTGATATATTACATTCATTGCCATTGCATAATTTTATCATTTATCGCTCTCTCACCAATCGCGGCGCCGTCAGGTCTCAAACGTCTCTATTTGTGGTGGAGGCGGGATGGGTAAAGGGGAACCGCGGCACTTTATGCGTCTCAAATACAGTAAATGTTGATAATTCAGGCTTCAGCCGACCCGGGTATTTTGAATCTCGAATGGCGGGCTAGGCAGATGCCAACCCCGATAAAGTACGGAGTCTCCCGACTGGGAGCCACTCGATAGTCTCATGTTCGGGCTGGGTAGATGCAATTGTTCACAGGCTCATGGCATTAGAGGCGAATGCTGGCCTTGGAGCTCCGTTCTGTAAATGCAGGAAATTGCAGGCTCACGTCGTTAGGCCGTCACGAAAATTCAAACTCGATCTGGGCGTGGCACCCTGCGTTTTAAGCGTGAGTTGGCACACCGCAATAACATGCGACGAAAGCGGCTACAAAGCCAGCGTCGAATCATAAAAACAACCGAATTCCACGATTTCATCCGGCTAAAGCTAAGCAAATATAAAAGCATGAATTCAAACATAAAAAATATAACAATTCATGAAACGAAATACAGCAGTAAACATCGTATTCACTGTATATATAAAGATCAAACATTAATTCATATAAACATCAAGCGTATTAAGCAGGAGTTTATTCAGCAAACATCAAACATTAATTTATATAAAACATCGAACATTGACTAAATTAAAATAAAAAATAACCAAATTACCTGTGGAAACTTGAAAAGAGTAAAAAGTATTCTCTGACAAAGTAACAAATATAAATTACAAATATTAACAAATATAAATTACATACGAAATAAAAATTGATTCAGTATTAATGTTATAACTTTAAGTGACCTACAAATAAAATAAAATTTAATGTTAGTAAGACAATAAAATTATGAAATGAAATTAATAACATAAAAAAGATGATACATGTGATGGGTTTGGGAAAAAAATAGTTGGAACCAGGCTGATAATGTGAGATATATATGAGGAATGAGATGCAGAATCTTGTCAATCCCGAATCAATGCAATGTCTCCATTTGAAAGTGAAGGTTTTTTTTTTTTTGAATTTCCTGATTTTGTAGGAGGCGGAAATCTGAAGTTAGCTTCATCTCGTCAATCTCAATGAGCGAGAGGGTAAAACGACTTATGAGGGGTAAGAAAAACAGTCCTTCGTTGTTGGCGTGAGTGATTCAGTGGAAGCGAGGGAGATCGTCTCGTCGAGTCTCCGTTTATTAAAATGTAATAATTTTCTGATTTACATTGCGATTATTAATGGACATATTATATTTGAAAATATTAGTGGAATATGATAAATGTAAATAATGCGAGTAGTGAATATGTACATTGATGTGATATGTTATCTTTTCCGACATATTAAACAAGTAAAGAGTTGCAACCGTCTATAGCGTGTGATGGGTGAATTTACTCATTAGTGATGAACAAATATCTTATAACGTCATCATGCTGCAGTATATAATAATAGTATGATTATGAAGATGTTGTATAACTAAATGTCATGATATATAACATTATTGAATTTAGGATTCAATTAAAACATATAATATCTTCATATACAATAAATTAATGATTTTGTTAAACAAATACAAATTTTATTGAGTGAATGGGGTAAATACTTTAGAATGTGAGTGCACTTTTTAATAAGTCGCATCTGGCTGAACCGTCAGCCGTCTCCATTTCACTTTCCGCTCGACACCGTCTCAGCACGGGACCTTGTGTCTACACTTGCCCGTCTGAAATTTTAATTAAATACCCATTCATCGGGCGTCTCGGTCGCGCCTTTGCGGATAAATTAAAGAAGATCACGAATGGCACTTCCAACTTTTTACGCGATAACTGTTCAATCATAACAAATGTAAGAAAAACACTAACTATTCAATCATAACGATCAATAACGATAAGCAACGTATAGAAAAACATAACCAATAAATATACGACAAATTCAATATAAAATGAAATACAACTATTGATCATAACAATGAGCCATACATATACAATCAAATGTAAGTGCATGTTTACGATAGTTTACGATATCTGATAGCAGGTCGATCCACAACCCTTGGCGTGCCATACGTACAGAAAATCCCAAATTAGAAAATATTAGAAATGTTTTTAACTATTGAGCATAGCATTTGACTAACAATTAAATACATTTCTGACTAATTATGCGCACATTAGTAATGACTATTCACAGTAAACACAGCTATTCTGGCATATATAAACTATTCTGACTATTCATACTTAAATAACAATTTAACAACTTTTCCTGACTAACAATAAGGTGACTATTCACAATTTCACTAACTACTTGTTAACTGTGAGTTAACTATACCATTGATATGATTTCAGCAACAATTTAAACGATTCGCTAACAATTTCATTAGCAATGTTTAAACCATTAACAATTTAACTAATTTAACTAATTAAACCATTAACAATTTGACAAGTTGACCATTAACTAATTAACAATTTCATTAACAAAATTAAACTATACAAATTAACTAATTAACGATTTATGATTAAGCTATCTTATTAATGAGTAACAATCGACTATACTATTATTCATTAATAATTTCATATACTAATCAACGTTAACTATTGACAATTTCCAACTGTCAAACCATTGAAGCGACAACTAATCAACTATTGACAGTCCAACTATTCAAGTATCTATTCTATTTATAGAAATTGGGGGGAGTTGAATTTAATATTTTAGGAATGGAAGGAGTTAAGTGGGGTAATTTTTATTTATAATTGTTGTCAATGGAGGCAAGGAAGAGGTAAGACATTTTACAATTATTTTGTAATTGGAGACGGTATGGAGTCGGGACATATTTTGTTTTTTTAATATTTTTTTAGGGTACCCCAATATCATGGCCAATCCACATCTCCAAACCGACTCCATATAAAGCCAAGTTTGGTTCAGACCAGAGTGAAGACCCGACTGGAAAGGCAGAGCTCGTCAGGCTCAATTTGGAGTCGAGACTCTTTTTGCCGGTTATTCTAGTAGTGTATATTGTGGAAGCAGGAATGGATAACTGAACATTCGATACTTGACTGACTCAAAATCACCCAAGATTTAATTGAATCGGAATAAGATGCTTTGCTTTGATATGCGAAATAAGCCAGGTAATTACACAGGAGAACACGATAAAGTGTCATCGGCAATCGCCGTACGCTCGAACATGCAGATTAGCATAATTATTACCGTGGGTTCGTAGGCTGTCTGGCATGCGTGGCATCGAGGGCCGTCAATTGATATTCTATCTTGTTGTGTTTGAGATATACTTAAGATTTAGTTTGAGTTAAACTTTGTTCTATTGGGAAATGGGAACCGTCACAATTCTGAAACATATTGTAATGCAAAGAAGAATTGTTATTATTTATGATAGGGGTACAAAATAAAATTCACTGTAGGGAAATTCTCGATTAATGCCTGTTTTATCAAATCGAAGAGGATCATTGTCATTATTTTATGGATCCACCGTTTCTTTGATTTGTGAGATGTATGGCTTCTTGGCAGACGATTTGAGGCGACTACAGCGATTTGAGCTTGACTTGGTTGATTTGAGCTTGAGCAGGCGTTGATTTGGGATATGAGCTTGAGCATTATTTGATTGGATAGAGAAGGCTACGGGGTGAGCGGCTTAGGGAGGTAGGCAATTGATTTATTTACATGTAAAGGTTTGATGGTGGCCTGAAATTTGAATTGTTCGTCGAGTTTTTTTTGATGTCCCGAGGAGATACGTGGGCAATCACGAATATTTGAAGCTTCGCTTGAGAACACCGTGATTCTCGTCGGATTTTTCGCTGAGCTTGAAGGGATTAGCGTTCGCGATAATCCTTAATTTAGAGGGCACTATTATGTGGCATGAAGAAGGTGTTTTTTCCACATGCGTGGTGTTTAGTAGCGATCTTAAGATTTAATTTAGAAATTTGATTCTCGAATTTTGTGGAGTGTGCTGATAATAGATTTGAGTGGCAAAATGGGGAGGGGGGTGTTGCTGGGTTTTAGGCCTGAATGCTCGTACGATTGGTGGTTTGATTTCGGTGGATCACAGTCTTATTCTTGAATTTTGAAGGCCAGTCCCACAGGCAGATTTGGATGATTTAAAAATTTCTTGGTGGTGATATTGATTTGGCGCCTCTTTTATGTCGAGGAAGGTTAAAAGTTCTTTTTCTAATTGACATATTTTCATTTTGATCACGACCTTTTGAGCTTTAATGTTAGCGCGCGACTTACAGGTGTGATTTTGATCCCTGTAAAAACTTATGGGTCATGATTTGAACCCACAAAACTTGTGGAATCTTCGTTTTGCCAAATAAGAGTGGTTTATAAATTCTTCGTTTCGAACCCGTATGACGCCGGGCGTCCCGTTTGACGACTTTTAATTAATAAAAATTAGAGTTTTGGAGCCTATTTTATCGGCGTTTAATGTGACTATTTGGCCTATAGGGAACCACATTTGGTGTAACTTGGGTTAATTATGTAGAAATCATATTCTTTGACGATTAACTCGAGGGGCTTGATTCTGAGGGAACCTGGATTCGTCAGGGGTTTGATTGTCGAGCATTGTCAGTGATGGCGTTTTAGATCGACCAATTAATTTGATTAATTAAATCTGGAAGTACTTTTGACAAATTTTTGATGTATACATCAGCTTTACAATACTGATAATACACAAACATTATAATAATAACACACATGAGCTTTCAAGAGCTCTTTTTAGACAACAAGAGCTTAGCTTCCAAGAGATGGTTGAGCTTACATGGAATGATAATTTTGCTATCAATAATTAGAACTATTGTCCCATCTGAGCCCCACAAAAGAAAAGGAGATATGGATTCAGCAATTTTAATGCTGACATCTACATGCAACCATACAAATAAACTCCCCAAAAATTGATCAAAAATCAAAAGTTGGTCTGCCTAAAAGACATAACTAATTCCTAATTATTAAACCAAAATATCCTGTTTCTTGTTACACCCTTTATCTTTGTGGGTCTTCTTTTGTTGATTTGATTAAACAACAGAAGATGAGGTTTGATATTCTGGAGATTCTCTAGGGTATTCAGACAACATTTGAACCACTTCCCTCATTGTGGGTCTTTCAATGCTGCTTTCTTGAATACAAAGCATGGCTATGAAGAATAAGTGCATGGCTTCGTCATGAGGCACTTTGGTTAGTCTTCCATCAATAATGCGATCCACTTCCTCCCTTCTACCATATGTCACATGTTTGGTCCATTGCACTATATCTACACCTTCTCCGAATTCACCCACGGCCCGGCGTCCTGTGATCAACTCCAGCACTACCACTCCAAAACTATAAACGTCGCTCTTTTCATCTACTTTCAAAGTATATGCATACTCTGCAAACAAACAAATATATGACACAATAAACAAAAGCATACCAAAAATTAAAGTTGAGTATTTTCTTTTCTTTTCACTATCTAATAAGAGAGGATAAGAGGGAGAATAGGAGAGGAGTGAGAAGTCATGATGATGATGGTGGCTTCCACGTCTAAAGCTTTTGAAGATCAAAGATAGACCTATTTGATGATTAGAAAAAAGCATGAGCCTAAGTGGCTATGTGATGGGGGGACACCTTTGGACCAAAACACAACTCCACTTACGTTAGACCATCTTCTTTTATTTTATGACCATTTATTTTCTTTATGATGTTGCCAGACCCCAACTGGTGAGTGGGCCAGTCTCCGATCGGCACCATTACCCAAAACATTCCAGTCCATGAATCACGGGTGATTTTCGATGCGTCATTTTACCCACCTCAGTCCTCACCTTATTTTACTCCAATAATTCGGCTGAACTCGAATTTAAAATTTCGTCATTGCTAGAGCAGATTGAGTGATCGAGCCGGGTTAAATTTTGCACCGGATCGAGATTGTTGAATTTGTTGTTGGCTCCTGGCTGCCGAGTTCGAGGGATTAGGCTATTTGGTGGTACCCCCCCAAATTTTGAGGAATTAATAGCAAAAAATAATTAAGATGGCGTTAATGGTATGCGATTGATAAATTGGATATTATTATTAGATTATAATAAAAAATTCGCTAATATGACACATTGATCCTTGATAATAAATTTGAATCATCATAAAATTATAACAAAACTCGTCTTTAATAATAATTTTATACTATAGCAGAGCTACGAGGCGAACTCTTAAATTACTTGATGACTACGTAGCTGTTGATATAGGCCGTGAACTTAGGAGCCTCGAGCCGACATTGTGGCTCGGCTCATTACTTGACTGTCATTGCGATCGATATCATATGATTACTAGTATAACCTTAGTGATTACAATATACGAATTATATTACATCATCATCTCTTAAAATAATAATTTACACATGTTATTTACTTGCAAAAAATATTAGGCTGCTCTATTAAATATGAGCAGATTAGGTTATTAAATTCTAAATTTGGTTATTAAGCATTATAAAATTTAAGAACGACTTCAATACTTAAATCTTATAGTCTAAACATTAATTTTAGGTTGAAGTTTATGAACGAATATTAAACATCGTAAATAATGTTTATATATATATATATGTAGATTTTTGCAATCAAATACTCCGAATTATGTATGTTTCTTTATTACCATCAGTTTGTGTTCAAATTAACTATGTACAAATAATTTTTGTCTAAACTTCAGGTTTATGAATCTAAATAATTTCCAACAGTAGCATCACATGAGTAATTTATTTGAACTGTGATGGTGAAATGACCAAATCAAAAGTTTAGTATCTTAATATCAAGGTGATGTTACAAATAATTTACTATTTATACCTTATGGCTAAGATCCTAAGTGTAGTGTGCATCATAAAGATTATGCGGTACTAAAATATTCTCAATGACTACACAAGGAATGTTTAATCACTAGATAACTTAGGCACTAAAAAACTATGAATTTAAAATCCAAAATAATACCCAAGTAACAATAAATTAAAATGAATTTAATTAAACTATAAAGTTTTAGCTTGAATAATTTGCATACCTGGAGCAATGTAACCATATGAGCCTGCAATTGCTGACATGCACTCAGAAGCACCTCCATCTGCCAAGAATTTAGCCAACCCAAAATCAGCAACATGAGCTTCACAATTTGAATCCAACAAAATATTGTTTGATTTCACATCTCTATGAATTATCAAAGGTGAACAATCATGATGCAAGTAACACAACCCCTTAGCAGCTTCATTAGCAATCTTGTACCTCAAATTCCATCCCAAAAATATACCCCCTTTTTTACTATGCAATGCTTCACCTAAGCTCCCATTTCTCATGTACTCATAAACCAGGAGGTTTGTATCCTTGTTTGAACAAAATGCAAGAAGTTTGACAATGTTTCGATGTCGAATATTGCCTAATGTTTTAACCTCAGCTTTGAATCCATGATCATGGGTGCTATTATTGAATCCAAGAAGTTTTTTTACTGCAATGTCTTCACCATTTGGCATTTTTCCATGGTAGACTATTCCTGCTCCACCACTTCCTACCACATTGCCATCTTTCACACATTCAAGAACATCAGAAACTGAGAATTCGACTTTTTGCTGGAAGGCTGTCATTTTCCAGGAATTTGATTGTTTCCTGAATGATTTAGCCTTCAGTATTGCTGCTGTTGCAAGACAGAACGTTTTTCAAATTAACAGCGAGCAATCAGCAGATTGCTGTGGTCTTTCCGGAGGATTGTTTACAAGCTCAGTGAAGTTGCAGGGGTTGTTTAACAATGGTCCACAGAGTCGAGGATTGCCCGCGAATGATGAAGCGTTGAAGAATGCATATTGGCCTGATTCAGGAAGCTTTCCAGAGAGATCATTGAAGGAAAAGTCGGCAGTTGTGAGGCTTTTCATTGAACCAATGGTTTTTGGCATGGTTTCATTAAAATGGTTTCTTGATAAATTCAAGTAGCTCAAGATTCTGATTTTGGAAATTACAGGAGGGATTGGACCAGAAAAGTTATTGTGGCTCAAATCAAGATAAGAAAGATGGGTGCATTTACTGATTTCAGATGGGATTTCTCCTGAGAGAATATTTCCACTGAGGTCAAGCCTGATTGCTTGTTGTAGTTCACCTATTGATGGAGGAATTTGACCGGACAAATTGTTCCCACCAAGCAAAAGAATTTGGAGGGCAGTGAAATCGGACAGAGAAGATGGTAAAAAACCTGAAAGTTGATTGATTGAGAGATTGAGTTGGCCTAACTTAGCCGGTTTCGATGAAGGGTTTGGATTTTCAGGCAAAGTTCCTGATAAATAGTTGTTTTGAAGCTCAACTAGGTTCAACTCTGGCATGTAAAGAAAGCCATTTGGAATGCTACCATTTAGGTAGTTTTCCCCTAGTCTCACTCTGACAAGACTCAAACATCTGCCTAATTCATCAGGAATTTGCCCAAAGAGAAAATTGATCCTCAAAATCAAGATACTTAGCCTTCCTGAAGCACATAAATCTTTAGGAATTGTACCAGTGAGTTTGTTTGAGGACAAATCAAGTTCTTGAAGCTTCCTGTTTTTCCCTAGATTTCGAGGAATGATACCGGTGAAGTTGTTCCTCCATAAGTACAGAGTTTCCAAATCAGGAAATTCTGCAACAAAATCCGGAATTGAACCGTGAAGCCTGTTCATGAATAAGTTGAAAAGCCTGAGTTTCTGGAGTTTGACAAACTCATTTGGGATTTCTCCAGTGAAGGCATTGCCTGAAAGATCAAGATTCACTAAGCTTGTGAGGTTTCCAAGCTCTTTTGGAATTTGTCCTGATAGAGCATTGAGATAGAGAAAAAGTGTGTTGAGTGACTTCAAATTTCCCAATTCTTGAGGGATTGAGCCATCAATTCCACAGTGTGCAATATCTAAATGCACAAGATTTACCAATTTCCCAAACTCCTTTGGAATGCTACCATCAAACTCATTGAATTGTCCCAAATAAATCTCCTTCAAGTTTGTGAGATTTCCTAATTCTTTAGGAATCTTTCCATGCAGCTCATTTCCTGAAAGTGACAAGTACTCTAATCCAATCATACTTCCATAACTTCTTGGTATTTCTCCAGTGAAATAGTTGCCACTCAAATCCAAGTACCTGAGCTTCCTTAAACTGAGAACTCCAAGTGGTAGAGAGCCATTGAAATTGTTGTTGTAAGCATCAAACATCTCCAAATTGCCTATGCTTGAGTAGTTCCATTCAAGATTTCCACTGAAATAGTTGTTTGATATGTTGAGATATTGAAGAGAGCTCATGTTCTCAATCTTGATATCTCCAGTGAAGTTGTTGCCATCAATAGAGAGCTCCATAAGCATATCAAGGCTTGAAATTGAGTTAGAAATAGAGCCATAAAGTCCCATGTTAGATATGTTGAGAGATACAACTCTGCCATGGAAGCATTTCACTCCATTCCATGAACAAACTGAGGTTGGATTAGACAAATCCCAACCTTCAATATCTCCACTAGGGGACTCAAAATGTTGTTTAACTGAGACTAGAGCTTGAAAATCAGTGAAAATGGAGGAGGAAAATGAGGTACCAACAAGAGATAATAATGTCAAGAAAATGAAAGGAACCATATTCTTTTGGATAAATATATTCATGGGAAGTGAGGTTTCAAGAAAGTGAAGAAGAAGCAGAGGAATTTAAGAGGTTGAGAAATGAAATATTTTCCAGAAAAGGAAGGAAAAGTTGAAGGAATCTGAGAAACTTGAGGTGTATAGTGGTTTAGAGAATCAAACATCTTGAGAGAAAAAGAGTCTTCAAATTCAAGGAAGAAATAACTAACCCTTTTGGCTATCCTTTTCTTTGAAGAGAAAAGAAAGTTCTAATCTAACTAGATATCTAAGATAGTATTGCAATATTATCAAGAAGCTTTTTCAGCAGAGCCATGGAAGAAAAAGAGAATTAAAGCTTCTTTACTAGAGGACTAAAAATGAGAAAGAAAATAAATCGAATATAATGAAATATATCAAAATGGCTAATTTTGCTATCTACGCTTTTTATATTGTGAAGTAGATATAGTGTTTGAGCTTAGATTGTAGGTCAGAAAAGCAGCCTCCTTTGTTATTACACACGATCATTTGACTTTTTAAGCAACGTTTTTGATCGTTGTGGCGTATTGGAAATTATTACTGTTAAATGAGAAGAAAATAAGTGTGAAACAGGGTGGGCATTACCCTTTGGCTATACAAAAATTTAAAGTTTAGAAGAGAAAAAAAGAGATGAGTTTGATGCTCTTGTGCATCTTTATTCGAAGACAAAACTACCCTTTAACTTTATCAAATATCCAAGAATGCTCATGCATGCTTTATACTTTGAGTAAGAGATAATGAGAATTGAACTTTTAGTTATAAGGAATAGACTCATCATAGTATAGTGTATATATTTTGCATAGAAGATAACTATGGATGATATTGATTTCTCATGGTAGCTAGAATAATTAATATGACAAACAAAAGAGAAAAAGAAAGTGGTATTATTGTAATCAATGAATGCATGTCACTGTTTTGCAAATCTATTTGGTGTCATTGACTTGAGCTCTCATAATGATTTAAAGTTGTTAAGCTAGAATTAGAGAATAGTACGCATGCATCATCCCTCCTACTTTAGCTTCATTTAAATTAAGTTTCATAGGATCAATTCCTTCACTTTAAATTGATGGTCCAAATATGAAAAAAATAAAAATGTCAATTAAATTAAAATAAATTAAATTGCATAATTAGTTGTATTCTTTTGGTTCTAATCATTAATTACTTTCATTTTGTTTGCATGGCACATGCATAGAGAAAGCATAATATAGCTACAATTAGATTTGTGGACACTAAATTTGGTACTTTCATGTCAGTCTAAAGCATAATGCAGAGAAAAAGATCATTCAAACTATATCTTGATTGTTGAGAGCTTGAACCACTCTTTTTTACCCAATTTTCATAGTTGGGGGACATGTGCCTGCAGCAACAGTACATGTAAGTAGTAAAAAGATTACTATTATTAATATATCATTACTATGTCTTCTTGATCAATGCATATAATCATCAATATATAATTATGTAGTGTGGATTTAGATTGCATAGAAGATGCAACTGCAGAGTTTTTATATCTTTTATTTAACTTCTTTATTCTTCTCATCTCTTGCTTTGTACTCCTTTATTCCTTGGTCTTCCTTTGCCCTATTGCCCTGGGACCAATTCTCTATGGTATGGGAGTCTTTATGTATGCTTTATTAGAAGATGGGATTGTCCTAAAGAGAGGGCTGAAAAGTAAAAGCAGATATATACATATATATATATGTTTGCTGATCTTTCACGCTTCAAAGCCAAGTGAGTATGACAAAATATATATAGATGCTTACTTCTTCACACGGGAAAGGGAAAGGGTACTAACTATTCAAATATACCTAAATCGAGGGATGTTACTAGAGCTATGAATGAAGCGAGTCAAACTGGTGTGATTTTTTTGCACATGCCCAGTCACTAAAACTGAGTCTTAGGCGGAAAATAGTAATAATTGATTTAGACCGAAACTGATTCTTTCATTTGCTTTAGGAGATTTCATGCAAGCCAAACAGGAGGCTGAAATCCCCATTGGGTATACAAATTGGATGTTGGGTATCAATCGTATGCATGTTGTCTATAATCAGATAAGATGATATAAGGTGTTAAGAATTAGCGAATTTCTTATTGAATAAATTAATGATAGGAGGTAGAAGTAGATGTTGAAATAGCGTAACGTAATATAAGATTAAGAATGTGAATTTAACTGTTATTGAATAAATTGTTAATAGGAAGTAGAGTAGGTCGAATAACGTAACGTAAGAGATCTATTTTTGTAAACTACTTCTCGTGCGCTTAAATATACAACATGTTGGGTGTATAATATGATGCTTAAGAAAATTAGCAATACACTTATTTAGAGTCACTGTTTATTACTATGTGAATGTATTATTTAATAAAAATTCGATTCTAGGAGTTAATATATTATATTACAAAAGTACAACTATGCCTCAATAATAAGTCGTTATATATGCAACCACTCATACAAATCTAAATTTGAATGTGCAGTGGTGCTGCATAGATCTGATCAGATGATGCATGTCTCCACTCATTTGTAAACTTGACACATGAATGATGAAGCGGTTACTTCATTACAAAAGTCATATATGTGCTTCTTTGAAGTGTCTCCATCATCACTCTATTTCATTGGCAGAGGGTCAGATTCGTCTTTGAATTATCTATCCCCTACTATAGATAGTGTAAGCTAAGAGTTATATTACATATAGTGATGGAGTTTAAAAGAAATTAATATAAATCATGTTATCACGTTCATAATTTTAAAAAATTTATTATCACTATTGGAAAAATGACAAAAAAACGAATCAAACGTATTCGTCGTTTTTCCTGTTATTATCTATTCAAAATTCTCCTCTAATTAGCTAGGCAAGAGTATAGCCTGCTTAGCTTGGAAATGTTTCGAGAGCACATATTATTTTAAAATTTTGAATTCCAATATAATACTATCTAGTAGAGTATTAATTTTCGAAAAAGAAAATTATATTTTAATTGATGATAATCGTCTATGACGTTGCTCACGATAATGATGATGAAAAGGGCAATCGAACTAAGAGTGACTCATCTATTAGTCGAATACCAATATTTCAATATGATAATTATGATTATCATCAGCTTCTGCTACTCATCTGATGTAATACCAAATTTGTTATTCAATGATTGTGCGTGTTGCTTTCAACATTGTTTAATTCATGTTTCAAGCCTTCTACTCTTTATGCTAACAACGATTAGATGTTTAAGGAGGATATATCAAAAGATGATATTTAAATTCCAAATACTTTTTTAATTATATTTGGCTTGTTAGCGACTCTCTAGATTGTGAAACCAACAATCAATAACATATAATATAATGAAATAAAAATATTGAAAATTGTAAAGTAAAACAGCAATTTTATTGTCAGGTTAGGTGCCCAGAGTGTACAAAGGAAAGGAGGCAATTGCCCCGTTAATTTCATTTATAATAATGAAGATATTCTGGCCAATTTCTTAGCATGCGAGGAGCCTTTCGTATTACATATATATACGCCTCTGCTCGAATAAGCTTCTAAGAATAGGCTACATCTTTAGCTGCGTTAATAACTCTCCTAGGTATTCGACTTAAAATAATCAAATTGATTCTGGCTCTCAATGATTGTTATAACGCGTAGTATAAATAGCTTAATCGCATTGATTGAAGATTGAGGGAATTCTTCTACAATACAAATAGCCTACACTAAAACTCTTGATTTCGCTCACTCGACTGAAAGAACTTTCCCATGTAAGAAATATATAAATATATGAGGCACACTCACGATGCTTGTGGCAGGCTCATATATAATGTAGGACACACATAGGGCCGGTCTTGATAAAGGGAGGCTGCGTTGTGGGATCTTGCACTGCATGGCCAATACATCGAGTCGACCAACTCAACCCAAACTTAACAGCAATCTTGAGAATATCTCTTCGTCAACGTGATTTTATCAAATCCTGAAGTTTCATATCCTCGATCGAATCGTAACAAGCGGAGATACAATCTACTGCTCGATTATCATCACGTCGTGAATAAATATCTCCCAACAAGTGACAGCACATCTCGGCCTGTTGTTGTTTTAACACTTGAATGAAAAGTATAGTATCACTTTTATGTAACATGATCGACCAAGCTATTATAACGTGGTACCCAGTATGAAAAACTTCATCAGCATCTAACCTTGAGCTCCCCCTTTGGGTGAAGTTTTTCATGATAAATCGAAAAAAATACAAGTGGTAAAAACCTGAGGATAAAAACAAATCATAGTATCCACTTCACAAAAAACGAGAAACGACACTTCCTGTTGTTCTAAAAAACATGCCCACGAAGAGAAAATTACACAGCGAAACTTAGGCGTTTGGCCGGCATGCGTGGGTTCATGGAATGCGGTGGAGGTACAGGCGCATGGGTCATTGGCCTGATTGGAAGACCGTTGCGCATTACTGAATCTTTGCTTGTAGTTGACACCCTAAAGCTTGAATCTCGGCTTCCAGCCTTTGTTGCTCCCCTCTTTATAGGCACTTGTCGGCGTGTCTGGTTTTCCCATACGGAGCATGACCTCGGTTGATGTTGAACTCCATCTATGACATCTTCCTTTCTTTGGCTATCAACATGGTTAGTGGTTTCGCGTCCTCCCAGAGACCATCTTAACTGTACATGCTTGTTAGGATGTTGGTGATGGCGTCGTCTTTGCGAATCCCAGGGCGAAGAATCAGTGGCTTCAATTTTTGCTCTCCCGGTTTCTGTTGATAATTACACAATTTGTCAAGAATAACCTTGCGTATGTTCAAGCGTATGTCCCATCACGTCTAATACGGCATCTGAGTTTCGCGTTGGTGTTCTTGGCTAGGCATAAGATTGGTAATGGCGATGCTTTATGGCCTTGACATATTTTGAACTTAATTGGAGGCGCTGCGGTTGCCGCAGTAGGCGAGTTGATTGCTTTCGATCAACTCGATAATATCTCGAGCAGTTGCTGTTAGCAATCCCATAGGTGGATACCGCTTTAGTGGTTGTTGTTGATAAGGTAAGGATGAACACGATCGTGTCCTGCGTAGTTTACTTTGTGAAACATGTTTGAAAAGATCGGCAAATTTCCTCGGACAAAAATTTCATAAACTCCCAGACGATTATGAATGATGAGGAGGGCCCGATATGAGACATAATTCCAGCAGTCTGCGTCTTGAACAGCCAATATCGATGAGTCGATTGATGATCTTAGATAGGAACCTCTTTGTGGCGGCAGATGTTCCTTGCATCTGAACTTCGCTTTAGCACCGTATTCTTGAGGACAAAATCCCAACCGTCGATGGGAGCAAATCGCTGTGATTCTCTGTTGTTGATTATTCGATTAGTGACAGTTTGCCCTTGGACTTTTCTGAGAACGCGGCTCACATTCTCCGGACTTCGTCTTTTTGCTCATCCAACCCTGTTTATTTCCTGCTGAGACTTTTAGGCTCTGAGATGACAACTCCGTTTCTTTTCTTGAGGCCAATCCCACATTTGATCAGTACTTGGCACTCGCTCCTTTTTTTGGCAGCCTTTCTCTTCTGCCCTTCTTCCGCGCATGAAGCCACGCCACCAGTCATTGACCTCTTACGTTTACTCACACTGCCTTTTAGAGAGCTGACTCTGCTGATAAAAGAGGCATGATACTAGCACGTATGCTGCAGCTACTTTTACGGTAGTAGAAATAGCAATATATCGGCATCATCGTCATACCATGGGAGAGTCTGGCCTCACCAGCCCCGGATGGAGGGTGCGTTCTTTCTTTAAATGCTTTTAACGGCGCATTTTTCTTAACCTTAACATTCTTCATATATGACGCACTAGATTTAACTTGGCCGTTCCGACCAATGACTGACCCGCATTAGGATCTGAGAACTGAGTGCTTGTGAGACTTGCTGAATAGTAAATCCACGAGGTGTCATGACACTCAGTTAGCGCCACCGTCGCGACACTTTCGGAAACATCTACTGTTTCTACAAATTTTGTCTCTGTGGCTTTACTGCATACGTCTACTTTGCTGCGAGAATATCGCCATTATATCGCCTGATTTGATTGTAGCAATGGCAGCAGCAGTACTCCTACTTTTCTAAGAATGTCGGGCGGATTTTGACTCTTTACGATTAGCAAAATCCACAATTGGAGGGGGCATGGAGTGTGTTCCCTCACTCATGCTACTATGCTCACGGATGAATTTGATCTGGCCACGGGTTTGGTTAAATCGATAGCGGCGTCGATCGCTTCCCGAGGCGGCCAGATGGGTGATTTAACTGCGAGGGGTTTCGCCGAGGGTTGAGTACGAGGTAGGGTAACGAATAAAATGGAGTTATCCTCTTTCATTTTATTCAACTTAAAGTTAGTTTCAGCGGTGTCTCGATTGGTTTTCCACTTTTTTGCTTGTGTGCCGGAGAGTACTTACGTGTTTTTCACCATTATTTTGTGTGGGATAAAATTTAAGTCTGAAGAAATCTGGTGAGAATTCGGACGATACTTGTTATGGGAGTGATTGTTTAAATGTGAAGAGATTGTGTGTTTAACTGCAAATGTGTTTTGTGTGAGTGGGTTGAGGATATATGAGTGGAAGCATCTTCAGCGTACTTGATAAGTACGTACCAGTGCTCATGGATAACCCGCATTTGAGGAAAATAATCGTTAAAAAGCCGTTCACCATCAATTTTTATAACACTTGGCTCTGAAGAGTGTTATAACAATAGGTGATTCTTCTTATCCCGTCGCCTTGATCTAAGGCAATCCTTAGGTATTCAGAAAAATTGATTCGCGTCCGACTTTTGGTGAAGATAATAAATGTTCTTTTTTCGATTACTTACGTATCGATTTGTGCTTTGATAATGACGATTCTCTAATAAAGAGTGATGCCTGCATTGATATTAGCGGTTTTGTTGTTGTCTTGGATTCTTGGAATCTTGATGGCGTATTGTCGCGATGAGTGTCATGCTTGCTTTGGTTTCATATTCTTCTAGATTCCGTCCATATGCTTAGGAATTTGCAACTCTTGGCGATATGTGATGACACGGTTATAGATATGGATAAAAATTAACTTTCTTTGACGAGAAACAAGTACAGAAAAAACAACCTTTCAGATGTGCTATTTCGATCTCCGTATTTCACCGCCTAATTGATAAGTGTTTATTATATAATTTTGAGGCCCTAATTACATATTAGTGATGTTATTTTTTTACGCCAATCCGTCTAATTCATGACTTGTTTTAGATTTCATTTGAGTTTAGGCGGGTGCTCGGTTAAAGGAAGTATGAAGGAATGAACTGGAATTGAAGATATGAGTAGTCAGCAAAAGGAGTTATATAGTCGTGATCGAGAGAATAGAGTTCGGTACATTAATATTAGGTTATGACGAGCTATAAAAGAGGGGAGGGGTTAGAGTAAAAATATATCTACGATTTCGAGAAAGAAGTCATCGACTTTGTTGAGCTTTTTGGCAGTGGGCGGCAAGAGAAGAGAGTGAGAAATCAATTGATTGTGTGAGGCGAAATTAGAGTTGATTACTTTTAGTAGTTTGAACATTTTTAATTGAGAATATTTTTTGTTAAGGATGAATGCCATTAATTTCATGTTTATTTATGTCTTTTATTATGAACTAGACATTTATTATTAGTGGGACCATGATGTAGTTGGATCGGATGATTTGATTTCTTGGAGTTAATTTATTTCTAGTTTCATAATTAGATTATTGTGCATAATTAGTATTTTAATATCTTGATATAAATCAGAGTCATTCTTATAAGTGATTAATTGCTAGAAATAGGAGAAGTTACATCGACTGATTAATATCGAGGAACACGTGTTTGGTCTGTGAGATAAGGTAATGCGTGCGGTTAATAGCGTATATGTTATTAAGAGATCTATTTGAAAAAGTACATGTTAGAGATAGTTAGTTTTTTTTCTTAGGAACAATTGTGGTGTTAAGCGAGAAGTAATATCGATTGTATAGAATTCTTTTGTTATGGTAATAAGTAACTACTAGGTAAATTGAATTTAGCGATCCGATGAAATGTATGTCATTATTCAAATATTAAGTAGGTTCACTTTTTTTGTGCATTCGGTTAGTATTAGTAAATTTAATTGTGATCCAATTTAGTTAAATGTCCTTAAATTCTTATTTAATTATTATTAGTTAATTAAGTTAAAAGAAAAGACCTAGTATTTAGTATATTGGAATTTGTGAGGGCGATACTCGTTCTTATTCATTATTATGGCCGGGCTCGACCGGAACACGCTAAGTGGTGTTATCGGTAATCGGCTCCAGCGATATATCAACAAGAGAGTTGTTAGTGTCAAGGCTCGCCATGATTGGTACCGCTTTGGATGTACTTAAGGATCCTTTTTGACAAGATTAGATTATTTCTTTGGGGATCGACATTTATCTCTCACGCATACTCAACAAGGGTGAGCTATATTCGAGTCTCGCACAGTTGGGTGAGTAAGTTCAATCATTGCTTTTATACATTGATATCTTAGTTTTCCATCTTACGTGCTTTTGGTTACGCCCGTATGTGTGTTGCGAGGTTCTGTACTTGGACTTGGAATTTTCAATCAAACTTGTACGGCCATTTTTTGCTATTTGACTTGTGAAATAAATATGCTATCTTATCGATTTATCTAAAATTCCAGTATTTGTCCTCACTATCATTATGTCCCGAACTCAACTTTCTAATACATTGTACAAAACTTTTAATGCTTGAGAACCAAGCGGCTAACGCAAGCACCCTTTGAATCTTGGATTGATAGTATTTCTCCTATGCATATATTTTGCTTGGCAATAGAGGCTATATGTTCCTTTCCATAATGGCACATCCCGGAGTTGAACTTTTTCTCGGTGTTACTTTTGGGTTTGTTCAATGACCACCGTACTCTTTGATGGTGATATCGTGCTACTCTCTCTCCAGAATACGATCGGTACTTATCACTGCTTTCCTTGTAGTAGAATCTCGTCTGTCTGCTTGAGTTTATCACCCACGACTGCATCCCGTGAATCTTTTCTTCCAAGATTGCAAATTCCCAGCTCTTTGTTCTTGACTCGCGGAGTTCGGTGATTACGCTAAGTGACATTTCTTACGAGGGTATATGCCTAGGTGAGTTTGGACCATTTGAACTTAACATCGATAGTTAGCCGTCAACTCTCTCTTGTATTCTTGTCATGCTTGAGATTTATATGGCTCATGATCGACAACAGTTGAATTTGCCCGTGCTTTTGTTGAGGTTCTTTAGGCGTGAAGGCTACAAAGTTACTAACTTTGTTATCGTTCCTGCTTTTAGCGGTTTCGTCGTATTCGAACAGTATGTGTAGAGCACTTTTTTTTGATTGCTTAGCGATATAGCCCCAAGGACATTCCACATGTCCAAAACCTTCCCATATTCATTGTATTTCACTCCTTGGTTTTATTATACAAGAACCCGTTTTGTGATCATCAAATTTTAATTATTTCATCCTTTGTCAATCCATTTGTCGCTTGAGTTGCTCCTTGATCTGGAATAGGGTTTCTTATTGAATGGATTTTAGAGTCTTGTTGAATTTTTTTTTTTTTTGCAAGAGACTCGTAGTCTTCCTTAGTCTTCCTCTCTGTCTTCCTGAATGGCTGTGAAGTATACCTTTTAACGTGTTGGTTACATCGGATCAACCGTCGTCTCGAGAAGTGGTAAGGTTCTGAAAATAAGTTCATCGAACCTGCATTAGTAGTTAAATCTGAGCTTCACCGATAGTAGTGACATACGACGAGCCTTTTAGGAAGGGTTCATAGCGTTACTTTTGACGGTTCTCGTCTCGTCCTTTTCTTCTAGAGCAAAAGACTGGAATTTTTCTTTATATCTTTGATTTTAGATTGTAAATGGCAATTGTCTTATCTTCCTCCGTTCAGTTTCCACTTGTTGTCAACTATTGAAGTCTTAACGTTCTCACTTACGAGGTACTTATGGTGTCTCCAAAATATCCCATGCTTGACAGCACGGTGCAGTTGTCGGTTCCCAAACAACTTCAGCCTCCATTTGCGAGGTATGACTTTAAGAGCACTATCCGAGAGCAGTTTTGATTCCCAACGATTCGATTTCCTCTTTAATCCTGACTCCGGCATTATTTTTTGAGTAGGGCGAGTCCGTCCCATTAAGTATAGCCTTCAAGTTTTAGATGATTGACCTAAAGCTGTCGGCAACTCGGTATGGGTGATTTGTCCGTGGTATGGGCCACCAATTGTGAAACCAACAGTCAATAACAGATAATGCGACAATAACTAAAAATACTAAAAACTGTAAAATAAAGAACACACAACTTGGTAACCCGATTTGGTGCGATGTAGTACACAGGTGCAGAGACGGTTGCCCGGTGAAGGTTTCCCTTATAACAATGAAAGATATTACAAGTAAGATCTTATATGAATACTCATATTCTATATATATATCGCCTACTCTCTTTCCGAATAAGGCACAAGAATAAGAACAAATGTCTTCTTCTTCTTCCACTTCCGTCGACAACTTTCTCAGTGTTCGGAAACACCTGATAATCAAATTAATTACAAGCTCTCGATGATTGTTCTAACGTAGTCTCATGCTTGATCTGCATTAGTTAGAAGATTGGGGAATTAACTTGCTTAGCAAATAATCCCCATACTAAAACTCTTGATCTGCGTTCACTGACGAGGGAGCCTCTATATGAAATATATAAAATATAGCAAGGGCCTGCTTCCAATGCTTGTGTTTGAGTTCTACTTATATAATTAGCCAGGGCCAATATAGGATTCCGATTAGCCTTCAAATAAATAAGTCTTTGATATGGGATCAAACACCTTTCCTTAATACATTCCAGTCCCCTGACCGACCCCCAGCCTTCTCAAAAGCTTCAGCAACGTCTTGGTCTCTTGTCGGCCGAGAGATCTTTGTCGAATCACAAAGTCTCAGCATCCTCGAATCGAATCGTAACAAGCCCCGGAGATACAATCTGCGCTCGTTACCATCTGCACGTCGTAGAATAAATATGCCATCGAGCAAGTGACACATCTCGAGAAGTCGCTGTTTTAATACTTGGACGAAAGCGAAGTATCGGAATGCACCTTCGTTGTGGCCATTGTTATAGCAATGATGCTGGTTGTAGAAAAAGCTTATTGGCTTGTCTACTTTCAACAATGTACACATAATGTACTTAATTTGGTGAAAAAATTAAAATATTTGCATTAATTATACCCATTAAATAGTATTCAAGTTTGGTAAAAAAATACAAATTTTGATTACGAAATTAATATTAGTATCCAATTATTCCTTACAAATTAAAATTGATACAGGTCCACAGACACTGGTCACACACTCGTGCTCTATGTCATCAAGTGCTCCGATTTTAGAACGTGACCAAATCATTTGATTAAGAGATAACAAAAATCGAGCAAATCTGATCGATGACCAAATTGATTAAAATATGTATGTGGAACTACTGTGTCTCCAACTTGTTGCTACAACGAGCAGTCACTTGGATTTCCTGTCTTCGGATTGTCATCATCAGTTTCCTACTCTAGATTAAACTCATGATTCATGAATATGTTTGACACTACTGGACCAATAATAATGTTCTATCAATATACATGTTAAGAACAATATATTATAGACAATAATTAATATTATAATATATTCTATTATTTATGTGATAATTTATATTCATATCAAAATCATTAGTCCAGTGTCTTATATGTTGATCCGACTGGATATCTTATTTCAATATGGGATGTGTGACATCAACAATATCCCTCATGTGTAATTCGGTCATCGGTGGAATTTACATCGTCTTAATTACTCGAGGAACAAGATCAACGGGGTTCATGTGTCTTTATCAGTTTAGGCTTGACTCCGATACCATGTTATTAAAAATATGCCCTCCATTCTAAAACCAAATGATAATAGAAGGAACGACTCAGGATTTTATTAATTAATTCATACAACTTTAATCTTTCAATGTGAACGAACTCCTTCATTAGAACTCCGTATTAATATAATTCTTATTTACTCTTTTATTCATCAATTAGTTTTAGAATGTAATTACATGGATTCTAATTATCTACGTGCATCATGGATGCAGCAAGGGGCCACAACGGTTATAAACTCAAGAGTAGTGCTAGTTTAGTAAGCAACAACTTGGTACCGTTCGATCGATAATTGCACTTGCTAATTTGGCTCATCATCTTCTTTCTACTTTCTTTCGGCGATTAAAATACTCAATTTCCTCTCATCCTATTTTTCATCAATTTCCCATGTTTTCATATTGGTAAGAAACTGATACTTCGGAGACCAAGTTCAATGAAATAATATTCATCAATAAATACAATCGCTTAGCAAAATTATAATAACATGAAATATTTATTGCAACTCTCTGGCTATTGGCTATTGGCTAGCCCTTGAGATCAATAAGATGTTACATATTTATAATATTTTTTTCTTACCAAGTGCTAATAATAATGAATACGTTACCAAGTGGTTGTAATAAATAGTTGGATCCGTAGCTACGATAGGTTGAATGATTGGAGGCACATGGGTTTCATTATCACAGTACAAGAAGCAAGTAAAAAACTTTGATCCAGATCGATCAATTATTACATGCATCATTACTTTGATCGAATGAAAATAGGAAAAGGCAAAACTATGGCTTTATATGGAGGAACACAACTAACTTTGTTGTTCTGACCAAACTAGCTAGCATGCATTCCTACTCCAGATAGATACTTCTTCTATCTTTGTCTTCTCAATATTCAAGGCCCTAAATATTATGCTTGTCCTTTCTTGATTTGATGCACTTCATTTTACTAGAAAAAGGGACTAATGTGATTGTGAAATTAATCTAACTTAACAATTACTATAAAAATTAATATTTGTTTTTATATTTCAACAACTGTTTTGAATATACATTTCAAAATCTATACCAATTTTGAACAACCACTTTAAAACACCCAGGCGATCCGCCCATGAAAGAACCCAATTCAAGTACATACACTCTTTTGGATTCATAGCGTAGGAAAGCGAAATCGAACACACCGTATAGGATTAATATAAAGAAGAAAAATAATAAGAATAATAATCATAATTACCCATTGAGTACTTGGAAGAACTATATCAAATAGTAACCAATAATAGAACACAATAATAATAATCTATGACTATAGACTATAGTCCATAGCTAGGTCGTTCAAATTATAAAAGAAAATATCATGAACAAAGTAGTGATTGCTAGCTGCATTCATGTTTCAGGGGCGGACCTCGCTCTATTGGTTCAAGTGGTTCAAGGTGGTTTAGTTGAACTATCAAAATATGTATAGGTCGATTGGTAAGTAGTTTATTATGTATTTTCAAGATTTTGGGTTTTACTTTTTACACTATCATATATTTTTTTGCATTCATGCATTAGTACCTTAGTCACTCTAACTTCATTTTTAGTAATTTATTATGACCGAATTACAATTTACTCACCTTTCGATGGACTAATTTAAGACAACATTTACTCATTTTAACAAATTTTCTTATCCCATAATAAAAAGTTTCTTGTAAATAATTTATTAATAGTATAAAAATCGTCCAAAAATTTTTAATGTATATTTCGAACCACCATTTTTAATGGGCTAGATCTGTACATGTTCATGTTTATACTTTATAAGCATCAGCTACTATACATATATACGAATCTTTCTTTGAGAATGTAGAAAGCAATGATTTTATGTCTTTCATATGTATATATTTAAAGTGAGAACAGAAGTAAAGAGAAAGAAAAAGAGATTTATTTGCACTTTCTCTTTTGCTGTTTGCTTTAATATATAGTATATGCAATTTCTTTACTGTTTTCTTGGAAAATTATTATGGCCATTCAAGCATGGAATCACAATTCTCTAGTACGGAGTAATTAATATTGGGGGGGGGGTTCGGGCACTGTGTGTAGTAGTTTTCTCCTGACTATACATCTGATGTTTCTTGTCTTCAGGCATACATTTGTATGTTCATATTTATGTAACAAATCACGCATGCATCTATGTATATATGTACCAGTCGTTGATAATAATCTATATTAGACAATTTGGAAGTTTCTTAATACATGAAAGTCTAATTTGATGCTTATGTGTACATACACTGATGATAGACATGGGTATTTTTATCTTTTATAATCAGCCAGCAAAATATATGATCGTTTTATAAAATTAATTTTTTACAATAGTTAATTGTTGGCTTATTGGCTGCGAGACCTTGAACTATGCGCTAATTTTTATGTGTGTATCTTATTTATTTTTATACCGGCGGGCATGACTGATACGAATAGTCCCGAACTTTCTTAACTGTACAAGGCAATACATGATACAATTTTCAACTAAAATACATAGTAAATAATTATATTACCCATATAATATATAAAGTAAAATAGTATGTTATCTTAAATAAGTATTTTATACTAACGCTGCTTAAATTAGTATAGAAATTTAGGTTGTTACCGGTCGGTTCGGTCCGGTTCATGAGGACCGGATCGGCCGCTAAGATCAGTACAACGAGATGGGATATCTTGCTCCGGTTTTGGGACCGATGCCGGATGACTAGAACCGGGCGGGTAACGGTCGCGGTTCAATTTATAAAAAAAGCGCCTTTAACAAATAACAAAGCTGCATTAAAGTCTGAGTCAAACAATACATACATTGTGAGAATCCAAACACACACACAGCTTAGCGTAAATTTTGTATAGGCGGAATCCAAACTGTACATCGTTTGGGAGCATCAGGTGAAGGCTTCAAGCTTATAGAATCAACATAGCAAAATATTAAATGTATCCAATATTTGACATTTATCAAAAGCCTCATAACAAACTTCAGGCATTTGAGGAATAGCAGGCAATAGGAAGACTTCGAGCATTGGAAGCCTTGATTTACTCTGCGTAAATGACAATTCTTCAGAGGTTAAAATTTGTTGTAGGGAGGCTAGTTAATGCTCACAATGATAATAGAAAGATTCGTGATGGTTGTTCGAAACTCTGAGAGACAAACACAACAAAAGGTGAACTTAGTTGACACAATATTTGAAAATGAATACATAATAACACAATTTACAAATGAAGGAATACTTAGTTATGAAGGAATGCTACGTTATGAAAGTCGTTTTCTCTATTACGTTAGCGTCGAAGAGGATGCGATGGTACCCCTCGTGGATGGAGGAAGTCAAATAACCGTGGCAGTGCTTCCGTCGACCAACCTTCCTAGACATGGTAAGGGATAATAATCCTTTGGTCAAGCTTTGTTTAAATTTGTGAAAATAAATGCAGCATCCTCCTGGCTTGTTGGACTTTTTCACCCATGGCCATGTTCTTATCCACTCGAGAGTGAAGTTCCCTTATGCTTTTAGTGGCTGCAATTCTTCAACCTCTTTACGGATTGCCCAATTTTGTCATCCAGTTTTCTCTTCTTACATTTAAGCTGGCTTGAGCGATGGGTCTGTCTGACTTATGGAGTCTTTATCTCTTTGTCCACGCTGTCGTGTCCTCGGATCCACGGCGGCATACTCTTGTACTTTTTATTAAGATATGAATGCCTCCTGTTCTCCTTGACCGAGTGTCTATCTGAAAGCTTCGATCGGGGTTTTCCTTCGTCAAAGGCTACTGTTTCCAAGTCTTACATGGACCGTCCCTGTTTTGGCAATCGGAGTCCTTAGGATCGTTATCTGGCGTTACGACTCGGTCGTCTCTCCAATGTTCACTACTCCCGGATGCCTCTCCTGGTGTCTTTTCGTCTTTGGGGGATCCTTTTTTTGACAATTCCTTAGGAATGGACAGCTGATAACATTCCCGTCTCCTATTTTGATCTCATCGTCTCACTGTTCCCACTTGGCGTGAGAACTTTATTTTAAGATGTAAAGGGGAGACCTTGATCGGTCGCTTGAGGCGAGTAAGTAAGGGGAATCTTCGTATAAGGACATTATAAAACCCAGGTCGGTATGTCTCTGACCGTGAAGGATGCTTGTACCGTGACCATTGAACTACTTTCCCCGGCTGTGACATCGATTCGGCTACTCTTATAGGATAGATGGAATATAAAATGAAAAAAAACTTGATCGGTGGCGTCGCGACATTTGAAGTGTTTCTAGCAATCATTGTCGTAGGCTGTGAGATATAGAATGTCGATCGGACTTTTCGGTGTCGAGCCAACGTCCTTTGCTACATGAAGTTAGATATCGTGGGACTAACCACCAAAGGATCATAGTGAGGTAACTCCAATCCTGCGAGCTCTTTATCCGAGAAGCTTATTTCTCCTGCGTTTTGGTGGCAGCAGAGGAGCCTAGGGCATAGACAGCCCTTCGAGCACATTTTCTTCTTGCATTGGAGGTATCCCCTCCGCCTGCTATACCTCCGGAGATGGTATCAAACCTCCCCGTTATACGTGGCGATCGGTCATTTCCTCTTCGATCATTAGCGTATTTCTGAGGGGATGATTCCCTGTAGCTCCGAGGAGATCCCCTTTGGTCGTTTTTCACAAACTCCCGCAACTGGCCCTCTTTATCAACTTCTCTATCTCCGCCTTCAAGAGTCGGCAATCGTCGGTGTCATGGCCATGGTCCTTGTGGTATTCACAATATTTTTTAAGGTCCCTACGATGGGGAGGGGCCTTAATTCTCTGTGGCTTTGGAAGGAACTTCTTGTCTTCTATTTGGGCATAGACCCTTCCCACCGGGACCTTAAGTGGAGGTACAATGAGTGCCCGATTGGAGTGCGGATGTCTTAGGGCCACTCCCGATAAATCTGATCGAGGTGACGCTTAGCGTGGCCTTTTAAAGATAAGTTGTATTTGGGTTTCGCGACCTATCCCCTGCTCTTCCCTTTTTTTGGGAGATACATGTTGCCACTTTCATCGATGGGTTTCTTTCTAGCTCTTCATCGAGGCATTTCTTGATTAACAACTTCAACTTCTTTTAGCTTGATATTTGGATGACGGAAATTGACAACTTCGTTGCTGTTACCGGTGGCTCCAATACTAATTTCTCCTTTAATGGCCCGTATCTCAATCCGTGGAAGAATGAGATCATCGTCACTTTTTCGTTGGCTATTGGTATGTTGGTACACACTTCTTCAAACCGAGTAGCATAACTTCTCAAAGTCTCTCCGGGACTTTGTTGTATTTCCATCAAGGTTCTCTCATCGGCATCGGCGACGATCGATGCTCCAAATTTGTCCATGAATAAATTCACCGCATCCTGCCAACAGTCTATGGAGTTAGGTGACAATTTATGAAACCACTTCAACGTTTGGCCTGACAGGCTGCTAGGGAATGCCCTCGAGTATACTTCGTCTTCACGGGCCCAAAAGGAAAGTTAAGAGTCGAAGGACTTAACGTGATTGTTGGGATCGCCGATTCCACTGAATGTTTTGAATTTAGGCATCCTAAATCCCATAGGCATCTCTGCGTACGCCTTTATCGAGCCAGCAACAAAGTGTTATGCTTTATTGGCCGACCCCGGTCTTTAAGAAATGCCTTGACTCGTCGACTTGTTTACGCGAAATCAGCGTCTCTGCCCCCGGCCTTCGCGTCACGGTCGGTGGTTTGGTGGCATATGGACTTCAACACAGCGTATCTTCGATGACCTTTAGTGTATTTATCGCCCGATAGTGAGATATGAATTATTTCGTCACGCTACTTTTAATGCACCCGATTGATTTTCACTTATGAGGACCTTTCGAATTGAGCTATCGAATGGTGTGAGGTCGTGCCAGGCGATGCTAGGTTCTCACGGTATGAAGTCTTCGAAAGGCTTCGATCACCGGCGGCGACAAGTAGCTTTCATTTACTTTGTTACAGGTGGAGCATAGTTGTTGTGCGATTGATGGTCGGAAGGACCTCGTCGTCGTAATTTGTTTTACCACGATCTGCCCGTCGGCCGTCGATCGGTGATCGGCGAGACTTCGCTGGTATGTTCGGATAGTTGGTTTGGGGAATTATAGATTCCAGCAGGCAGTAGCCGATTGATGTGAGGATTTTGGCAGGACCTCGCGCGTCACTCGCCCAGCTTTCTGCTGGAGGAATCATTCTGGTGATGGGCGAGGGGCATCAGTGCGCCTACTTTTGCTAGGTTGGTTTCATCTTGAGGGAGTTTGAATTACCTTTGTTTTAGTTGCTGTTAGATGCAGTGGGGCCCTCGCTTTGTCTAGAGGCGAGGGCACTTCATTCAGCATTGTGCTAACTCGGGTCATGCGAGGGGTTATGTTCTTTGTCCGTCGCTTGATGCTGAAAACAAATGAAGCCAGAGTAGATCATGATATTTCAGGTGGCAAGTCGATAATTATCGAGGAATAACTTGGGAAAATAGGATTAAGCGCTACGGCACAGATGTGGAGAATGGTGGGTATTTATATAGGGCTTCAAAGAGCACTTGGTGAAGGGGATGGTGGCAAGGTATTAAATCATCACCAGAAAATAAGTCCTTTTTACAGAAATAGGGTTTTTTATTATCACGATATTAAATGAAGCATTTTAATGGATATTTTTTATGTGATACATAAATTACATTTATATCAGTGTCTAATAATGGAGCTCAAACGACCCATTATGCATTCATTGCCACCTCACTAGTCACTAAGTTCGATTATTGTTCAAAGTGTGCCAAATATATGTTCACTACGTTTACTTTGAGACTTTTATTTGGGGGTATAAATTGGTGTGAAGTTGAAGAGAAATCTGCATAGGCAGGGTTGTTATCGGTCCGTGATACCGAAACCCGGCTCACTAAACCCGGGATTTAAGAATAAAACTTTATGGTTATCGGGTTTGACACTTTAAGGAACCAGTCTGAGAGTGACGATAAGCTCAGGATAGTGTTATTGTTTCAAGGTTATAGAATACAATAAAAAAGGCTTCAGCCACTCATAACTGACGTAAACACCATACAAGCTTGCAAAATAACATCTTAAATGAAACTTCTAAGGCTTCACAGTTGGAAAGAAGACGAGCATATGGTGGTTTGTAGTTTCACTTGTACAACTCCTTGAATCTCCTGTAAATTCAATTAATTATAAACTTGACAAACATTTTGGGACGAGCAATTGAACATACATACCATATTTGTTCAAGAGCTTATAATTTGAACTGAAACAAAACATGAAAGTAAGCATAAGTGTGACAACTATTTTGGGAAACTCAAAAGAAGGATGATCAGTGCGATCAGAAGCAAAATTCTCAAAAGACTTACAAAATGAACTTAAATGGCATGATGAAGCAAAACATTTTGGGAAAAGCAACTGAATATACACAATTTTTTCGTCCAACGGGACTACAGCAGCTTAGAATTTGAACTGAAACAAAGCATTCAATAAAGCATAAACGTGACAAACATTTTGGGACAACCAACTGAATATACACATTTTATTTGTCCAATAGGAGCTTAGAAAATGAACTGAAACATATCATTTAATAAATCATAAACATGACAAGATTTTGGGTCAAGCAATCATAAACAGAACAATTAATTGTTGTTAACAAATTAACCAACAAAGTCAATTAATCTTATTAGAATCTTATTAGAGAAATCATAATTTACACACTTTAATTAATTGTTGTTAAAAAATAAACCAACAAGCTACATTAATGTTATTGTAAAAAATCACAACATTTAAACATGCCCAAAAATCCAAAATCAATATAATTAAAACTAAACCTAGCAACCCCAACTTCATTCTTTCATTCCGTTCATCCGTCGCTCCAAATCACGGTCCTTGCGTCCGACGGACCCTTGAAGTAATATAATTGTAGTATATTAAATGGCGGGGTTTCGATTGTCTTTTGTCTAATAATAAAAGTCGAGGTTTGACCGTGGTGAGATCCTGAAAACACCACGATCCCAATTAATTTCTCGTCTCAACCGCGTCCTCTCGCTGATTATTTCTCTCCAAAATTCCACCGATTTGAATTAAGTGTTGGCAATAGTAATAATTGTCAAAACGACCAATGCGGCCGAAAAATAGAGGCATAAATTGCATCAGCGGCTATACAAATGCTCAGTAGGCTCCTACGTATGTTAGATGAATTATACTTCGATTTTATACGATGATAAAGTATGAACTTCGCATTTGTTCAGAGGCGGAATAATGGTCGAAACACACAAGTCATGTAGCATGCATGGATTAAAATTTCTAAACATTTCCTACGAAACATCCAAAAAGTTTCTATTTTTGAATTTATTAAAACGAAACATTAATGTAATTTGAAGTTACTTTGTTTCCAAATAAATAATTATAATTCATTGTTGTGAGAATATATATCTTCTACTATATACTATATAAATTATCATATATATGACTGTAATTCTCTGATGTGTAAGATAATTACAGTGTCCATTTAGATTTAACTTTTAGATACTAATTATGAAGATATTTTATTTAAAATTCTAATTTTTAGTTAAATTTTTATTTAAAATATTTTAAATTACTTAATATTTATTTCAATATACTCATATGTTCTTTTTTAATTTAGTTAATAAGGTTGAATATTTATATTTATTATTATATCTTATACAAGTATTTTTAGTCACTTAATCAATTTTCATTTTATAGTATTTATTTAGAGTTATAAATCGTTGTAGGAGTTCACCGATTTATCATAATTATAAGTCAACTTAACCTATTTTACCGATATTTTTTAATATGCCCTTAATTAATGAAATTAAATATTTGACATAAAATAGTACATAATAAAGCTTCTAGTTTTGAGAGATTATGTTTAACCATGAAATAAAAAGATTAATGAATAGTAAGTTATAAAAATAAAAAAGAACCTTTGGATCATTAATTAATATTAAATGAAGGTTAAAATTGTCACATGTCCAATATGTTAAAAAAAAAACAAGAAAAAAAAACATAAGTGACTTATAATTTAAATAGTAACTAGTATAAACTTGCTCTCGAGTTTACAATATTTTAAATACGTTTCACCAAATGTTTACATAATGTTTAAAATGTTTATTGTTTTATGCGTTAAATATGTCAAAAGCAATTTTGAGCCAATGATCACGGGCCCAATATATCAGGTTCTCCACGATCTCTTTGTTTTTTAATGATAATAAATATGTATGATTCCGATTGGTAGCTTGAGACCATTGGGGTTTGGATTTGTACATTTACTCGACTCGATTTTGGACTGGTCTGAAGAGACGAGTGTCGGTCGGTTCAGATGAATTTGATACTTAAATTCAGTTTAAAGTCTATTTAGGAATGGAGAAGCTTGAGTGAGGTCTGTCAATTGTCATGCATTGTCAATAGTGGGCCAACCATGGCCTAATAAACTTAGTTGGGCCTCTACAATGAGTCAATGACTAACTAAAGAGGTGTGAAATAGCCCGGTGGTAAGAGGTACTAAATCCACCAGGAAAGCTCGGGTTTGAATACGCCTTTTCTTTTTTTCTTTGTTACCTATTCTTTTTTCCTCAGCTAACCGGATGTAAGTCTACAATAATTCTTTAGCTATATTTACTCTACAACACCAACTAATACGTTTACTAGCTTTCCCATTTTAAAATTCATATTATTCATATTTCCAACTCCAAATAACATACTCAAAAATTATCAAATAATCACCTTTCAAGTTCTTGTTCCTCTTGATGAATTATAAAAATAGATGTGTTTCCCACTATTAGTGATAAAGCTAATGATTGTTTGGTAACATATGTTGAAAGAGATGTGTTTACCACTATTAGTGATAAAAGTATCGTCAGATTCGAAGCGATAAGCGAAAGTTGAGTTAAATTAATTTAAACTTAAGTTTATTTTTTGGTTTTTGATATAAGACATATTAATAAATAACTGAATTTTTTATTTTTGATGTATTTCATATTTTTTATGATTATAGTTTTTCATTAAAAAAATTAAATAAATTATATCATTCAAATCTGACTCCGTTAATCACCTTGGTTAATTATTACACGTTGTGTTGACAACTGCCCCACAAGGCCCACTACAAGTCAACACTTTTTCTAGCTTCAAATCTAATCAGACCATCTTCTCACGTGTGATTATTGTCATGATGTTTCCATAATTGAAGACCAAATTTCAAGTTTAAGTATGAAATTAAGAACCGCCTTCTCCAATCACCACTTTTTGTATTAGTCAAATCAAAATCAAATGTCTTTCTCACTACCTTAATTCGACTTTTTGTATTAGTATAAGCAAATGCTTAGTCAAACCAATCGAGCTACTAATGGGGCTAGTACACCAAAAATCGTTGACTTTCTTATATGCCATTTGCCTTTTTTTTGATTGTTTGTCCTTAAAATTTTCTTCTAAATTTTTTCATTTGTGCATATTATAAATAAGACTTACTAAGGTATATTAAAATTTTCAAAACAAATTTAGTATGAAGGAAAAACAAATTCATGATTTATTGATTCATGAAAAGTTTATCTACTTTGAAAACAAACAAATTAATTTTAAAATTATTTTGATATATAAAAAACATATGTCGTTCGTACAAATATATGTTAATAGTAAAAATATCAATAGATCTAATAATTCAGGTTTCATCCTATCACAATTTATAACACATAAGTGTGGAGACATTTAAGAAATGCATTTTGAATCCAATAAAACTTGTATCTTGCATACCTTTTGCAACATTTTCGTAGGTATTTGCAGATCTAATTTACCAACTGGTGCTCTATTAACCACACCAACCATTTGGTTTTCATTGAGGTGCTTGTACAGTTGGACCAGCATGAAGCATCTTGTCAGATCCTTGAGAATGACCTTACATTGATACACTGCATCTACGTACAGACACTACAAATTCCAAATCCACATTATTGATGGATTGAGTTGACACCAATAATTTTATACATTAAGCAAAGATATAGTCACTATATATAATGTTCCTATTTTTAAGATGACAATTAGCGTAAGATAATAAATCGATATCAATGTGTCAAAATATCTCTAAATATATAGTCTTTCATTTGAGTAAGGGTCGAATAATATACTACCTTACTTCTACGATAATGGAAGGTTATTTCCGAATTAATACAATAACGAAGTTCAAACACCTATCTACGGAGTATTCCTTTACAAAAAATAAGAAATATAGATAATATTATAATCTATTTTGATTTATTCATTAAATCCTAAAATCAAAGAGAATGTAATATATTTTAACTCCATGAACATGAACCATGAAAATAAGTATCCTACCTTTAGATATTTTTCGAAGTATAGTGTTTAATTAGCTAATAATATAATGTCTCCCTTATATACCATTCAATGTATCTCATCTTTAGTGTATCAGGAAAATCATAAAGTTATGACATAATTATATATACATTCATAAAAAATTAATCATAATATGACACGTGTAGAAAATATAGAGTATCATCCCATGTCACCAACTAAAGTTAGTATGATCCTAATTTTAAGCTTCAACTAAATTAGTTACTATTATGATCCTAATTTTAAGCTTTCTCCATTAAATCTAAATATGTAACCTTCATAGAAACAGGTACACAACCGACCCAAATTATATTACTACTTTCCATTTAACAATCATTAACTCATTTTATTGAATTTTTCAACCTTGTAATACATTTCCTTGTACTTTTCTACACCCTAAATTATCTTGCTATATATATACATCCCTACTCAATTTTGCATCTTCTTCATTGATAGATTTTTTGGTAGATTTTCAACATCTCCAATATTTCAAGAACCTCCATTCTACAATTAAGTAAAATATACCCCCCCCCCCCCCCAAAAAAAAAAAACAGAAAAAGAGAAACATGCATGGCTATTCTAAAATTAGCAAAATCCATTCAAGCAGATCAAAATCTATTGATTTTTCAGATCTAATAATTCCCCCCCAACCCCAAAAAACCAATGAAAATATTAGTCCAAACCATGTTCATGAAACAGAAGAATCCAAACAAAGTAACAACAATCTTGAATCCAAGAATTCCAACAATGGTAGTAGCCATTTTTCTTCAGAAATGGAATATGAAGAAAATGATCAAAAGAATAGTGACATGAACATAAACAGTTTTAAGCTGAGTAGAAACTTTTCAGTATCTTCATCAACAGGGTCTCAAAGATTTATGAGGTTGGATAGGCAGAGTAGCAAGAAAGCAATACAATCTGCTGTGAAGAAGGCATTTTCAGTATCAAGATCTTCTTCAGTTTCTGAGAAGTATACAAGAATGAATAATGAACAGTTTGATTCATCGCCATTAAATGAAGTCCTTGAAGGTAACAATCTTACTGACAATAATGATGAGATAATGCAGTCAAGATCTATGAAGAAGGAGAAAACAAGTGGTGGAAAGAGGATCTTGAAAGCTTGCAAGCGCCTTTTTGGACTTTAGCGAACAATTTTGAGGTTTTTTCGAAAAGGCATTGACCAAGTGAGATAGTACAGTAAAACTACCTGAAATGCTAGCTTAATTTCGAATAATCATGAAGCCGGTTTGGCTCGACTCATGCACACCACTACAACCAAGCCATACAACTTTGAGTTTTGTTTACAATAAAAATGAATTATTGTTGTTTTTTTGGCATATAAGGAGAAATAAATTATGTAATTTTGTAGTTTATTTTTATGATATTTTATTACAAGGAGAATCCATTGAAGTCAGTGCCACTTCTCATTTAAAAACTAGAAGTACCAGTACTAGTTTTTAGTTTTCCAACTTCATGAAAACAGCTTATACTTCCATGTTCAATGTTTCGGCACAAAAATATTCAATGCTCCATATTGTAGTACTCCCTCCATTCCCCAAGTAAATTGTTCGGTTTGATTTTCAATGGTCAAAATTAATAAATTTTATAGTCTTAACCAACACAAATAATTTTGATTTATATCAAAATTATTATGTTAATGATAAAGTATATATTAAAAATACTAGTATAACACCTTGACTGATATTCTAAACATATACTCCAGAGTATAATTCAACAGGGATACAACAGTACCAAAAGTTTCCTTGATTACTATTTCATGTCAAATACATGCTTTATGTGTAGTGATGGGACTGCACCTAATCTTCAACAGCTTTATGTTTGTCAGACTTGAGTTGTGGCATTGTTATGTTTTGACCTCATACTTTGGTAGATAGTTGCTTCTGAGGCAGTGCTCTCCAACCAATATCTTGCCTGTAAAACCCTCCAGGCCAGTTGACTTGATCGACAGCTTGGTAAGCTCTATCCCGCGCTTCTTCAAGATCCTTCCCTTCGGCTGTGACACCAAGAACTCGTCCACCAGTAGCGATGAAATTCCCATATTTGTCGAGAGCAGTTCCTGCATGGAATATCTTTACAGATGGAGCAACTTGTTCGGCTTCTTCAAGATTCTTAATAACAGTTCCCTTTTTGTAACTCCCAGGATAACCATTGCTGGCCATGACCACCACCATTGCAGAACCAGAAGACCAGTCTAGTGAGACTCCATCGAGATCTCCCTTGCATGCTGCTAACAGTACTTGCGCCAGATCAGATTTAAGTCGTACCATTAGCACCTAAAGATGGTAGAACCAATAATCAACGACGAATATTTTTTCTAGAGAAAGTTTAGCTTGATAAAAATGCCTTGGTACTAATAAAACTAGTTCTCTACCAACCTGGCATTCTGGATCTCCAAATCTCACATTGTACTCGATTAGCTTTGGTAATCCAGTTCTCTTCTCAATCATGAGTCCTGCATAAAGAACACCTACAAACTTGCAGCCTTCCTTAGCCATTCCAGTCACTGTAGGGAGTATGATCGTCTCCATAACGATGGACTGGAGTTCTTTGGTTAGTATGGGAGCAGGAGAGTAAGCACCCATACCACCAGTATTTGGTCCTGTATCACCATCCCCTGCTCGTTTATGATCTTGTGCAGATTCCAGGGGTATTGCATTCTCTCCATCTACCAGTGCAAAGAATGATGCTTCCTCTCCCTCTAATTCCTCAATCTGCGACAACAGACCGAAGTCACCTTTAACAAGCATTGGTCAGAGCCTCTTCCTGAGTCATCATGCAATTTTTACGCAGCAAACCAATCCGTCTGCCTTAACAACTATGGGGGTGCCTTGATCTCGGATATACTCTTTTGCAGATATTGGGTCAGAAAATGTTTGATACTGTAAACAGGATCGATTACAATAAGATGACTAACAATTATAACAATCAAACAAACTTGATAGACTTAGACCAGAAATCCATTTCCATTACTCTCTTTCTCCAACAAATAATTATCAAGAGAAACAAAAAGCTGAAAAGATCCTGAATAACGCTCCGTATTAAACGGTAGCATGGCATCAACGATTGCAGTAAAAAAGACCTTTGCTGTGGGAATTCCATATTTGTCACACAACCTCTTCATAAAAGATTTGGAGCCTTCAAGTGCAGCCGCCTCTGATGAAGGGCCAAAAGTTGGAATTCCGAACTTAACAAGATCGTTTGCAAGGCCTGCTACAAGAGGAGCCTCAGGTCCCACAACAACCAATCCAACTCGCCAGTCGCGGCAAAATGAAATCACACTGGAGCTATCTAAAATATTAAGATCTGAAACGCAAGTAGCATCCCCAGAACTGGAAATTCCAGCATTACCCGGTGCACAAAATACAGCATCACAAGATGGAGATTTCTTAAATGCGTGACAAAGAGCATGTTCCCTTCCACCTCCTCCTATCACAAGCACAACCACCCTTTCCTCTTCTACAAATAGAACGGGACAAAACATTATTCAACAAGGAACTAAACTGAGATGGGAGTAAGAGACGTGCAAGTGATGATGCAACATAATAAAAAAACATACTGATTCCAGCATTTTAATTTTACAACAGAGTTTAGTGTATAGCTAGTTGGAAAAATTAAAACTATCTTAACAATCATAGTGGTAAAAAGTCAAATGAATACATTTCAAAGTTTATGCCAAAGTCACAATAAGAAATTGACATTCAACAACATTACCTTCGTTCCTACGGCCATTGATTCTTTTTTTACACAAATAAAACAGGAAAACTATTGATAAGATTTCAGTCACATCATTAAGATCCCCCTCGCCTCTCTTCTTGAACTTACTTAACAGAAAAAGATATCCATTTCTAAATCTAGTTACAATTACCAGTGGAAACACCATTGGCGGAAGATACGCAGTTGAAGACTGTGGCTAAAGAGGAGGCTTTTCTTGAAGAGCCACAGCTAAACTTGCGATGTTGAAGTTGAATATTCAAACAATCCCAATTAATATTTCCCCCTTGAAACCAATGGTTTTGATTAGTTGCGAATATTCTTGGTGAAAATTGGTAATGGTTGCTGGTCTGGTGATTCAAAGAAGTAGCTCCGAAGCAATGAGAAAAACAGGCCATTCTTTACCCCTACAAAATTGATAAGTTATTCCATTACAATAGAGAAGCACAAATGTGTGGATAATCATATTAAGTATATAATTCGAATACTAGACTACCTACGCTTCTTATCTATTGTGAAGTAGTAGATAGTGTTTGAACTCCTCTCTTGAGTCAATTCTGAAACAGCCTCCTATTTATAACAGGATAAGGCTGCATACTATCTTACCTCCCCACCCACCCCTACCTCGCCTAGATATCCAAACACCCTCTGTATACTGCAACACAATCAATAGTTGTGTTATAAATTTAGTTTAGTTTTTATTAAGCAATTGTCATTATTTTTTCCATATCTAACTCCTTTAAATTACTACCATCTTTCATAAAAGAAAATGTATACACAATAACACAACTACTTATTTATCTACATATGTATATAAGTTCACACATAAACTCTCTTCTGCTATGTTTTTTTTCATAACTACAATCATAAAACACACATTTACATAAGGTATTATACAAATTCAAAGTATACCAACTTAATGAGTAAAAAAAATTATATACAATTCCCAAAAATATACAACTTTACAATGATAAATAGTATCAAAAGTTAATACAACTATAAACTGAGGTCAATAGAATTGGAGTACCTTAAGCCTGAAACAGTTGAAAAAGAATTGAATTATCAAGTACAATTGTTTGAATGCTTTGTTTTGTAGTTTTGTTTATGTTTCTTGTTTTTTCTGCTAAACAAACAGGCCCATTCCTCGTTAGGCCATCTTCCTATGATCTCATTCTGGGGTTTTTGATTTTTGGGTGAACAATAGCTTTGAAGTGGAAACCTGTTTCGATTTTTTTAATTGGAAAAAAGCAGGTCAGGTTGTAGGAAAGCAGAGTGCAATACCGATTTTTGATTAAGAAGTTTCACGGTTCGAGGCGGGTTTGAGAACTTGTTGTTGGTAGGCTTCGTTGCAATTCTGACTTATTTTTATTACAGAATTTTGAAACATATTTTTGAAACCTACAATTTAGTGCTTTGAATTAACAAAATTACTAGATAAATATCAGAACCCGATACTTGATATCCAAATACAGTAATTTAATAGAACAAAGCAAGTAAAATCACAGTGGAATGGAGAATCGAAAGAAAATATTAAAATCACCAAAATCCAAAATAATATGATAATAGAGTTAGCTCGAATGTCAACAGAATAATAATAAGTTCAAATGTCCACTTGAGGCAATAATAAAAGTTCAAATAATAAAAGAAATACGAAAATGATTAAATAAATCAATAAATCCCGAAAACTTGGCTACCAGCCGAACTTCCGTGTATAATTCACCTACAAAATAAAATAGATATATTAGTGGTAAATATAAACATGTACAATAGATATATTAAGTTAATTTTTTTTTAAAAAAATATAAATGTTAAGCAGGATAGGTTATAATTAGGTTTTGAAGATAAATAACGAATCGTCAGAAATTTTTAAAATGGTGGCAAAAAAACTTTTGTGCAGTCCGGCCGGTTTTTGTAGGAGAAAAACACTTGATTCGATTGATTTAATCCAAAACCAACCGAACCCCTAGTTTCAATGAGGATGAAATAGTAATTACTCGTTATTTATGCCTTGGAAGTAGCTTTCCCCTATGTACACTACCAAACTACGTCAAACCGACTATTATATACTATTAAATCAAACCAAGTCTTATCCATCTATTAAGATTGATCATGTAAAAATAACGTATTCATTCAATTTTATGTTGAATCGTCTCTTATTTTTAACTCATGAACTCTAAATTGTTTGTTATATGACCAACTCTTGCTTGATCTCTCTTTACCTCTCTATACCGTGACTACCATAGATTCACATCTTCTTACATAATCATACGGACCTCAAGTGTATCTCCTCAATTTCTCTTCTATTGAAGCGATTCTTGTAGTGTCGAATGCCTCATTTTTTATTTTATCTCTAGTAAATCCACATAACCATCTTAACATTCTCATATATGTGGTATTGGAATAGGGTCCAATAAATAGACTAGAATATAAATTAATCAAAGTGAATGTTTGAAAACTTTTAATAATGTAAATAGACCAAACTCCCTGTATAATTTATTGGGGGTAGATGTTAAATATTTCATTTGTCGAGGATAAACCCCACAATAACATATAGCAACAATATAAAGCTGGTAAGGGTTAATGTATCAAACATTTAGCTCATTACAAGCAAAGAGAAACTTAATACCAAAAACCATATATCATTAGAATCTTCCTTAGTGATGATGAACTAAATTTTTACACCATTTCTTCTGCACCCTCAAATAGCAGAATTTATCAAAACACACAAAACAAAGAGAGAGCGTGTGACCGATATGCAATCATCTAGACGACACAACCATCACAATTCACAGTCGTATATGCAGTTACAAACCAACGTAAGCATATCCTAAGGAGATTATTTATCTCGATGCTCAGGCAAGTCGGGGAAGGATGAGGATATAGAAGCTCTCATCTGTTAGGAAGACACCTAACCTAGCCTATAATCCCATTCAGAATTGTGTTGCTATATCTGAATTTGGAGATTTATATATCTTCATCTTTGCTCCAACTCTTGACCATCTTTGTATAATATAGAATGTCTTCAAACCCACTAAGTACTATGCATTGGTGGCAACCAGGTAAAATTGAGATGCTTCCTCGTCCAAGGTCTTTCCGACATTGCTTCCTGGAGCTGAGAGAGACATCTCCTGCAACTGGTTGTTGTCTCTTGGACAAACCAAAAACTCCAGCTGCTTGCAGTTGTAGACTTCCGTTTAGTAACTTATCATGCGTTTTCACTGCAAAGGCAAACGGCAATATGATGATACAGAACCTCGAAGAAACAGTGGAGGTCAAGCAGCATAGAAGTTAACTCTCTTCAACATACAAAGAAATCAAAACCTGTCAATGTATTACAGTCCGAATGTCTTTGCCGCAGAAAATCCTAAAGCATTTGAACTATGTTTCTTGTCTTGTATTCAAGAGTATTTCAACTTCCATTGTTATTCATTATTTTCCTTACCAATTTCAATCAATTTCATTTATTTTTCAATCTGTCTATGCTTCTTTATTCTTCTAAGAGATTAATACCCCTAAATAGGATAAAGATCAATCATTTCAAACATACATGGATAGGCAATCAAATAAAAAATGAATATGTTTGTTGCTTTTGGAGGTGTGTGTGTGTGTGCTGGGGAGAGAGGGTGGGGGAAGTTGATGATATTATGTTAGTTGGGTTAGAGCTGTTTGTTTTATTGCGGATAAACAATTTAAAGTGAGAGAAGAAGCATCACACATCTGTAACAGAACAGGTAAAGCAACTTAACCAATTAATTACAGAACTTACCAAGTCTATAAACTTAAGAACCAGAACTTGACTTTTGCATCCATACTTGTTTCTGCATATATAATAGAAAATTTACTCAAGTATGGTTCGGAGATAGAGGGAAACAGAATAAATGCCAAAGATTATATTTTCCAAGATCACGCACCTCATTCGAACCATATCCCAATGAACCTCCTCTTTTTAGTGGTTTTCCATCTGCAACTGAAGCTTCTGCATCTTTAAAGTTATTTACTGATCCACGGCGAGTGCTGTGTTTATAAGAACCTGGAATCACATATGATAGTGTTTGAGCGAAAAACAGTAGCTGGTGAACAGAATTACAATGTTGTAGGAATAACTCAGCCTATAAGGAAAAACAAACCATTGTCTACAGATGAATTACTGTTTCGCCCACTCCCCAAAAGTCTGAACTCACCACTACGTCCATTTGGCAATTCACGTCTTGTCTCTACAGGCCCGTTAGAAGAAGGAATATTATATGTACAATGTTATCACATTATAACCAATCACAAGATATTTGGAGGTTCATAAGACAATAACAGGAACATCCTGACATTATGCAAGTTATATGCTGAGTTTTAGCACTAAATACAATATAAGGCCTTACTTGCATGACTGTAAAGAAGGTAAGAACTATACCTTCCACATAATCGATAACTTGGTTGGGTTGAGACCCCGATGATGACAATGACTCATCACTAGCGTGTGAACCATCCGAACGTCGAAGGGGGGCCCAAACACCACGATCAGGTCTATCCCTGTTTCTCGTCCGCTTCTCCTGTTTCTCTTTGTGATATGCATCAGTACCAACTATCTTATTCTCAGAGGGAATATTTGGTCGTGGAGGCCTCTTGTCCTTGTCAATCTGTAACTGCTTCTCAGATTGAACTGAAGATGATGATTGACTTTTACGATTGTCTCTGTTCTGGAGAATACTCCTGATAATCCGTCCGCTAGGCTCGTGTTGCTCCTTTTGTCTAGCATTTGAGTTTGGTGAGTTCTTCCCAGTCAATGTCTGTAGCTGGGATAGAGCATCGGACGCCTACACGTCCCATAATAAACACAATTAAAGTAAATAAATCTTAAAATAACATTTCAATGTGGTCTGCAACAGGTTAAGAGAAAGAGAGAGCGTGAGTGAGAGACTAATATGCTGCAGGAGCTAAAGCAACTTACATTAGAACTTTCCTTCTCTTTTCCCTTGAGAAGCAGGATTTTCCTGTTCCCTGTTTCTGCTGATGTAGACCCAACTAAAATAAGTTGAAAAACATCTTAGGAAATTTATTAGTCAAGTAAGCAGCACAACAACTCAATCTCGAGGTCGTAGAGTAATGAAGAAAGTAATGAACAGAGAGCAGAGTAGCAAGCAACAATAAGTAACCAGTGACACTTGTATTCTCAAGTCATGCACACGCAGCTTTTTTTTACCATAGAAGTAAAATAAAAAACAGAAAACTGTCCAGAAATTTATTATATAAATACATATATATAAAGTTATAAACCAAATACCACTTAAATCTGAGTAAAATGAACATGAATCAAATTCAAGGTATTTCATCACCTCAAAGGGAATGTCAAATGACTAATAGAGTTGGAGCATATACCGGACAAATCAGCCTCAGAAGCAGCAGCTACAACCGTTATGCCTGACAACTGTTGACCATCTCGTCTTGAAACCTCGACGTAAGTAGATTTATCTCTGCTACTTGTCCCCTTCGAATTCTCCCGTGGGACATACTGTAAGTAATAAGGAGGATTTAAATCTGTTGAGTGAGGCAATAAAACAAACATAAAGTAATGGGAAAAATCAAAAGATTGATATTGGATATGTTATTCTTCTCTCCCGAGTCATTGGCGGAGCAAAAAAATTCTTAAGCAATAGGGGATGAAAACAGAACAATAAGAGTGAACTATATATAATAGAACCATAAAGAAGAAATTTCGAACAAACATAATTAGTTAGGAAAACAATATAACCAACCAGTAATATACATAACTAAAATTACTATACATCAATGACACAGATTGATAGCTAGCAACTTAAAGTATGATTATGGTGTTTTACCTTACAAAGGGAGTGAGAATGGCATAGAGGAGTATTTATTGAGGAGAAAAATTAATAGAAGTAAATGATTCTCGGTAATATGCAAGTAATAATTAGCGACTGCATACATCAAATAATACAGAACAAGCTTAAACAACGAAAGTCCCCAAAAAGGCTAAAAACAAATTGTAACTGTGAATCCCAAGTGGACAAGAAGCACGAATGTCAATCTAATGATTTAAACAAAAAGATGGCAATTTACCATGGTAGATGTCCTCCTCTTTTCAGTGCGTCGCTTTGATGAGCCTGGGCTTACAGCTGTTCCTCCACTCATTTTTCTAGTTGTTTTCCCATTAGTAATTTGCCTCTGCCACAGGGACAAACTGTTTAATATAAATTAAAGGAGTGTCACATGCAACTAAAATCCCTCAATAACAAAACACCTAAGAGGGATTTGCAAAACCTATAATAACAATGCTGTTAGATGGTCACCCTAATAGGCACAAGGCACAAGCATAGAAAAGCATAACATGCAATAAAAGGCGAACATAATTGCATTGAAATCGACCTTAAACTTGTGTAAGGTTTTTCTTGTCTTCTAAAACTTCATACATGGCAAATGGTAAAGGAGCCTTGCCAAAGGCCCAAACGTAGTTGTTAAACATAAACCCATGTCAAAAACAATTCTTTTGTTTATTTATAATTTGATACCTAACTTCGAATTGGCTAGGTGCTAACTGATTTAGAAACGCAGAATTTGTTCTTGAGTCAGGGTTAAACTTTTTATAATATAGTGGCCTCCAAAACTATTTCTGACGAATTGTGTTAGCACGTATTTACATGAGAGACGTACATAAATGAGTTAACTGATACAGTACGTCGCTAAAGGTGCACCATACCTTTTACCAAAATAATTATAGTATTATATCCAACAAGAGACATACACCCAAGAGGCAAATATAATCATGGAAGTGTAATATAAACAAACTATAAATGAAACTTTGCAAGAGGTTATACAACTAGTTGTTAAGCCAGACTAAGTGACATTCATAATTAAATGCTAGTATAAAAGATGGAAAATACTAACCCGAGGTCCACTTTTTACAGCTCTTTTTTGACGAATAAAATCCATTAAAGGAGTAACTATAGGGGCCTCCTTTGGCGCACCTATTAACCGATGTTGAAAAAGTACATCAGTTGCGACACATATCCAAAAACACAGAAAGCCACTTTGCACAATTCGTTTTCCTGGTCACATTTCAATCTAGTTGAATATAAGATACTAGTAATTTCAATTTTTAACTAACCAGCTCTCTCAGCTTCTCTTCTCTCCAACTGAATTTCTGCACTGGGAAGATTCTCTACAGGCTTGGCTAGAAATTCAAGAAACTCCAGATACTCGGGATCTGCAGAATAGCGATGATTTAGTCATAATAGTAAGAGGTTGTTGCTTAATATCATGAACAAGATTTGTTACTATAAATTTAATACCTTTAAGAATGGTGCCTTCACGTCCATCTTTTTTAGACCACTGCTTAGGAACACGCTGTGAAGGGGCATATTCAACAATGACTTTGAATTGAGTACCTGGTATGCAGATAGATAACAAGTCATCAGTCAGAGAAAGAATATTCAACGAACTTTTATATCCCCCATCAAGTGTATAGTTACTTCCGTTCTTTATAAAACTCAAAACTACGTTAATGTTCTGAAACTAAATCATGGAATAACAGCATAAACGCATACATACAATCAGAAAGATAGGGAAAATGAAAAGAAGAAAGAAAGATGGCAAGACCACAATCAGAGACAAACTTCTAAAAGAACTTTGCTATGCTTCTTTCTGTAAGCAATTCATTTTGTTATCCATTCTTTCTAGGTGACAAATGTGTCAAGACAAATAGTGGTTCCAACAGCTAAGAAATTTCCACTAGATGCAACCCCACAATTAGATCAAATAATTAGTTTCCAACAGATTTCCACTCAGATTCAAAGCCAGAAAATTCAACGATCAGTCATGTATAACTTTAAAAAAATCATTGTGTGCTTGAGCTGGACCTTTTTCATTCACAAAGACATGCCCATCAAAAAATTCAGCAAACTCAATGACATCCTCTGGTCTGTTGAAGTTGATATAGGCCTTCGCACATAATTGATGCTTCTGGCTGCAAATCAGATAAGTAGAGAATCAGTCTACTTGGCAGAAAATACACTCAACATCAACATCAAATTGCTGAAACACCCAACTTACTATTCGCAAGACGAAAACAAACAAAATTATATCAATTACTGAAGCGAGTATGGACTTGTAATTCTAGCATATCCAAGTAAAGGATGATATAACCCACAAACAGATTGTACATAAACTATGAACATAAAACAATAAATAAAATCTGAAATTCTTATTTCGCTAGGCCTATAACTAAAATAATACTCCGAACTAAATTGCAAATATATCACTAAAATAAAGTGACCAAGTTGAATTTAAGCAAAAAAATAACAAAAACTAACATAATAAATTGCTGAAAAAAACCCAACCTGATATTCCCAGGTCGAAAAGAAACCCAATTATATTGCTTAGCGAGTACCGAGACCTGTAATGCTAGCCTATCCAACTAAAAGATGATAACTTTGACCCACAAACTATGATATAAACAGTAAAAAATCTTGTTTTGCTAGGCCTAGACCTAAAATCATACTAAGCTGCAAATAGATAAACTAAAATAGAGTGACCAAGATGAAGTTAAGTAAAAATATCAAAACCCAATATAGTAAATTGCTCAAAAACCCAAGCCCGCTATTCCCAGGACAAAGAATCCTAATTATATCAACTTAGTGAAACACGTGTGGCCTTCTAATGCTAAAAGATGATAACTTTGACCCATGAACAGACTGTAATATGAATATATAACACTAAACAAAGTCAAAAAATCATACTAAATTGCAAAATATATAAACTAAAATACAGTGACCAAGTTGAATTTAGTAAAAATAACAAAACCCAACATAGTAAGTTGCTAAAAAATCCAACCTGCTACTCACAGCACGAAAAGAAACCGATCATATGGCTTAGCGTGTGCCAACCTGTAAATTGTAATGCTAGCCTATCCAACTAAAGATGATAACTTTAACCCACGAACAGACTGTACACAAACTATTAATGCAAAACACCAAACAAAATCTTAAATCTTTTGGTAGGCATCAAATAATACTAAATTGCAAATATATAAACTAAAATCCAGCAACCAAGTTGAATATAAGTACAAATAACAAAACCCAATATTGAAATAATACTAAATTGCAAACATATAAACTAAACAGTAACCGAGTTGAATATAAGTAAAAACAACAAAACCCAATATTGAAATAACACTAAATTCCACATATATAAACTAAAATACGGTGACCAAAACCCATTATTATAATAATACTAAATTGCATATATATAAACTAAAATAACAAAACCCAATATTATAATAATGCTAAATTCCAAATATATAAACTAAAATAACAAAACCCAATACTGAAATAACACTAAATTCCCAATATATAAACTAAAATAACAAAACCCAATATTGAAATAACACTAAATTCCAAATATCCAAACTAAAATAACAAAACCCAACATAATAAATTGGTGAAAAAATCAAACCTTTGCTTCCCAGGACGAAAAGAAACCCAATTATATTTGTTACCAAAGCTTGTATCAACTTGTTCCATTAACATAGACTGAGTAATTGTTGGAGGCAAGTGACGCAGCACCACCTTGGTGCGATCCACTGAAGTCTTCATACAAAACCCTAATCAAGAATCTATATAATTCAGAATATTATTTCAAAAATTGAAAAAAAAAGTTTGGATTTTTTTACATATTTTGTTGATTGATTAATGAATTTATTGTGCCCTAATTTGTCAATTTTGTATGTTGATATGTATAAATATGCAGATATAGAGGTGAATATATACGATGATATACTTGAGTTGTAAGATGGAGTTATACAAAGAGTTGAATTAAATTATAATTATAAGAGTGGGGGGTTTTCACCAATGGGGGCTAATCATATTAATGGTTAGTAGAGCTATTATCGAGCCGAGTGATGGGATGAACGGTTCCAAATTTATTATGTTTTAAGATAGGAATCTGTTACGATTTGTGATCTGATTTTAGATTCGGTTGGATTTGCTCTTTCGCTTGTTTAATTTGGTTATTATTTTATCTATTTTACAAATTTATACCAGATGAGTCTTAATTAATGACATATATATCTTAAAATAGAGTTGTTATCGAGCAAGGTGTGAATCGCTCGGTTATCCAGTTAGTTAAACTTCGATTGAAGTTCGCTCGGTTTGTTATTTGAACCATTTGCGAATTGTTACCCTCAATCAAAATTAATTCGTTTGAATTCGATTTATTTCAATTCGGTTGGATTTTCGAATGGAACTATTCAACTCGTTAACGTCCCTCATGGTTACAAATTATGATCATGATAAATTAATATCAACCGTCGCCAATTTATAATAATAATAATAATAAAAAAAATACTCTCTTCAATTCAAAATATTGTTGTTTTGAAAAATCGAAATGAAGCTTTAACTATCAATTAATCTTAAACTATAATTTCAAAAATTATAAGAAAATAATATTATGAAACTACTTTTAAAGATGAATCTAAATATATAAATTTTATATTTATTAAAATAATAAATAATTAATAATCAAAACTCTACATCAATTTTTAAAAACGACGATATTTTTTGGATTGGAGGTACTATTATCTAAAAAATATGACGATGACAAAATGAATGAGGTCCCAAAAAATATGAAAATCATTAGATACATGTCTGACGATGATGATGTCTTGGTGTGTCAGATGTCTCACAACTGCACAACCCAAAGGTCCACTTAGACTATGTAATACTCCCTCCATGTTTGAATTTCGCGGTTTAAAAGCGTAAATATTTTTTTAATAATATACTCGTGAAAATTATGAAAATTTAATATTTAAAAGTATATATTAAAAAGCAGATAAATAATATCTTAGCATATTTATATTATTTAATATCATCTAATGAAAATTTATGATTAAAAGTTTATAAAATTTAAATCGAAAAAAGCATAATAAATGACACAATCTGAAAGGGAGTAATATACCACCTGGGTTTTGCTTGTAGTCTCTTTATTTCATAAGTATTTGATTTTGCTTAACAAAAATAATTATAAGTAGGGAGAAAAAATATGCACTGTAATATCTCAAAGGTATTTTAATATAGTAAACTAATTCACTCATTTTTGTATTGTTTGTTGTATTTTCTTTAAAAAAAAATTGAGATTTGATTTGTTTTTATTGGTTATACAGTGATAAAGTGACTAATTCATTCATTTTTGTATTTTTTTTGTCGCATTTTTTAATATATTTTTTTAGATTTTGATTGGTTTTTTTAATTGATTATGCAGTGATAAAGTTGGTAGCTTTGATATGAATCATTGTTGGATTTCATAGTTGGGTTTTTGAGATAGTTGACTAATTCACTCATTTTGGTATTTTTTGTTGCATTTTCTTTTAAAAAAAATTGATTTGATTGGTTTTTATTGATTATACAGTGATAAAGTTGGTAGCTTTGACATAAACTATGGATTTCATAATTGGGTTTTTGAGATAGTTGACTTATTCACTCATTTTTGTATTTTTTGTTTCATTTTCTTTGTCTTTTTGAGATTTGATTGGTTTTTATTGATCATACAGTGATAAAGTTGGCAGTTTTGAGAGCAATTATTGTTGGATTTCATAGTTGGGGTTTTGCTGTATGGAGAATAGGATACCACCAGGCAGCTACTTTCAGTACTCACCTACTACTCCTATTAGGGTGCATAGTCCACTTCAGAGGTCTTCTTCCTTAATAGATCATGAAAGGTGTGATCTTTTTGCAACCCTTTTTTTTGTGTTATATTCTTGTTTGGATTTTTTCGGTCTTGTGTAATATTGATTTGCTTTGTGGTTTTTGTTTCCAGGTCTTGATGTTATTGTTAAATGCATAGTGTGATACAATTTAACATATATTGAATCTTGGTATGACCTTCTTGATATGCAGAAGTATTACTTTGATCTATATAGGTGTTTATTAGTTGTTGACGGGATCCAAATGAATATAGCGCTGGAAACAACTCGAATTTATTGTGCTGTATTGATTATTGAGCTTGAGCGTACTTTATGAGCAAACTTGAGTTCCCACTTGTATACTATACTCCAGCTTCTTGTGTTGGGAGAACGTTTTTTGATTGAGCTTGTAGTCGAATTTTTAGTGGCACAATATTGATGAAATGCTTTGATTTAGTAATCGTCTATACTCTCACTGGCCGATTTTTGACATGCTCAAGTTCATGTCTTCATGATATGGAATGCTTGATTGCATCCGAGCTTTTAAAAGTTACCTAATAGAACTTAAGCTCAATTGTAGTCTTCTTATGAAGTCAAACTGAATTTTAGACATCACCTTAAATGTCTAAATCAAATAGTAATGTGATCAGCAGATTCTAAACTGTTATCTAAACTGCCCTCTGCAAATTCTTTACCATTTACGGAGTGTGTCAATAGTTGGTCTTGAGTGTTCGAAATCAGATTGATTGACAGTTGACACAACTATAAATCTTGTTATTTGCAAATAATGTTTTGGAATTTAAATCGGTCTATTGTAGCATCCTTAGTTGCAACATAATTAGTTGTTGTGGGTTTGCAGGTATTTGACAGAGTTGTTGGCGGAAAGACAGAAATTGGGCCCATTTTTGCATGTTCTGCCTGTTTGCAGCAGGCTTCTTAACCATGGTGCTTATTGCTTATGAATTTGTTTCCATGATTTACGTGCTTTTTTGTTCCTTATGAATTTTTTCCATTATCTTATAAAGTTAAAATCTTTGTTTTAGATGTTGCTAACTGCAAAGATTCAGTGTTTTCTGTGTTTCCAGTTCCCATAGTCTTACACAATATTTATTCCTATCACTGTTGCAGAAATTATGCGAGTGTCAGGCATGCTAAGTAACCAACTTAATGATCAAGAACGAATAGCACATGAGTATCCACGTAGTACGTTAGGGCGACAGCTTAGTGCAGGCCAAATGAACGTTGATGGTTGGAATGCACTGCAAACTGAGGTATCATAATCGAGCTTCTCGACCTAGTCGCTTTCCTTTTTTTTTTTTAAAATGAGCTGCTGAGTACTCATGGCGATAATGGTTGTTAACTTGTTATTCACCTTACTTACCAAGTGTCTCCTGGTTGTGAACTCTATTAGTCAGCCATGTTAGTGTAGTCATGAGAAGGCCAGCTGAATATTTTGACATTTTGTGCATGATATGTAAATGATCCTACCCTTTCACTGCAGGAAAACAGGCTACTTCAGAAAATGACTCACTTTCAGAACTCATCTGTGAATTGGCCAGTGTTATCAGGTTCTACTCCCATTCCTATTGTGAAGAGAGTTGTAAGATTGGACGTTCCAGTAGATAAGTTCCCAAATGTGAGTGGATATCTTTTTGCTCCCCTTTTAACGATATGATTTCATTTCCGATTTTCCTGCTGTGACATACAGTTAAATTCAAATTTTTATTTGGTGCAGTATAACTTTGTTGGTCGGATTCTGGGACCGCGTGGAAACTCCTTGAAAAGGGTTGAATCTCTGACAGAATGTAGAATATATATTAGAGGCCGGGGCTCGGTGAAAGATACTCTAAAGGTAAAGACTATTAATCTTAATTAAAGTATGCCCTGTGCAATGCCTTAATACCGGGCGAAGGACCAGAGTCACCAGACCCACATTCCACAACACTAAGATCACCATGGTATAGAGTGAAGGTCGGGGGGGCGGGAGCTTCAAATTGTAATCATGTCAATTCATCTTCAATGAATTTGGAAAACACCACACTATGAATCTGTTCCTCAAATATTTAGAGGGTGTAGAACTTGGTTACTTCCACATTTCATTCTCTCACTCCCTTACTAATTGACATTGAGTTTCTCTTCCACATGGTGGTTTATCTTGACATAAATATGTCATCTTTCAATATTTCAGGAAGAGAAGCTAAAGGATAAACCTGGATATGAGCATCTCAAAGAGCCGCTGCACTTACTGTTAGAAGCCGAGTTTCCTGAAGATATTATAGATGCACGTTTGGAGCATGCTATGGCTGTACTAGACGATCTATTGAAGCCTGTGGTATGCCATCTTACCAGTTAACCTATGTGCTATGATTTCCTACTTCGTCGTTTTAACCCCCTTCCCTATTCTCTTAGGATGAATCTATGGATATATATAAAAAGCAGCAACTTAGAGAACTGGCCATAATAAATGGAACTCTAAGGGAAGAGAGTCCGAGCATGAGTCCTAGTATGAGTCCAAGCATGTCTCCATTCAATAGCACAGGGATGAAACGAGCCAAGACTGGAAGATAATACAAATGATGTTGCTACCCTACCACGCCAAATATAATGCTGTGCCAATATGCAATGTGGTTGCTATGCTGCTGCTGTTCTGGATATAACCTTCCATTCGCATGGAATATTCTTGGAGCGAGTACTACTTTTGACTCCTTGAGCCTGCGTTTGGTGTGTGATGTTGGCAGCTCAATCACAGGTGTGCTTGATTATATGAACTCCACCTAAAACTGCTTGTTTAATTATGATCTTTCAGTATTCATTATTTAGTTTCTTATGCAATAATGTCTTATTCTTCAGTGTACTCCGGAACAACCCATCGTGTAATAATGTGTTGCAACTCTGTATTACTTCATAGGGGTACTGACTACTGAAGGAAGTTTTCAAGTATCATTTTGCTTTACATCTTTATAATACCAGTGGAAATTTTCGTTCCATCCCCCTTCAGTCGCATATATATTGTAAAAGTACTTGGTAGCAATTCTTGTTTTGGGTGTTTAGGTTTTGTAAAGAGCCGTTTTCTTTCAGTCAATCCAAGCCTGTAATCTAATTGAATGGTCATATTGAATAAGCTGTGAAATAATAGAAGCTATCCAACTTGTTGATAGTCAAAACTTCAAAACCTTGTATTCCAAAGTGAAAACGTCAATTGAAATAGCAGTAAATAGCGGTGCAATAACGGATTTTTGGAGCTCGCCGTTATGGACTGCTAAATGCTGTGTAATATTCTTAAAAGATCCATTAAGTTTTCTTGTCATGAGTGTGGTTATTATTTTGTGTTTACTTACCATTGAATGAGAAGTTTGGAAATTGAATAGAGTAGTTATGGACTTATGGCTTGGTTTTCTATTCAATCTTCAACTTAATTTCCAGTAGTCTCCTTATTTGTGTGTTAGATTATTAACACTTGATATCCCAAAACAGATGACTCAAAGTAACAAATAACCCTTAATATATGAGAAAACATATAGGCACACAATATGAACAGAAATTATCAAAGAATGGGAACCTATGCCTACAATATATTCACCTTAAAAAGAACTCCATACTATAAGTCTGGTTTCACCATTCAGCTACAACATGCTACACTCACTGGACAGGACCTTGATCAACTTCCACAACTACGATGCCATTGGTTGACCCCTCAACTTGTCTTTGTCAACATGAGTTGCTGGATCTGCAGATTTAACATAAGTATGGAGAAGGGGGAATGGTTTTCACCTTCGTCGCATATAAAATAAGTCTACATGCACATTCAATCGCGCAGACCAAGTTCAAGCTCAAGTTCGTCATCCTCTTCAAACAGTTTTATTAGTTGAGCATATTGTTCTTCACGCTTCTTCTTTTGCCAAACCTTGTAAAGAACAAGTGATAGAAGGACTACCACTATAAGCATGATTATTATAATGAATGCATTGGAGCCTTTCTTGACACCAGAAGCAGACTGTGCATCAACATCTGTACCATCTTTTGAACTTGCAGAATCGTCGGATAATCCTACACAGGAAGAACACAATCAAATTATCATAAGACAACATAGTAGAAGACAATCCTCAAATGTTGAAACATTATCATAAGAAAGTTCTGCTAAACAATTAGTAGTTTTTTTTTTTTGGATCACATCAATGAGTCCCCTGTATGTGATGGAACAATGTGAGCACAAGTTAAAGCATACAAGAAATACTAGTTTTCAACAAAAAGAAAAAGAAGAGGAGCAGCCATGATCCATCTAAATTCATAATGACTCTATAAGTCTCTATTAAAGTAGGTACTCCCAGTGGCGGAGCTTAATACCAGGGGAGGCAATGACTCCCCTCAACTTTGAAATATTACATAGTATCATAAAATTTATACGAATAATTTATTTACATACGCTATGATATGCCCCCCCCTCCCTCCCTAAAACAATGTGCTTAAAATCTTCCATATAAACTCATTTAATGCTTTGTCTCCTCTTAATATTAATATTAGTTCAAGATCCACCACTGGCTATTCGATAATTGGTACTCCAGACACAATTCAAATTCTCCATCATCTCATCCCAAACACTCATTCTTCCAATCATACTAAAGCATTGATTTTAGAAAAGCTCTGAAACATAAAGAAACCAGATTTCATTAATCGCATACATCTAAAGATGTTTCAAAAAAACTAATAAAGTTTGAAGCCTTTTTTATTTTTTTGTTTTTTGTTGAATGTTCTTGAGAGTACATTGATCCCATAGATCTAAACGACCATATAGTTGTATATATATTACATTCACATCCATCTATATACATATTTAGCTACCCCCATCAATTGTAATAAAAATTAAATTAAAATCCAAGAAAATGATGAAAGAGATACTACAAGATAATGTAATGAACAAACCTGGAATAAAATGAATGGTGAAAGAAGTTATGAATATGAGGAGATAATTAAATGGTATCTTGGATGAGATCTTTCTCATCATGTTACCTTAAACTTGTTATAAAAATTTATCAGATTTTCTACTTATTCCTCTAACAATATGAATATATTCAACAGTTTTCTTTTTGTACATTTGATTTCTGCTTGTGATATTATGATGATGACATTTGACAAGTTTAGACAAAAGTACGTTGTTCAAATTAGCTCATGATGGATTTCAGGATTCTGAATCTACTTTTCTACTTTTCTTTCTATTTATTTATGATGTTTATAGTTTTGTGGAAATTTGGCATGTGGGGTATTTTGATTTATATTTATTTCAATTACATATTATATCACTTCAATATTTAAGGAAACTATGTTGGTTTTTGATTAGATATTTGTTTGTGCAGGATTGAAAGTACATGTAAGAATGTACTATGTCTTGTAAAAATACAAATCAATGTATGTCTACATATTTACAAGGTCAAATTCGAGTGTGCAAGCTTGAAATATATGTCTAAAAATGTATAATGTCCTGTAAAAATTCGAGTTTTATTAATACGATTTTTTTTAAAAAAAAAACTCACCCACCGTTCCCTTACAATGAGAATTGAACCCAAACCTTTAAGTCGTCTCCTAACCACTAGGCTGTTTGATGTTCTCAGAGAAAGAAATCATTGAAATTCATTGCTTGAATTTTCAAATATTGAATACTACATTTTCTCTTCATAAGGAAAATAAGCAAAATGTAACTTGTGAAATCTTAATCCATTATTTTATTTAAGGGAAAAATGTAAAAATCCATATAAAATATTTGTCTTCTAATCCACATGAACACCACCAATCCATCCATCAATTCTTCCATAAACCAAAATGTTACTCCAAACATTCAAGAATCAAGACATATTAGTAATTAATATTCCTAAGGGCAAAATGGTTTATTTGGTTCATCCCTATGACTTGGAATCCTGAAATGCCTAAGCCTCCCCTCTTGTTTTTTCATGTAACCTTCACATAATAATGCATTAGAGAATTTATCTTCAACCACCCTATTAACATCATGAACAAACACATCAGTTTCCCCTTCATCTCTATTCCTAGCAATCATTCCTGCAGTATATATTGCAGTCATTCTTCCAGGGGCCTCCTCATAGTACCCTGTTGGAGCATCAACCATGATCAAGTCCCATTTTATCTCATAAACTTCCCTAGGCAATCCTTTTAATGCAAGTGAACATATCGAAAATCGAGGATTATTGATTGAAACACACTCAGGGGCTGTTGCTAAGTTAATTAATTCATCAGCTTGGTACACTTTGGTATCATATTTAACATGATATGACTCCAGCATTGGGAACCTTTTCTTGATTTGCTCAATCCAGACCTCATCTTCTTCGAGGAAAATTGTTCGTCCACCGAAGTTGAGTACATTCCACATTAGGCTATCATGGCCTAAGCCAAATACCAAGAAGTTGCATGGGGATTTTTTGTCTAGAATTTTCGACGTGACCGATATCTCCTTGAGTGTTTGTTGTGGAGTGATGTTTGATGTTGAGTAGTGAATGAGTGCTTGAGAGAGTGATGTTGGAATTTTATTGCAAGTTGATGTGCATTCTTCTTGTTTTGCTTCATTTTGAGTAAAAGGGGTTCGAGTTATCATGGGGGTATTTCTTGTGGGAGATGAGAAGAAACTTGATCTTAGTATAATAAAGAGAAAAAATGTAACAAGAATTGCAATGAGGAGGATTTTAGTGTTGAAGGGATATTGTGTTTTTGGTCTCATTTTGTGATGGAGTTTGGAAAAATGTGAGTGTAGAATGAAGTGTGGCTTTGGCTCTCAATTATAGAAACAGGAGAGTTGTGAAAAGAGAAACAAATGTAAAGTTTTTGTTAGAATAGTGATAAAAATAATGCTTAGGAATGAAGTATATTGGAGTAGTGATGAAGACAATGAAACTAGAAAGATTTTGAATTAAGCTAACATAAAGTATTTGGTGGAACAGCAAGTTTGGTAGAAACTGGAAACCTTGTACATGTTTTAGGAAATGATTGGTTGTTCTTTGCTTAGTTGTTGTAAAAAGATAATAAAGTATTTAGCAGTATGATTGGTAGGTGTTCAATATTGATTTTGTACTCGAATAGATATATATCTGAGTTCCCGATATTCATTTTGTATTCGAATAGATGGGAAGTAGCGAGTTAGATATATTTGGAGTTCAAAATCAATATTAATATCAAACTTAAGCATCATGCTTAACTTTCATTCCTAACATTTAAACTCAAATCAACTATACACTTCATCCACATAATGGTATATATATGTTCTTCAAATATATTGTAATTATTTTGTTGTATATTTGCCTAAATTGATCCCAATATTTACTTAATAGTAGCAAACTAAAGAGAGTTAAGAAATTAACCGTTATGATTTTCAAATTCCAATTCTTGACAATAACACTTCATCTCTTTGTTATTCTTGATCCATTTTAGACTAGAAGTCGAGTGCCGTTATTAGCTAATTGTGTGAGAAAAAATCATTGACCTAAACTAAAAAGCAGTGGAAGGATGATCTGGTCCAAAACAATGATCACTAAAATGGACATCCTGACCAAAAGAATGGCAGATGCAGGCTCAGCTTTGCTTTACAATTCAACTTTGCAAGTTCTGCAGTGAGTTTGAAGCACTGGGATCTATTATCCGCAGCTTTTCTTTACAAAAAGAAATATTTAACTGTACAGATTACAGCCTCATTAACCAAAATGCCAGAAAAGCCCTATTCCTCATGGTGGTACAACTCTTTCTGCCATAGGAAGCCAAGAAAATCAGCATTTTTCAACTGTCCGTTATTCTTTCTTGTTGTTTTCATGACTAAGTGATCACAAATCATAGATTGTTGGACCACCTACTTGCAGAACCATATACTTGCCGATCAACTGGAGCTTCCTGGAAGTTGGAATCGTGCAGCGTTGCAAAAAACATGCACAAAGTCTCAGAAGGTTGGAGATTTTTCTTATGATGATGAGGTTGGCAACTGCCATAGAGCGTCCATAACACGTTTTCTCTGGAACTAATTATTTTAATCCAATACCACATATATATCATCACCTGACACCACCATCGTAACCCAGAAGTGATTCCTTGAGTCCATTATCTGCATGGTCTTTCTTGGTTTTGTTTTTGTCAACCCGAGCTTTGCGAACTGCGTACTGAACATGTTTCTCGTGTTGTTCGAGTATTTCATCCATATTTACACCAGGAGGAGGAAGCAAGGGTCCTGAGTAGTGGATTCGTGGTCCTTCTGGAGCGAAACCCTGTGAGTGAAGAAACCAAATATTGGTTAAATGTATGTAAAACAGTAATTCTCACAGCATGCTTTTTCCTTTCCTAAGATTGCAAGTAATTTTTTATTAAGGTCTTAGGGGCTGGATAGAAACTGTAAAAAGTTTACTGGTAAAAATTTCTTACAAATTTGGACTCATTCGCACGAATAGGTTCATTCTTGGAAGATAGATCCGATCTACCCAGAGCATGGTTGGAGGGCTCGCCATCATTTATTTGATTACTGTTGGCAGTCATGTGAGCCTCTAGCAACTGCTTATTGCTATTACTTTCTAGGCTGAGATCAAATTGTGAACTCCCATTAGAAGCCACCGAATTGGAGAATCTAGAGAGTCTAGCCGCAGCTCCATTGGATATGTAAGATCTCTGAGGCCTCAACTCTGCACGGTGCCGAGTAGAGTCTGTATGAAAAGCAACGCTGGGCTCACCACCAGGTAGTTGGTGCAGATTATTATGTACATCTTCTCTGGACTGCTCCATCCGGAAGCCAGAACCACCCTCCTCTGCAGGATTGTACTGTTCACTATTGCTTCTAGTATTTGACCCAACTCGCTCTCGCCACCTCTGCATTCAATGGAATTAGCCTTCTTCAAGTAATAAGTCTGAAGAAGCAAAATTCTATACTATAGTTTTGGCCCAAGTCCTAGGCCTATAAATGTCAGGACAGACACTACCGACGGTATTCGACCCAGTCAATAATTTATGAAAGTACCTGAATGGACACGGGCAATTCAGCATTTGCATTAGGAGCTGGCACTGCTCTGGATTCTTTCACAGGCTTTGCACGATTATTACCACCTGCAGCGCGCTGCCTGGTAGCCAGACAAAGACAGTATGAATAGAAAGAGTAGCAGAAGGAACATGTTAATTTATTTATTTTTCTTGTAGTGAGATCAAAGATATTACAGCTCAAACTTCTAATTTATATGAGTCTGAAGAATGTTAACTCCTGCAAACCATTTCACCGAATAGAGAACAAGAGCGGAAGATATATTAAGATATTTATGCACTTAAGTAGTATATAGTTGGTAAGACTTAACATATATCATTAGGCAACACTCATTAGATTGATCCTCACAAGCTATTGTTCTTCATACTCAAAATCCAGTCAATCTGTTGTTAATATCTTGATTAGCTACTGCAACATTATAAAACAACGTACCTTCTTTCTTCAACTCGCATTTTAGCATCATATTCCTTGCTGGGAGGATACTTGGGAAAAGACGATAGATCACAGGGAAGAGGTTCCGTCGAAAAGAACTGAAGTAGGAAAAACATCAGAAAGGAAGTCCACATGCAAAGACAGACAGGTACAACATTAGCATTCAAAATCCATACCACACTTTGAAGTGCAGAAGTGGCAGATCCCCTCAATTCTGGTTCAAATGCAAGGAGAGAGTCCAAAAGTGGTAGAGCTGATGCAGGGAAGTCCTTGAATGTCTCAGCAACACAGCGTTTATAAGGTTGCTGAGGTTTAAATATAGTCGCATGGGGTAGTTTTGACTTTTTCCAATATTCTTCAGATGGGGAACCACAGAGTTTAAAAATCTTATGGAGCTGTTCAACCTGTATATCAATAATGGAAAATATCAAGGTTCCTAAATAAACTACTTATGTTCTAAACAATCAAATATTTTGAGACAAAGGGAGGACATGATTACAAACCCATTTTCCCTTTTTAATCGAATAAATATAGTTGTCAATGCAGAAAAGTTATAAAATAACTGGAAGGGAAGGTACCTCAGTTCGTCCAGGCATGATAGGCTTGCCAGCAAATAACTCAGCGAGAATGCAGCCAGAACTCCACAGATCTACGGCTACCCCATAATATGTAGAACCAAGGAGAAGCTCAGGAGGCCTGTACCACAAGGTAACCACACGACTAGTCAAAGGTTGCTTCTGGTTGGCTCTGTAAAAGGTCGACAGCCCAAAATCACCAATTTTTAGATTTCCACTGTCATCAATCAAAAGATTTGAGCCCTTGATGTCACGGTGTAAGACACCACAATTATGGCAATGTTCAAGACCACGAAGTAATTGTTGCATGTAACATTTGATCTGCATGAACATTATAGCAAATTAGCAATCAGGAGATACCGGAAAGAAGGTAAATTACTTGACCCACATGACCAATACACAGACTAGAGAGAGATGTCAAAAGTTCTACGACAATATATTTCTCACTGCTCCAACTCTGAACATAAAGAATCAGAAATGGTCATGTAACCATGTTTCTCAGTGAATTCAGTGAACCTATACCTGTGATTCAGTGAACCTGACAGCTGGTGATGCTGCAAGCCCAGCAAGATCGTGTTGCATATACTCGAAGACAAGGTAGAAGTTTCCTGAAACCCTGGAAGTGACGAGAGCTTCAAGCTTCATAACATTTGGGTGATCCAGCCTACGCAAGATAAGAATCTCTCTTGCCATAAAACGAACACTTTCAGGATCCATGTTGACAAATCGAACTTTCTTCAGTGCCACAACTTTCCCAGTCTCCAGATCCCGAGCTCTATATACACTACTGTATGTTCCTTGACCAATCTGCAACATAAAATTTTAGATGAGACCAATCAAAAGAAAAATATATATTTTCAACCATAACAGATTAATATCTTATATGATTAGAGCACCCATAAGGCCAGTGGAGGAACTAGAGAGTGCATGTGGGGCTTGTCGCGGTGTGCTCCTCCCCCCAAATTTTCAAAAAAAAATTTATTAAGCATTATGTTGTTCGCCCCCCCTAAATTTTTATATTTTTCCTTATAAGTATATATAAAAATCCTGCCACTGCATAAGGCATTGTTCCTCAAAGCATTTACAAGGATATCCGAATGTAAAATGAAACACTATAATAAGAGTGAATCTGATTCTGGAAATACCTTGTCTAACTTTTCAAAAGATTCGGCTTTTCGAGGTACCCAACCTCTGATTGCTTCCCCTGCCACATGATTAACCATAGGCCGCAGCGACGACCTGTGCCCCATCAACACCATTCCGAACACTCAATACCCTCGATATCTGAGGATGGCTTACAGCCATCCCACCACTCACTGACCCCCCTTTCTGCAGTTGACGCAACTCAGATTTCTCCAAAACCATAGGCTTCTTTTCCCCCTCGTCCCCTTTGGGGGAGTTGAAACCACTTTTTTCCTCCGACTCCTTAGAAATAAGCCTAATGGTTATGTCATTGCAACCACTATCAAGCTCTGCTACTACTTCCTCATTTCTAGCGCTAGTGATGAACTGACTCGAGGAAGATCGATTTAGTCCACTCTTCTTGAGCTTCCTACTTGAAGAAGCTCCTTTTGAGCTAATGCACCCCATTTTTTCGATCAAACTTCACGAATCCCTCTATCTAATCAAGAAAACTCTGATAAACACCACCTCTAAATCAGTGTAATATAATCAACAATTCCCAATACTCGCATTATCAAGACGATTTACACTCAATCAGCATAAATCCTTTGAATTCAACCGAAATTTAGCTCAAGCTCTCAACTTTTCGATACCCAAATACCTCAAAAGCTCAAACATTATGCAAAACTCTTCAACCTAAATCAATATAACTTCTCAACTACTAAAACCAACAAAATGATTTACACGAAATCAGCATAAATCCTTAGAATTAAACTGAAATTTAGTTCAAGATATCAACTTTTTGATACCAATAAACCTCAAAAGCTCAAACATTATGCAAAACTATTCATAACTACATAAAACAAAAATAATTCACACCAAACACACATCTAAACATCAACACAATAGAATCTAAATTACCCTATACTACAGATCTTAAAAAAAACCCCAATTTCTCAAATTCAATCTAAATCAACCCACATTGCCAAAAACACCCAAAAAAGTGAATCTTTAAAATACCAAATTCACTTAATAAACTAAATGTGGTAAAATTCCAACTCATATAGAAATATTAATAAATAAATGAAGTATCAATTCATGATTGAAACTGAGTGGAAATTAAATCAAGATCCACAATTTTCAATGCCAAATAGTCAACGAAAATGAAATGTAATAATAGTATAAAAAACAAAACCTCAAAAATAGAAATTAAAATAATTTTTTTATGGTTTTTGATTTTTTAAACTATGGAATTAATTTGGATCTAAAATTATGTCCCAAAATAGTTGTCACATTAGTAATGTAGAAACTAAATATTTATGATTTGAGGTAATTAATTATGTGTAATTGAAGTGTGGAGTAATTGAGTGAGGGAGGGTCTCGTGAAGGAGAAGGAATGTGGGGTAGATTATGTAAGGAGTGTGGGGGTCATTAGTATTAGTGTTAACGAGTCGACTTCGAACGAATAAATTTAATAATAGTTTTTTTTATTAATTATGGAGTATTTATAAAGTACGATTTGTGATATATTGCTCGTTTTTATAAGAAAATAAATAATCTAGTAGTCAAGCTTTGAATCCTTGGAACTATACTAGTGTCTGAACCGTCCACCACTAATGTTCAACAATCAAAGTGTATATGATTAATTGGATGATATAGTTGTAATACGTTTACTCATAATGTTTTTTGTTTTGGTATGTTTTTTATATGTGATCTATTATATTTTTTTTAATTTAATTAATTATCATTAGGGGATGAATTTCAATTCAATTGATGTATATGTTGCTCATATTCAATCATACCTAGTATTTCTTAAATAATTTGTCAACGAATGAATATGGAATGAATCTATTAAAAAATTCCGACCGAAAACATTTAATTAAATTAGTAATTGTTGGATTCTTTCAAGTTTCAAATGCTGAAGTTATATTCCACAATAGTTATCCATTAATTATAAAATAATTGGGCATTATTTGAGCCAGACCAAATATCTAGTAAGTATGATTAATTAAGTATAATTGTAGTGTTGAGTTAATTTTATTTTATTTTGTAAATTAGCTATGAAGAATGCGATTATATAGTATCGATTACATTATATTATAAATTACGAATACAGAAATTATAAGCCTTGTCCCAGAGTAAATACATTCAAGAATGTAAAATATATATTATGTATGACCGAAGTTGAGCCGAAAATCTCGCTTTATAGAAGTTGAATTGAATGTCATGCATTATTAATTTAGAATAATTGGTAAAGGAGGAGAAGAAAGCGAATTGTCGATGAATTGATAACCCGTTTTGGATTACCGACAAATTGTGGCCTTGGGGGGGCATCAAGTGGATCCTGAAAGAGTTTAATTGGTTTTGGATTGGTGGACTCAAATTATTACATCGGCGTGGAAGTAGCGCCGATTTTGATTTAAAAAACCGACTCGATTATCCGTCTAATTGATTATGAAATGGTACTTGGATTAGTTGGATAGAAAATATCGATCAATGTAAGAAATAACCGGTAATTAATGACTCAATAAAGTAAGTACAATCGATATATGTTATTGTGTTAGATAAGGCTTGCTTGAAGTTTGTATACATTTTTATGTTTAAATTGATCGAGTAACCCGATACCCCTTGGATATTGGATTAAAATCCTAAATCCATACCTACACGACTGACATTCGGGTCGAACTCGAATAAAAAAATTGATTGATACTCGAAAAAATCGAGTAATTACCGACTTAAATAAAAAGTTTACCGATCAGTTCTTAGGTACCTACAACCTACTCGAACATGATTGGATAACGTCTTGGCTAAAATAATACTCCCTTGTCCAATTTTGGGCCAATTCTTTCTATGATGTTTAATAAAAATTTGAATTAAATCTATGGCGTAAATTTTTCTCACGAATTGTTCTCGTTTTTGGAATTATTCAATAATTTCAATTTTTTGGGGATTATTCTTACACATGTCCAACTAATGCATGACATGTGGAGTGGTGATGTCATGATGAAAATTTTATGTTCTACTTTTTTTTTTTGAAGTTTTTGGATAGTAATTTGACAAAGTTTTAATAAACAAAATTCATCAATATTTTTTATTTTCAAGATCTATAATTAGAGATTAAGTCTATTTAATTTGGAAAATAAATTTTTTATCACGTTTTTCAAGATTATATATGGTTAAGTATGTATTAATAATGTGGATGAAAGAGAAAATATATTACATTTTTGAAATATCTTCTATTGAAGAGTATAAAAGATTATGGGGATATTTGATTATATGAAAAAGTAATAATGTGATGTGCATGAACTATCGAGGAGATGAATTATCTACTACTCCTTCCGTTTTTTTATAGTTGTCGTTTTAATGAAAAAAATTAGTTTTTTATAGTTGCTGTTTTAGCATAATAAATAGTATTTTTACATTTTTAATGTACTTTTGACTATTTTTTTCTCTAAAATAAACAATCAACCAATGATATTATTTCAATTGATTGTTATTCTATATTTTTAATGTATTTTTTTACTATTTTTACTTTTATTTAATCTATGTATAAATGATTAAAACGACAACTAAAAAAAATAAAGAGAATATTGGAAATGGAGGAATGGAGGGAATACTACTCCGTACTACGTAGCTAACAAGAAACTCAAAAGTCATGAACACTAACCTATCTCTTGTAAACTTGTAATACTCGTAGTAGATACTCCATCGATCCTCTTATGTTGATGTTTGGAGGCATTTCACACAAAATAACGCATCATTAATACCCTTATACATTTATCTACATATCTCGCATACTCAGTTTTTAAGCACATGAGTTTCGTGTGCAACATTAAAGCTATGAATCTATCGCTCTCCATGCTTGCGTATCTTGCACCGGTGAACTCGTCAAATAAAATTTGAAGCAAAACAAAATTAAAAAAAAAAATTAGTTGGAGCCAAAAAACTAAATAAATGGAGCACACTACACATCAATTTTATCTGAAGTTACAATACATGAATTATACAAATATAAATTTTAGAGATTTTGATCTCAATGTTCCGGCTGCGAGCGATGATCAATCAATTGATTTGAACAAAAATTCAGAAGATATAAGTCAATACATTGATGAAAATGAAGGTCCGCTACAACAAAGTGTGCCAAGTGATGTTAATGTTGGCGGAGAATGTGAAATTGACCTCAACATTTCTGAAAATGAGGAAGCCGATGATATTGTGAATGCAAGTAATCACAATAATAAAGTGACTATATATATGATGAACTACTCTTTAATTATCATTTGCCTTACTCATCTCTTTATATTAAAGTACTTTTTGTTTCTATTTGTATCTTGATTATCATTTCTGTTACTACTCTCTATGTGCCTTTCTGCATTTTTTTGAAGTCTTTTTCTAGTGTTTTAAGTAATTTTATTAGTAAAGGATTATCAGCACAATCTGCCTACTGTTATTCTTGTTAAACTTAACATGTATTGAGGAGTCCCAATATTAAGTTTCATAAGCAGAGAAAAGTGGTAAAGATGAATAACTTGTTTCTTCCATGAGAAATGATTTTAGAGAGAAAATTGAGAAGGCATAATCTGGTGCTTGATTCCATTACTTTTTAAGTATGTTTTGAGTATAAATGATGCTTGGGAATAATACATGTAATAATGGATTGGTTTTGAGTTTTATGTAAAGGAAGGGAAGAAATGTTGATTTTTGTTTTGGTTTCTTCAAAATGTCAATTGAATTGGATTTCACTAAATGCCTCCAACGTCAAATATAGTGGATTGGAGGAGTAATCAATAAGAATAAGGATCCTCAAGATTATTTCTTGCTTGATATGTTTTACTTTCCATTTTTCGGGTTTCTAACCTTTTTTAAAAAAATTTAAGTGACATTGCTTTTTGATCGATCACAGTCTAATAGTTCCAGATGAGACATGATTTTGATCTAATATTCAAATGAACATGATTGAGTTGACCTCAAAAAAAATACAAAGTTGTTTATTGTGGGTTTAAACTCTTGTTTTTAAATTATAATTTTCTATCATATGTAATTATGTTTCATTTTGATACTTGTATTGTACGGTATAAATTATGTGGGGCATTGATGTCATATTGTTTACTTAATTTTCAACAAAAACTATAAATTGTGACATTGACAAATTTTTATGCCCCATATACGAAGACCAAACAATGATATGCAAGGTCTCTGATTACATAGTTCGTGCTTCACAATTATGCGTCCAACATTCCAACCCCTAACCTGAGTTGGATAATTGCAATCATGGGAGTTTATTTTGATAGGATTGAGTTAAATATTCTTAATTAGTTAGCATTGCTATATTATTGATGGAGATTAGTTGGAGTAGGATTTTCTTCGAGATATGTTAGGTATCATGACAAGCACAAAAAATAATTCAAGTCTATTGGCCCTAAATTTTTTAATAACATTTTTCGTATCGATAAATATCTTTATTGTAAGAAAATAGCCAAATATAAGATGAAGTGTCTTTTTATTTTGGGGGACAATTAGTACAACGTAGTTGTTGATGATATCCACTAATTCTTGCTTTCAAATCAATGTGTTTTACTCGGCAAGTTAAAATATGTGGAATGTTTTAAGGGAGGTTAAATATACTAAACTACTATGTGAGTAAAATCAACCATTAATGCTTTGTCGATAGTTGATATAAGTGGTGGATTCAACTCTTGACAACTTGGTGTTACATTTTATTTGCTTACTAACTACAATTAAAAAGAAATTTGTATTAGTTATTCTAAGCGTGTTGTTGACAATTAATGTAGTTTATTTTAACATGACAATCATTTAATTAAAGATGACTTATTAGTTATTTATATCATAATTGAAAAAAAAAAAATTGGATTGTATATTCTGAAGTATATTTCACTAAGTTGTGATACAATTTTAATATCATGAACTTAATATTATACCCCAATTGCTAGAATTATTAAATCATGAACAATATTATACCCTAATTGCTAAATTATTACAAAAGGCATATAATGCCATATTAGAATATTATATATATAGTATCACTAAATCTATCTCCATATTTGAAAATTGAATTGCATTTTGAACATAGTTTATCCTAAATGTTAGTACAATTAAAAATCAAAAGTTATATATAGTACGTATATTTTCCTGAAAAAAGTTTTCATTTCAATAAACTTTTTAGATTAAAATTCTCAATTGAATTGTAGTATGTACTATCTAATTTTATTAATTTTTGATATAAATATAGAATAACAAATTATCATTACTCGAAAAATTAAGATTATTATAAATCTCTCAATCAATTTTCTAAATGTTATTTATTGAAAAAGGAGTTTCAAGGCATCATTATACATCTAAAGGCATGTTTGTTAAAAGCTGAAAGCGAATGATTGAAAGCGGAATTATAGCAATAAATATTGAAAATGTTAGGTGTTTGATAATAGTTGAAAACTAAATTGAATATGCATCATATATTAAACAAATAATACTACAATAAATAAATAAATAAATAATAAACTATTATTATTAATATGATCGAGAATAAATATGATTACTAAATATTTATTAATTATTATAGTTATTATTATACGTTAATTATAATAATATTATAATAATTATTATTAGTTAACTGCTTGTTCTTATTATTATTAATAATACAATTATAATTATTTTTCATTGTTACTATTATAATAATAATAATTATTATGATTATTATTATTGTTATTTTTATTATTTTAATTCTTATTATTTATTTATTATTATTATTGTTGTTATTATTATTATTATTTTTTTATTTTATTTTTATTTTATTATGTTTTGTTATTATTATTATTATTTTATTATTTTTGTTATTATTATTATTATTTTGTTATTATTATGATTGTTTTATTATTATTATTCTATTTTATTATTATTTTAAGTGAGATGTGGAAGAAATTATGGGAGGAGAAGTATGTAAATTTGAACAATACTTTTTTATTTTTGAAAATGAAAAAATAAGTAAGAAATTTTAACTTAAAATTTTTGTTAAGGATTTTGATAATTCTTTAATTTATTAAATACTTAAAATAATTCATTAAAAAATAAATTTGATAAATTAAATACGAAATTAATTAATTTTAAGTATTTAATGAGTTTAACAAATACCCTGTTAACACTATCCAAAATATAAATTGTTTAATTTAAATTATCATAAAAACAATTTTTACTCTTTAGAACATTCACCGGAATCGCCGCCAGCAGTACATCGCCACGGCGGCAAGTAGCCGGCCCTACCATCCAAACCTGCAGCATTGGAATACTTAAATCCACAGCTGTTTCCAGCCTGTATTTAATTCTTTTATTCATCAAACCAAATAAATAATTCCAAATATTAAAATCAACATTTTCCATCAAAAAGTACTTCAAAATTTGTTACTCCCTCATGGCTTCATCCCAAAGTAATTGTCACATTTTATTTGCAATTAACTAAAAAAAGTTTGGAGATTAGCTAATACAGATAGATTATAATTTTAATCAAAATTATTATTATGTTAATAATAAAATGGGTTACCAATATACTAATATTCTCTGAATTTGATTTCATTCCCGAGCTTATCTTTCCGTGACTGTTTCGGATTTCTAATTCGAGGATTAGATAGAATGTAATTTGAATAAATGATTATGTGTTCAATACCATGTATTAAGTATTGATATACAATATATCATATCACAAGATTATTTTTCAATTAGTCCTCCACTGAAATTCCTAAAAATACCACACATACCACTTATCCTATCTAATTGCTAAAGTATAATTTCCACAAGAATTAAAATTGAACCACTTGAATAAAGAACCTCTATGATTAATGTAAGTGTGGAAACATATCATATATTAATTGTATTTGCTTGCATTATTAACTAAAATATCATTTCCGATCCTCGAATTGAAAATCAAGAACCGTTCCTAAAAACAAACTTCAAAACAAAAAAGAATTTTCAATATTTTAATCTTTTTTTCTTAAATATAAATAGTCAATAATTAAATTCATCTAAGGAATATTATTAATTATAATCTGGCACAATATGATCTAGTGGTAAATAGGGTGTGCACAAAATCTGAACTTGTCCCGAACCGACTAAAACCAAATAGAAACAAAATTTTCGAAACCAAATCGATTAGTTAAAGTTTTAGAGACCGATTTTATTTCAGTTCAGTTCGGACTCCAAATATTCGGTCGGTTCCGGAACCCAACCGAACGAATACCTTCATTATAAAAAAAAGTCATATTTCACATTTTCAAATTTTACAAATCTGTGCAATTTTGAGCTTGGAATATAAATGCATAATTCATTATTTCATTTCACGCCTTGATCTTCCCATGATTAATAAATGGGAGCTTATGAGTGAGCCGTCTGGGTTTCATATTGAAGGAAGCTAACGAATTGATTAGGTTCGAGTTTTCAAACCGAACCGATAGATCCTTCGTGTCTCTAGTGATAAACACACGGCGAGATTCGATGCGTGATATTACAAGATAAACTTGATGGATTGGTAGTGTGACGGTTTCGCGATTTTCTTAGCAAATTACATAGGAAATAATGGAGGAATAGATGGCATATTTAATAGTTTAATTAAATTTGATTTAGTAGCTGGCGCCAGGCTGTTGGCAACAAACATACATATACATTCACCTTTCTCTCTCTCCTTTCTTCATTTTCTCATTGCTTTCTCTCTCTACACAAATCCCAAATTGTTGTCCACTTTCTCTCTCTAACAACCTTCAAGTTTCCACTGCTTTTTCCTTCTTCGATCCACGTGTCCAGCTCTCGTAAGTCCTATATTCATTTATAATTACTTCATTTTTTTGGTATTTTTTATTTTTTTGATCTGTTTTATTTTTATTTTTAATTTTTTTGCTATAGTATTGAGGGAGCTGTGGCTTGAAGAGAGTGAATTTAGTTTAATTTTGAGGTAAGTAGTGAAATTAATTTTTATTCGTGTTATTTAGAATTTATAACGTATATGAATAATTGTTGTACGCATTGTAATGTTTGTTGTAGTTAATTAAAATTGTTAAATTAAATTATGTTTATTTAGTTTTGGGAAATATATTTTGTATTACTGAGGAGTTTAGTTTAATATTGTATAATTAGTGGCATGGTTATTAAAGGAGCTAGAGTTTAGCGTAAGTGATGACCGAACATAGAGCTGAATGCAGTGGTCGTATCCATATAATCGACCCCGTGAAGTGGGGTAAGGCTTAGTTTGGTTAGGTTTTAGTGTGATTAGGTACATGTTCTGAAGAGTTTACTCTTCCAGTTACAGTTTGTAATTGTAGATATTGATTTTATTTGTAGCCGTGAGTTTGTTTTTAAGTTCGAAGGAAGCTCTGATAAAATATTGTGCCGTGTCAGGCATTTGTAGCCTTGACACATTAATATTTGCCGTGTCAGGCATTGTGCCTCGATGAATTTGAAGAGAGACTCCCTCTAAGTGGTAGGGGCGGGGTTCGGATAGTAGGCGCTACCCTTGTAATAACAAATCATTTGTAACTAACATCCTTGATACATGTTAAACTCACCGAAACGTGGTGATGCTGCCTAATGGTCCATCATATTAGAGAGGGATCACAATATTCAATTGAAGTAAATACCGATCAATGAACTAACACGATGAGCTGTCAAGTTTGCTCTAGGTACAGTAGTGTCATACCAATTTGTTGTTTTCCTTGTGTAGAATCTTTTGCATCTTTCTCTTGACAAATGAGCGAACTCCTGAGTTTAGGTAGTGTAACTGTTTCACACTACCTAGGATTGGCTGTGCTCAATCGTTTCCTCTCCTTTTGTAGGTTTCTCCACGGAGGCATATTACTAGTGATAATCCTTGAGGATCGCCAAATAATTTATTTATAACCCTGATACTGGTGGCATTCTACATTTCTTCTTGTAAGAGGACAAGGTGCATGAGTTTGTATATCAGGTATCATTGCTTACTTTGTTTCCAAGAGGCTTAATTCTATTTCTTCTTATTTCTGTCGGTGGAGTTGGTATTGAAAACTAGTCAACTAAGTTTCTTTTTTTGCTTTATTATTCCAGGCATGCACCAGCGTTTCTCTGGAGTTCTTCCTAGAATTGACTTCAAGTGCACGTTGTATGTGTCTGAAAGGATTTTCTAGTATCCATGCGAGCAGAGAGCATGCTTGGAAACTGTTCTTTGGGTGATGCCCCTAACGAGATTTATCGCGGATGCACTTGGTGTGGTGACAATATGCCTTGTAGCAGTGTTGTTTCTTCTCGGTATATTTTGCATTTTGTACTCATTTTACTTTCATAGCCGGATACACAGCGGCTTTATTCAACTCAGTTACTTTGCTGGTCCTTGGATTATCCGGATTGTGTTCATATTATTTTCTATTTGGTGGGGTTTTGGAGAGATTGTCCGGTTGAATCTGTTGAGGCACCACGGTCGATTGTTTAAATCTCTTGATGTGAAATGGCAGAAGAATGTTTGCAAGGGTTACATTTTATCAAACCTGGGGTTTGCAGAACCTGGATTCTTCCTCGTCCTTGCTTTTCTTCTTCGTGCATCCCTGCAGAAGTCTGGAACTCTTGCTCGAAAATGGAATCGCAGAACCGCTGGTTACGTTATTTTATTCTCCCTGCCAATGTTCGTCAGTCAGCTCATGGTGATTGTAATTGGTCCGGTGTTTAAGATGTGGGATAATCTACCAACTTACTTCTATAGATCAGCATCAGATACAAAGGTCGATGATAGTGATAATATTACCTTCTGCACTTACCCTCTGCTGAGTACCATCTTACTAGGTCTTTTTGCTTCAATCCTAAGTACTTACTTTTTCTTCATCGGGAGAAGGATCCTACATTTGGTAATCAACAAGGCATTACAACGGAGAGTCTACGCGCTTATCTTCTCAGTTCCTGGTTTCTTACTTTTAAGAGTTCTTTTACTCGGCATATCTGTCCGGTTAAAGCCAGGCGGTGATGCCTCTGAGGCTGTTACATTCTTTGCGTTCCTTTCCCTTGTGAGTTGTATTGGAGTGGGTATATGCATGCTGGTGTACTTACCCGTTGCTGATTCTTTAGCTCTGAGAAGTATACAGAATGATATAGAAGCGAGGAGGAGGTTTGCTGATGAATGTCACGAGACCGTGTCTCTAATTGCTAACCAGAGCGCACTTGATGAAAGCACAGTAAGTAGTAGTCCGGTGAGAACATCCGAAACCTCCACAAAGCGTGGGTCTATTTCTTTCCGGGCATTAGAGAAAGACGTAGGTTCTCAAACGTTTGTGGAACTGAGCGTCTTCTCTCCTGGTCGGGATTCATCACCATCGGGTTCACCTAGGCTCGTCGGCTGGCCAATGCTCCCTTCTGTTCCAATCCATGGACCTGAAAGCTAGCTAGAGGGCAAGAAGACCATGTTGAAAATACATTTTTGAGGTCAAGACAACTGTTTGTAAATTGTTTTTAGTTGAATATCAAGAGTTTGTTAATTTCTTATTTCATTTTGTTTTAATTTTGACATGTGATGGTTTACTTGCATCCCCCATATTTTTCTGGGTGGAATTCTTAACCATTGCTTTTATACTTCGTTGTTTTGGTAGTCTTCTTTATTTTCTTCTGTTTTTTTTATCGTTAATAATCTCCTACAACATACTCCATCTATTTCAATTTAATGTCGATTTTTCTTAATGCTTCACCCCCTTTTTCAACAATAAATTACTTAAATAGTTTAATTTGTATCAAATTGTAACAGTGTATACAATCGTATAAATCGATAGCAATACTATTAATTGAGATCAAATTACGACTTAGGTGATTAATTGAAATTGTATTATTATTCGGTCACACTTGTTAAGATCAAATCGATAATTAAGTTATTAAATTAATGCTTACTCTAATTTTTATATTTTCCAAACCTTCCTAAATAAAAAAACGAACATCGAACTAATTCAAGTGGAGTGGAAAAAATACAAAAATACCAAAATGCTCAAAGAAAAGCCAACACCACCCAACCATTAGGGGCATATTAGTCCAAATAAACGATTCTAATATAACACGTGTCACGTCCCTATTCACTTGACTTGTATTTATAGAATTCCATGATCATCATTACAACACTTTACGTAAAAAGAATAAGTGAAAAAAAAAGAGTTTGATTAATTATCAAATGGCATCATTCAATGAAGCTCCACCTGGGAATCCAACAGGTGGTGAGAAGATCTTCAAGACCAAATGTGCTCAATGTCACACTGTTGACAAAGGGGCTGGTCACAAACAAGGTCTTTAATTATTTTACTTTTATTCTTCATTTATTATACTATTTCTTCCATTTCATTTTATTGCTGCATTCAATATTTGTATGTGGATCTATTGTATTTTTATCTATTTAATCATTTATTGATACAGAACATTATTGAATGCATGTTAATTTTTTTTTTCAGAAGGAAAATGTTTTATAATACCCTCTGTGAATCGAACCCAAACCTCTCATATGAAGGCTTATGTGATAACCATTAGGCTAGAAGTCTTCGTTATTGAATGCATGTTATTAATCAACAGACTAATCATTGAATGTACACGTGTCATTAAATATGTTGCATTCACGTGTAATTAATCAACCAATGACATGTATATGTTTTAATGACTTATTAATTATTAATCAATCGATGTGGGACGGATTGTCAATGCTCATATTAATATGATCTCTTATTTAACATATATAAATATTTTGAAGGGGAACGCATGTCACATTGATCGGAAACAATCGGTTGTTTACTATCCGACCCTTCCCCTTATCCTATTAAGTGGGAGACTCTTCGAAGGCATTGAGATATGTTGATGTTGACAATGATTTGGTTCATCTCTAGGGTAGTGATTTTTGTTCTGGAATTTCAGGGCCTAACTTGAATGGTCTGTTTGGAAGGCAGTCTGGTACAACTCCAGGGTATTCTTATTCTGCTGCTAACAAGAGTATGGCTGTCACCTGGGAAGAGAAGACACTTTATGATTACTTACTTAACCCGAAGAAGGTTATCTTTTTCACTTTACTATCATTGTATGCCTTTTTGCTTTCAAGTAGGTCGATTAGGAAGCAAGTTCTTTGTTATGTGAGGATAAGGCTAGCATCTTGTAGTCCCAATGCAGCTTTTTGAGGCAGAAAGTCTCTTCAAATCTTTGAGAAATGTTGATGATGTCGGAGGAATATGGCTGTGCGAATAGAGTAGGGGAACTACCGGAGAAATAAGCCCATCTGATATCTGCGAAAGAAAACTAAAAAAATATTAAATGCTAAAAATACAATGGCCAAATTCTGATAAAGTTAAACCTAGAGAGAGTCACGTTCTGATGTTTTCTTTAAAAAGCTTTATTAGACCTCTTCCTTTGATTGCTAAGGACAATAAAGACATCGTTTAGGGATAAAAGCAGCTATACGCGTCGGCTTGATGCTTATTTATGAACCGGCCAGGCCAGGCAGCCTCTGGTTTGGAATATCACTGAACAAAAGTAAAAAAAGAGATGGGGCTCTCGGTTTTTAGAAGAGTATTGTATGTTTCTCCAAATGCACCTTGATTCGCGATTTAAATTTCCGTTTTTAAGTTGCTGCGGTGGCGGTGTTTTGGGCGTAGTGAAGTTACTTAAAAGCTGCAATGTGGGATAACTTAATTTTTCAAACTTCATGGTTTCTTCCTCTTTGCGCCAAGCTCGTGTCTCTGTAAATGAGATGTAAATTTTGCATTACAACTCGAATATCCAACAAATAGGATATGTGTCAATTGCGAAAAAGTATCTCTTTTATCTTCTAGATGAAAAATCAATTTATAACCTTAGTTATTGTAGCTTTTATCTTTTGTTGTATACTGCCTTGGTTGTATGACTGTCTTCTGAAGATGTTATATGTTCATTACATGTTACAAAATTTAATTGAATGTCGTCATAAGCTCCTTTCCAACTGCTAATAGTTGTGCCACCTTCATATGAGCAGTATATTCCAGGAACAAAGATGGTTTTCCCTGGTCTGAAGAAGCCACAAGAGCGAGCAGATCTCATTGCTTATCTCAAGAGCTCAACAGCTTGAAGATTATTTACTAGCTCCCGCTCAATGGCAAATCGAAGATTTTAGCCGTTGGCGCGAGTATGCGATTCTTTTTTACAGTAGATTCACCCCTGTTCTCGCGAATAAGACAACCTAGGCTTTCCTATTCTATTTCCCTAGTTTAGCTAGGAATATATAGCAAAGCATTTTGATCAACTTGGTTATTATGATAGGTTTTTGACATTGATATATACTTGATATATTCTTATATCCAACATTGAATGTCAATCATTCATTGTTTTCTGCATCACCTTACACATCATCATTGAAAGAACAAATAAACTACTACATTGCAAAAGAAAAGTCTTCCAATAGATTTAGCCACATGATGGTGAAGCATGATACATATGAAAGATATAGTCTATTAATGCAAGCAGTAGTATCCCATCAATTCAAATTTACTTGCTTTTCCCACTATGTAATTAGCTAGACTCGAAGTTCCTTGCATGTAACTCGATGAGGGACAAGTCACGTAATTGTCTAAAAGTTAAGCTTGCATGACATTCTCGTTGCTTCTTTCTGCCTCTTCCATCCTCTGGGCTCGAAGTCTTTCTTTCAGCTTTTTGCTCTCTTCAAAATTTACCTTCCGATTCACTTGTTTCTGTGCTTTGCAAGTACAAGGTTATTTAACAGTTGGTGATAAGTTCCATTGTGTTTGTAAAAGTAAGTAGTAAGTATATGGAATGACCACTTAGAGACTTACTTCCATACGGAAACATCGATCTAGCTTTACTTTAAGATCCGTGCAATCGCCAAAAAACTTCCCTATAGGATGGTCTAAGTGACATTTCTGGAATTGCTCAATAATCTGCATATTAGTAAACAGAATGTTTAAAACTGTGGGAATGGAGTGAATCGAAGTCTATTGAGACTCTAGTCACTCTACACCTCTACAAAAAGGAGTAACGGGTATCATACTTGTCGAGTATTATACAATCTTCACTAAAACGGCATGTCAGTGTATGGTTCATACTTCATAGTGACAAATCTTACTTGGTTGAATTTAATGATATGCTTTTGATGGAACAATAAATAACACACTCAGTCATACATTCAAACTTATAGACAGGTACAACACTTTTCCATGAAGTAATTTAAGATTCAAGGTTTCTATGAACCCAAACGACCTAAAGTCTGATCGCTCCAACTACAGCTACAATTCATAATAGTTGAGACGTATATTCTACATAGAAGATTCAGAAGTAAGACGGTCAACAACTATGTATTTCGTTAGGTGTTGAAACAGATCATATATTTCAAATTCAACACACACATCCCCTTTATTGTATTACACTAGTTAATAAGAAACTACTAGTAACTTTTTTGTATTCCCATAAACCTCAATAAAATAACAAACAATGGAACTACATCGTTCTTGTTATGCTTTCGCCTTACTCACATTAGCTTTTTAGTATCTTAATACACTATCACCTTTCATATTATACTACCCCAACTGAAACAAACGTCCGTCACAACTCACAACTGCCCCAACAAATCTAGCTCACGGATAGCTTAAAAAGATCCAATCAACTACATCAACATGCCTCCGAAGAGGCTCCCACCTAAGCAAGGTAAGGAAGGGTTCGGATATTACGCAGCCTTACCCCTATGATAACAGCGAGTCTGTTTCCGAATCAACCCGAGAGTAAAATACAAACACTATCTACTACTTCACAATAAATAAGAAGCATATGTAATGTAATGAACCATTTTGATACATTCCATTACTTCCGAAAGGTAGATAATACAAAATCTTTAACTCGACAGGACACGTTCATAAAAAAGATCCAATCAACTAATAAAATCCATATATGCTGAGGAAATAAATCAACCAATTTAAAAATATCAAGAAACACAGTAATCAAACACTTACATCAGCACAAAGAGGGTGTTTGTGTAGAGTCAAAGGAGGATGCATTGTAATGTTCTTTGTTAAATTCCAATATCCTTTAATTATCTACAAACCCAAAAAAGCATCCATCAAATCAAACACTTCTACTAAATAAAAATCCAATCTTTATAAACTATTCAATACTGATGCATAAACAATTTAAATGGATTATGTAATTAAATAAATAAATGAAAAAGAATAATAAAAGGGGAAAAGACATACATAAGGAAGACAAACCAACTGCGAATTTATTGATCAAATGAAGATTTGGAGAAGAAGACTAAAATTGAGCCACGATTATGTGAGTTGCTAAAGACATTTTTAAGAGTAAAAGTACAATTTTACCCCTAATTAAAACTTCGTCAATTATCACGATTATGTTTGTTTTTATCAAGTTTTTCTATTTCTTTAATTTTTTAATTCTAATTAATGAGTTTACATATTTATATTTGTTATATACTCCATAATATTTATATTTATATAAATATCTTTTAATTAATATAATTTATTTTGATTTTCAAGATTTTTATATTGTTTATTAAATATTTCTATGTATTTCAGAAGCATTTGCTTATTTTTATAATTTTGAAACCAAGTCAGCAGAAACTCTAAACAATGAGCAAGATATTAGAATCAATACTTGGAAACAAGATCTAACATATCAAATACGAGTGAATTGTTTCAAACCCGAGGAAAAGAAAAGAAGTGGAAGTTCTGTATCAGATGCTCAGAATGCGATTCCAAGGGATCGATTAACAAAGATTCCATCGGATACCTAAATAAGAGGCCACAAACTTAATCCTTTCTGCAACAGAAATATTAAACTAAATTGTTCTAGACATTTAATCCATCCACTTGATGGCGTCGTGCAGTCAAACTCGAGCCCTTTTGTTGCTGCAGCCAGGGCACTTGTAATGCTTGATATGCTCCGCTTTTGCTGGAGTGATCTTCACACACTTGCCGTGGAACCATTTCTCACATATATCGCAGCATATCCAGAATTCATCAATACCGGAGTTGTCTCCACATGCTCCACATAGCGTCCCTCCCTGATCGTCCTCATCTGCCTCCTCGTTTCCACTATCATCTTCTTCTTTAGGTGTAGGCCCCTTTGCTGGCTTACCCTGAGACTCAAACTGACGGGGCTACCAAAAAGGAAAATCAAAGTTAGCATGGGATTCAACTGTTGAAAGTGCCACAAAGGGAACAGTGAACCAGTAATAGGTTAAAATTGATGATAGTGTTAAGCAAATTGAGATAATAAGAAACAGAGTAGTTATTACAGTTTTGCTGCTTGATTTGTGTTTGCTGTTGTTATGACCACTACTCTGCTCTTTTGGCTGCTTAATAGTTCCACTAACAACTTCGAACACAGTGGGGAGATCATTTATCATCTGGAAAAGTCTTTTCCTAGATCGTCAGTGCAAAAGCCAAAGTCAGAATAACAGCTAAGAAAGCTACGAGCATAAATAAAAATGAAACATAACGAGAATGATAGCTAATGTAACAGCTAGCTAATGTAGAGAAGTCAGATATAATAAGAGTTATATACCGAACTTCTCTTAATAGAGACATGAAAGAACTTACAGTAATTAGGCAATCCAATATGAGCATAAATAAAGATTAAAGAAATGGAGCTATATTGAACAGAGAGGAGGGTATAAGAAGTTGACGACAGCTTAAAAATCCAGGATCAGAATTTTGTATTCCACCATAAGTTCCTCAAAACTTGTTACCTCTCTGTTTTGCCAAACCCAAAGCGAGCACCAAAGTAAAATGCAACAGAAAGCAACCAAGAATCACTGTGTACTGCAACAAGAGATAGCCAATCCTTCTCCTGCATTCCGTCCCTTGCAAAGTTTATACCTAGAGCTGGCTCCGGAAGTTCAGGAGGGACCTCCTCAACAGGTAGGTTTACTTCCCAAACTTCATTTGGAAGCCCGTAGAGACACAAATTCTCCTTTTCTGCAAATAAAAAAACATGTTGCTGAAATGTTCTTGTTATGTTAATAAGCATAAACAAATAAGAAAGAAATGCAAGCATATATAGATGTAGCATAGGTGCTAATATGATTAAGAACTTGTTCGAACTGATCATCTCAGATTTGCAAAGATTCATTAAGAAAATCATTCTTTAAATTACTATAAACTTATAATAGAATGTGAAACTAGAAATATCTCATCAACTAAACAAAGCCTACATTATCAAATCAGAAACAGTAAATTTATAATGTAACATTGCAATCTGGAGCATATCAAAATCGATTACTTGACCCATTATTTCAGACAGACAAGAAGATAATAGTGAAGTGGGACAATTAACAATGAAAACACCAAAGGGTTACCATATTCATAACAACAAAGAACAAAATTGAGGTCACTGCGTTATAAGCTAACGAAGTAAAGCAACCACATATAAATTTAGTTTGTTTAAATACAAAAAAAATAGTAGAACAGCTCACCGGGATCACATTGCTGATATAACCTGTCAACATCTACACCATAAAAAAAGAAAAAAGGTTAGATTCAACAAATTCACATAATAACAAACATCAAACAAAATTAAGTATCAGCAGTGGCAGAACAAGAAATTTTATTTGGGGAGGGGGGGGGGGGCAAAGTAACTATATTATATAAATGAACAAAAATATACACAAATTTAAGGGGGGCGAACAACTTAATTTTTAAATAAATGAATGGTAAAATTCTATTTTTAATAGTAAAAATATAATTTTTAAAATTTTAGGGGGGCCTGCTCCCCAGTAGTTCCTCCATTAGTATCATACACTTATAATTACGTGTTTACAAACCATAAACATCGATATTAAGACAAATACCAGTTCACATCTAATACAATGCAACTATATCTCACTCCCTCCAACTCATTGTAATTGACGTTTTTGTTTCTTCAAGGTCAAGTTTCGACCATAAATTACTTCCATATCATTAGATATTTAGACTTATATTCAACAGTATTGTTCTATCGTAAATTTTCATAATACAATTAAAAAAAACTCGACCTTTCACCAAAATCGAAAGCGTCAATTAAAATGAATTATACCGAGTACTTTCTCAAAACACCCAAAACCAATTGTATTATAAATCTTCCTAATAATACAGTTAAAATTCAATCTTTCACCAAAATCGAAAACGTCAATTAAACTGAATTACATCAATTAATTCACAAAACACCCAACATCAATTATGTATAAATCTTCACAATAACACAATTAAAAATATTCAATCATTCACCAAAATAAAAAACACCAATTAAAATTAAAAAACACCCAAATTAATTATATAAATCATCATAAAAAGCGAGCTTTTTAGTGAAGATTAATACCAGTAGTGAGAGCTTTGATTAAGCCAGCACGACGACCTTTGAAATCGTCGAAAACTTCTTCAACAGTTCGTGGTAACGGATTTGGAACACCTTCCATTGCTCCAATTGATGCAAATTACTCACAAAATCAAAAATTAACAAACCCCAAATGGTAATTAAGCAATGAAATTGAGCAATTAAGGTTCAATTTAGCAAATTAGGGGTTTTTTGAACTAGGGTTTGTTTGTTCTTCATATTTCCCCAAATTTCATATTTGTTGGAATATAATTGTGTAATTAAATAGGGAATTAATATATTTTAATTATAATTATTTAATTAATTAATTGTGAGAGAAAGCAATTGGAATGAGGGAGTTGTTGATATGATATGGTGAGGAAAAAGAGGGTTTAGACTTTTCAATTTATAATTTATTATTATTATTATTTTGGGTTTGGATGATTGATTGGATCCAATTGCTCTGGATGCTATATACTATGGGCCTATGGTCAATTTTATACTCCAAGATTAATAAAATTAATTATCGGTGGTTGTAATTTTTAAATTATATTTTGATATATTTTTCATCAAATACTGTAATATGAAATATTTACAAAATTATTCTAGTACAAATTTGAAATTTTTAAATTATATTTTGATATATTTTTTATCAAATACTGTAATATGAAATATTTACAAAATTATTCTAGTATAAATTTGAAAAGAAGGAAATCACTATTTCGTAACTTAAAAATCTTGTTGGACTGAGATGGATAAAAAAATATGTTAGCTCAAAGACTTCTTTTTGTATCTACTTATCAAATTATCATAATTTATGTTTTTGAATGAGTATATGTTATATATTATAGATAGCATGGATAGTTATGATTGTAAATATGTGACGAATAAATTTGTAAATAATAAGACACAATGGAAGGCATCTAAATGAGATAAATTATAGCCGAGTTTATTACTTGATATAAGACTTGATTTGGTTTTGATTATTAATTTTTGTGTAAGCTATATGCCTATATTCCCCAGCTTAGAAACGAGTGGTATTTTATGCTCTGCTGGAAACCAACAACCTGAAGTTGATAAAATTGTTTATACATCATAGTCTTCAGACAAATTTCCACATGAATATTAGTCTTCACACAAGGTCGTTTTGTTGAATGATTTCAGACAAATGAACTACAATTTACAACAATGTACCCAACTTCACATCTTCTTAGATTTCACTGAACTATTTGGACCATTTATCCGCTTTCGTCGAATGGCGAATGAAGTATCATGATCTTGCAGTTGCAGGTTGAATATTTGAGAAACATGATCTTTCACAACACAATCTTACTTGGGTTCCAACTTTGAAGGTAGATATCCACCACTGTAGGCGAAGGGACTCTCCTCGACATAGGGAGACTGCTTGCTCCCTCCTTTATAATTCTCTGAAGTTGATGTTGATTCCACATTGGGGTTTAATCCAGCCAATTCCATGATATTCTCAATCTCTTTCACCACTTCACTCATACTTGGCCTGTCAGCTCCTGTGTTTTCGACACATCTTAAAGAAAGATCCACAAATTTCTCTAAACTTTTCGGTGTCATGCTCGAATCAAGCTTTGAGTCAAGGATTCCTTGAAGACCACAGAGCTCCTTCGTCGTATCCATCTGTTGCTTCACTTCTGTGACAATATATTTCCGATTCTCTATCGGGTTTCTTGCTGTTATAAGTTCTAGTAATAGTACTCCAAAGCTATAAACATCACTCTTCTCAGTCAACTGTTGTGTCATGTAGTATTCAGGGTCCAAGTACCCCTACAAGTAATAATCAGACTTTCAGACTCATGATTAACAACTATGGACACATATTAATCAATAAAGTTGAAAGTGTGTATAGTAATCTAAAAGTAATCAGTCTGATCTTTTTAAAGACCGCGTTAGAGTAATAAACCAGGTGCGTAGTAAATTAACATATCATTTTATTAGACACAGAAGCTCTTTAGGACACTAACCATTGTGCCTTTGACTTGAGTACTAACATGGCCTATTTCATGCTCTCCCGCAAGCTTTGAGAGGCCAAAATCAGAAACTTTAGCAGTTAAGCAGTCATCCAGTAATACATTATTTGACTTGATGTCTCTGTGTATGATTGGAGGATCAGCAAGGTCATGTAAATACTGTATCCCTCTCGCCACTCCTAGCGCGATTCTGAGTCTCCTCGGCCAATCTAACCTGATTCCTGACTTCCCTGCAGAGTTGATGGTTCTTTATTTACACATTAAAATAAGTAATAAGAGATGGTAAATGGTAGCAATATCTTTGATCAGAGACGAAATGGAAGTCAAAATACCTGAGAGACTATCTTTTACAGTTCCATTCGGACAATATTCATATATCAACATGTGCTCTCCTTGCTCGAAACAGATACCATGTAGTCTGACAAGATTTTTGTGATGAACTCTTGAAAGAAGTTCAATTTCAGTTTTAAACTCTAAAGCACCTTGCATTGATCCATTATGAGCTCTTTTAATTGCAATAAACTGGCCATTGGGGAGCATTCCTCGGTATACCTGCAAATTCTTTTGTTTGTCTGAATCAAAATGGCTCATTACACTACGAGTGCTGACTGCAAGATAAGAGATAAGGATGATACATAACCTTCCCGTAACCACCAGAGCCAACATCATTGACCTCAGAGAAGTTGTTTGTGTACTTCTTGAGCTCTTCGAAGGAGAAAGACGTAGGACCTCTCATCTGAGGAACTCCATCGCTGTGTTTACTTTTGTTCCAGGACGCTGAATATACATGAAACTGTTAGATACGCACTTCATCATATTCGTGAAAATGTTCCATATTAGCTTTAACTGTTACCAAAAGGATTGCTCCTTAAAGTCGCCTCTTCAGCTTTTTTCTTTTGACGGAATGCGAAAACTCCAGCAAGGATTGCTAGTATTAAAAGGATAGAACCTCCAACTGCTGCTCCAATAATAATACCATAACCTTTTGACTTGTCCGTTCTGACACCTACATCAGTATAAAAGTTGATTGAAATGGCAACCCCAAGAGCGATGAACAATATTGAAATATCAATCCATGTAATTCTACACTCAGTTACCATCAAAGTACTTATAGCAGTCACCGATGAAGAAGTACGGTCCAAACAATTTTGGTGGTTTGAAAGTTTGATTACTAAGCAGAAATCCAATTGTAACAACACCTGTCAGGTTGAAATGGTAGCCAGAAGATGGAAAAATTTGCAGGCCAATGACTAGGTAGCTATTGAAGTTCTTTGTCGGAGTGCTTAAAGTCAAAGAATCAATGGGCATTTGATGAGACTGGAATGATTTCATCATGGACTCTTGAAGAATCTCATAGTAAGTTGAGTTTTCAAGGTTAGAGAAGGATGGAGCTCTGAAGTATAGTGTCCCCGTATATGGATATGCACATTTACAAGTGCGACTAGACACTTGATGATTACTGCACTGAGCAGGTAGGCAATTATCTGGTAGTGTAGAATATGAGGAGTTAGAAGGTTGAGAAGATGTGCAGTATTCATTAGTCCCTCCTTCATAGCAAATGCGGTTACCATCGAGGCTGCATAGATGTGGCGAGTTCTTCAATGTTAGGTCACATGAAAACAACAGATATAACATGGTAAGAATTACTGGAATAAGTACTTACATGATCTGAAATCCATAACTACGAGCCCTTTGTTTAATGGCATCAATTCCATTATCTCTCAAGTCGATAAGTTGTAGCTGGCTGCTATAACTTGAGCCAACATCCAAGGTTCCATTGAGCTTATTACTCCGCAATTTGCTGTCATGTAAACAAATTTGCTTAGCAAAACCTCTTTTTCATAATGTGGAATGCGGAATACATTGGTTAACCATAGCAAAAGAAAAGTTTATACGGAAACTATACTAAAAACACTCCCTAAAGGGGAACATAGCATAAATTGAAAACCCCTTACACAGTCTGCAGTTGAGGAAGGCTAAAGAGGCCATTTGGAAGCTGCCCTTGGATTCGAGTTCCTTCCATCACTCTGTCATAGGAAATTGAGGTAACTTAGACCAAACGGACATTAGCATGCCTCACGGTTGTGCTCACAGATTCATGCGTTGGAGTCCAAGATGATAGAGGGTTGTACTTACAATGTAGTCAAAGACTGTAAAGTTGGGAACCATGAAGGAAAATCCGATGGATCAAATGTATTATTGCTCATATCCCTGTAAATACTCTTCTGAAGTAAGCAACGCAAGGTGGAGAACATATATGACCATATACTAAGTTCAATGTTTCAAACAGAACTGTTTCAATATTTTTCAGAAGTTACTTGAAGAAATATATGAAAAACTTCCACAAATTATATGCTATCATATTAAATGCATCAACCAAGTGAAACTTACAAGTAATTGAGAGAGCCCATGCCAGTAAGATTAGGCAAATTACCAGTCAATCTATTGTTGGACAAGAACCTGAGATGTATTTTAACGTTAATGGGATCGAAATGGGGGGGGGGATTTTACCCAAGATGAGGATGGAACTTCACGAGAACAAGAACAGGAGGAGAAGCCTAAACACTCTCTGGAGTATAGAACAATATATACTTACAATTCAGTAACATTTGTGAGCTTATTGAGGGTTGCCGGAACAGATCCACTAAATGAATTATTGTCTAGACGCCTTTATGCAGCAGAAACAATAGTCAATACCTTCTCAATAGATTAACAGAAAAACCATATGTTAATAGCTAGACATGAGGCAAAATACTTACACCACCTCTAGATGCGAGACAAGGCCAACAGTGTCTGGTATGCTTCCACTTAGCAGGTTGTTTTCAAGAAGCCTGATCAAAATTATTTGTGAACAACAAACATGAGTCTTTTAATAAGCATTGAACAGATGAAGAAGGTTTGGGTTTGTGATATTTGGCAGAGCTTCATCAAGTAAGCAACGGCCACTTCAAGCAATGTGTGTAACCAGTTCATAGTAACTTACAGATGTATGAGTGACATATTTGAGGTGAACAATTGAGCTGGAATTTCACCTGTGAGCCTATTGTTTCCAAAATGACTGTAAATTAACGAATCTGGATTAATATGAAATGAAATATACATAAATCATATAAAAGAAAAGCAATTAGTTGAGAGAAGCTGTACATACAAGTGCTTCGTTTTAAGAAGCATATCAAGACCAGGTTTTCTCCCATTCGATACTGGAATGCTTCCCGTGAGCTTATTATCTGCTATATCTAGCCAATAAAGCTGTGAAAGCAACCCCATTGAATCTGGTATTTCCTCGATAAAGTTATTGGAATTCAAAGATCTGAATAATCAGAATTGCAGAAATTTGAATATCAGAAACTAAGAACTGCTAGAAAAATTAGAAGAGATACAATGTTATTCATTCCATATAATATAACAAATACACCATGCCCACGGTTAACACTGAATATAGTTTGAACGGTTCTTACAGAAAAACCAGCTGGTCTAAATGTCCTATCGATTCTGGTATTGGACCGCCGAAGTTACAACCAACAAGGATTCTGCATGTATAGACAAACAATACTCTTAGAGTACGGGTAATTGAGACCAATATTTAACGAACTGAAACAACTTCATTGAATTTCTCACAAGTTCGTCAACTTCTTCAGATTTCCAACGGATGCTGGAAGATTCCCCGACAACCCTTTGTTGTATGATAGATCCCTACAAATAGAAACTGATAATCAGTGAGGGAGAGTCGCATATCACAATTCATTAGCTCGAAGAGAACACCTACAATGTCTGCAAATTAACCAAGTTCCCGATGTCTCCAGATAGTGAGCCAGATAACCCAATACTTGACAAAGTGCTGCATAAGAAAAGATATTTATTGCCCCATATTGTATTGTTGAAACACACACAGAAAGAACATATGAGATCTTATATCGATGTAAAGCATTTTCCCCATGGAACTTACATGGAGACCACACGCGAATTGAGGCATGAAATTCCTCCCCATTTACCGCCACAAGGATCAGAACCAACCCAACTGGATGGTACGTTTGCCCACGATTCTTTCAAGGACAACAAAGAAGCAGCTGCAGTAGCAGAGTGAACTCAATAGCCTCGTTAGAGTTAATATAAAAAAGACAGTTAACAATATCACATATCCTGCTTCTCTAGCTTTATAGTTATATATGTAACACCAGAAGTCAGTTTAAGACACAGAATTTGAGATGTTCATCAAAAGAAGTGCACAAACAGTTTGTAACTGCAAATTTAATTTAATTGACATCAGAAACCGACAACTTACCATCTTCGGCATCTGTCAGGGCTGTTGTTAACAACACTTGGAGAAAAAGAGCTAGCATACATAACCAAACTCTTGGAGCCATTTTCCAAGATAGAACCATGCACATCAGTGAATTTAAGGAGCTGGATTCTGAGGTCAATATGTGATTCTTTTCTTTTCAAAATTGACAAAATATTTGAATTTGAGGTAGAGGTTGAGGTCTCCACGGAAAAGACAAAGTCGTCATTGGAGCAAACAAAATAAATACTCAGTAAGTTTTAAATTTACAAGAAAATCAATCTTCAACAGATGGTAGAGCTTTCTAGTCCTGTAAGATCCAACTACATGTTACATACGGTTATCATCATGGATCATTTCAATCATATCACTGAAAGTTACAACCCAAGTGGTCTTCTAGTTATTCTGAACAAAATTAATAATGTGATGTGATTACCTCAAGGTTCAATACCGTCTAATTTAAGCAGGTCGACATATTTTACTGAGAAAAATAAGAGAAATGTGGGACACATTAAGCTAAAAGAACCCCTCTTTTACATGGGAGAAAATGGTCACATTATGGACAAACAAGTCACAGTAGCCCCATAGAAACGCTATAGTTCCATGACTCATCCGCAAACTCGCAATCAAGAACCTTAGATATGAACCGAGACCGTGGCGACTACTAAACTTGTCATGTTTGTGGTAAACTAAAAACTGTTTATTAGTTTGAAATTTAATCTATTTGAGAAATAGTCTCCTCGTTATCACAGGGGTAAAAGGCCGATCCTCCTTACCCTTCTTAGGCCATACCCTCTTGGAATGCATTGAGGGCATGTTAATGTTATGTATGATTCCATCATCATACAGTGCTTTTCCTAACTCACTAGACAATTAAGTCATACCTAACCTTCACTATCAGTTTTGGGTCTCCTCCTCACTGGATACTACTACTACCACTAGACATTTATGTCCCAATAATACAGTTGCCGTGTGAGGTAGGTGACAGTTGACGGAGTCTTCATGTCATTTAATCTTTGCAAGTGTAGAGATCCAGCTAAGCTGAATCAGACAACCTAGTAAAACCAAAATATTACCCCTAGTATCAAAACAGCTTCATACAATTGTGTTCATCTGTATGCAGAAGCCAACAGCATTGTGCATGTTGGTATTTGCAGGGAAATTTCAAGATTGATGAATTTCACATAATTTTTTAACTTTGGACACATTTCAATAATTGTTACAAATTTCGACACCACCCCTATTCGACATGTCAGGTTGGGTGTTATTATTTGCAAGAATTATCGAAATATGTTAAAAAGTTGACAATATAATAAGTGTCAATCTTGCGATATTCTACTTATGTCCACCATGCATGTTAAAAAAATTGCGAGAATTATTGAAATGTATTGAAAAGTTTAAAATTTAGGTGAAAAGTGACAATCTTGCAAATTTCATATCTGGAGTGAATGAAAAGGACATTAATGACAATTAATTTGTGTTACACGTGATAATGATATTTAAGGGACACGGGACACGGGACACGTTATTAAATGAGTGTATATTCAACTTGTTAATTTACAGTCGTTAGTGTTAATATGATCATATAAATTTTATCACGGTATGATTAATTGTTTGAGAAGATCCAAACGTTTTCAACTCAACTACTTTCGAATGCCCGGTCGGTGGTGTTTTTATGGTTATGGAGCCGAGTGTGTACAGCTATAAACAAGTCAGATTTTAACAATTATTCGGTGAATGTACTTTATGACTTTATCTAGTCGAGTAATTATCGGTTATATCAAACATCGGAACATCTTGGACCATCCATCGAGCGACGGATGATCGAAGTTAAATCATATTTAAACTAATTAACTATACTAAATCAACTTTCCAGCATAACACACGATAGCCACCTACGATATTTCTGAAAAGTTTCTATTTTTGAATTTATAGAAACTAAACGTTAACGTAATTTCCAAATTATTTTTATTTCAAAGAAAGTTTCCAACTTTTGTTAGATAATATCGTGTCTTACTAGGAGATAAATATTGTAGATATTGTTGTGAACTATTTTGAGATTGAGTAGATTATAATTTGTTGTTTTGAGGAATCTTCAACTAGATAAAACTCTCAATATATAATGACTCGAAAAGTTTTGGACGTGCGAGATAATTACAATTGTTAATTAAATTTATTTCACTTTAAATTTTAAATATTTTTTCAAGTAATACTAATTATGAAAACGTATTATTTAAAAGTCCAAATTTTCATTAAAAATGTATTTGAAACATTTTAAATTATATAACATTAATTTCAAAATATTTTTCTTTATTTTTTAATTTAGTTAATGATATTTGAATATTTTAAATTTATTACATTATATCTATATTTATGGAAAAAAAATCAACATATACAACTTATAGTAGAAAGTCTTTAGATTAATAATCAATAAAAAATTAATAAACTCTCTAAGATAATAAATTTTTTCGATCCCAACATTAATAAACTCTTTAAATTAACACTCGATAAATTAATAAATTTTATCGGTCCCTACAATATTAATTTATATAATTCTTACTGTATCTTGAGTTTCCAATATTTCACATTGTTTCTTAAATGTTTCTATAATATTTCCGAAACATTTCTTACTTTTATCCTTTCAAAATTATGATCGAAAACGAAATTTTGAATGATATTTTCAGGCCAAAGGAATCCAGCGAGATGCTTTCTTCTGCTAAGCCTAAAAAATATATACTATTCATTCACAGTAAGAGAATTAGCAAAGATTGTACTACTCTAAGTCAATGATTTCTGTTGGAGTTCATAAACCTCTTGGAATACCGTTTCCATCAGATGTTGCGTGCAAGCAATGGGCAGTCGTATTAAAGATGTGACGCATGGTGGCGTTTTGGCGGGACATACAGGGCATCCCCACAATCAATAGGAGCGTGCATAAGCGGGTTGCATCTGTCAAACACTATTCGTCCCCCACGTCCAATTCTTCCACGGAAGTTGAATGGGCGTGTAGATGTGTCATTGGATTTGGCAGGGTTTGTTGGTGGCATAATGCCCGCGGCTGCCAATTTCTCTGGATCCAATGGTTTTGTGAACATTAAAACTGGCTCATCTGGATCCTGCAGAGTTCGGTAAAAAGATTGCTGATCAATGAAGGACAGACTCCAATTCATTTAGATTAATAAGCTATACGAAAACCAAGAAATAACAGCGTAAAGATGTTTTCATACTAATTTCTGAAGCCATCCCTGAGGAGCATGACGCTCCCTGAACTTTCGCCTCAAGCTTACTGGGGGTGTAATCAGCAGCTTTGAGTCCACAAAGGGCGAGTTCTGAACCATTGCAGGCCAAACACGCCGTCTGGTAGCAACATCATCAGAGTCATCAAACTCATCCTCACTTGAACCAACATTGGAGGGGAAGGTATGTAATGTAGGTAGAGCCAAGCTATCTTCAAGGAGAACAGCTTCATGCTGCACCACCAAAAACTATAATGTAGACGCCAAATGAATATAAATGTAAACAGCATATGGACCAACTACAATAGATTCCTAGTCTCATGCCATGTAGACTCAATAACATGTTCTAGTCATCTGTTTAGTTGTTCCTACAAAAGTTTCACGAAAAAGGAAATGTGTGTGCTACTGGAAATTTTACTGTGAGTTGTGACACAAAAATGTTGATACAAACTATTACCTCGAAAACTCTTTTTGTTAAAATTTAAAAAACAGCCATGTGTCCTTTGTTACAAACATTAATGGAAAAGAATATTATCTTCATGCAGAAATTGTCTGGCGACGGACAATCACACCTTATATTTCGCTTGCACCCTCATAAATGTTTGTATCTATTCGATTTTTTAAAATGTTGATAGGATCATAATCTCGCCACTTCATAAATATACAAGGGTTCTATAGAAGGAACAAAATCCAACTTTTTTGTTCCTGCAGAAATCGACTAGTGACAGCCAATCACACCATATATTTTATCTGCACCTTCATTAGTGTTTCTCTGTATTCGATTTTTGAAATATCCACAGGATCACAATATCGCCACAAATAAGGGCACTATAAAAGGGAAAAAAAATAATTTTCTTCCTGCAGAAAATGAAAAACTGACAATCATACCTTATATTTCATCTGCATCCTCTGAAGGCTAACTTCACTCTCCATAACATCTCGTTTCTTCTCTTCTCTCTTCATTCATAACAAGCAACACATGAATGATTTTCAATCTTATAATAGTATGAGACATCAATAGGATGTGACATGATATACCTTGATCAGAGCCTCAAGTAAGGTCTTTGCTTGTTCAAGATTGTGTCTAACCTGAAAATGAGTGGAATAGACTTCATAAATCAACATTAACGGCAAGATTCTATTGAGATAGCCTGTTTGCATCAACATTTGATAGAACATTTATAGTAAAAATGCACATATGTTGAAATCAAGAAAAAATAGGACTCACCTGTCGAAGCTTTTCAAATGATTGTACATTGTTTTCTCTCCTTTGCATCTAACGATAATAAATCAGTAACTTGTTAGTCAGGAACCTTAAACCTCTCAATTTTTAGGAGTTCTAGTAATTCTTAGATAAATCATATAGTTATATGAGCAAAAAGGTCACATACTCTTCTAGTATGAAGCTTGTGAGCTTTCTCCCTTGGCCGAAAGACATTGTAGGGGTTGGTATCATTAACTGGTGGTGGTGGCTACAGTCAACCAAGGGAAAATTTATTAGATATTTGGACAGATTCAAGGCTTCAGCCAGACACCAAAAAGAAAATGAAAAGAATCAGGCCACGTCTGCAGTTTCCATATTTACATGCAAATGAAATACACTGCAGCAAAATACAGTCCCGATCTATCCGGTAAACCAACCTGCAGTCGGCGAAGTATAGGCTTCTGCCACCGTTCCCGCTGCCAAATAAGAAGAAGAAAAACGAGGGTCATTTTATGGTACATAACATTGCAGAGACAACACTGTTTACTGAAAAACAAATGAAATATATGAACTGAAACAGTACAGCAAGAGGTGGCATACTCTTTTTAATCAACTTCAATATAAAAATAAAAAGTACTTCCACAAATATCATCGAATACGATTTCCAGGGGAATTAAGACTTAAGAGGTGATACATCTAATCACCATTTAGTGACCTCTCACTGTGCAGGACATCGAAGGAAAGTGTGAGTCTACTTAGGAACCTAATTCAGTAGCTTATAGTATTCTGTAATTTAAAACTTAAGGCAACAATATTTGCAAAATCATTACTATATACCTTAAGCTCAGGCCTACCTTTTCTTTCCAATAACTATATATAGATTGGAAAACACCATATTTAATTGAACATGATTGCAAGGCCTGCCATCAAACAAGAGAAGGAAGAGTCAGATAAAGAATTAGTTATACCTTTATAAACGTTACAAGGGATTAAAAATCAGTGAACTACAAAACGAGAAGAATAGATAAGAGCAACATTTATCCATTACTATTGATATCGTAGGTATCTCTCAATTGTGTCCCGCGACTTGATGTTACAACACATATTCAAAAAAGTAATAGTAACCAAAAGCAGCAAATTCCTCAGGTGATAAAAGATTAACATGAAAACATAGTCAAAGATATTAATTATCACCTCTACTGCAGCATCAAAAGTAAGCAACACAGGTATAGGTGAGGCAAGTGTCGGAGTAATGACTCCTGCTCTTTCCCGAGCTTTATGATCTAAAACCTCCAATTTATACAAGATGGTCTCAAACCTACATAAAAAAAGAAGCAAACTAAATAAATATAAACAGTAACACTGAGATTGGGAAACTAAAAAGTAAAATCTGCATCCTGATTCCTGAACACCATTGACTTTCAGATTATCAAAATTTTAACCGATTAGATGCAACTGCACATATGGTAATGGATATGAAGTTTTTCAATTTCCATTGCAACATGTAAATTTGATGCTATGACAAGAATATTGTAAGCATGCTTTGGGAGAAAACAACACTCCAAACAATAAAAAACCAGAGCAAATGATAATACCCACCAGTCTAGAACTATAACTAACACAGAGGGGCACTACTCAAATCATGAAAACTGCATCTTGCTCTCAAGTTTGAAGGATCTTTAGACCAAATAATTAAAGGCCAGAGATTAGAGCAGTATGTATATAATTTAGGTGATTATGCCAGCAGAGAGAGTCGATTCACTGTGAGTAAATAATTACAGAGAAATCATACGAAAATTAAACAGCCAACTATAAAAACTTAAGTAAGAGTAATAATCCAACAATAACTAGAATGGAAGAAGATTAAAAAGCAACAAATGCAAACAATAAAGTGATTGAACTAATTACATTTCGGCAGCAACATTTTTTCTTTCGCTGTTGAACTCGGAAAGCCAATCTTCATCTTCATTGTCTAGGTCATACTCGACAAATTCTCCAATCTCGGCCCGAGCTACCATTATTTTAAGACAGTTCAGTAAGCTATTCATATAGAGAATACCATTTAGAAGCAGGATTAGTATACATACCGGCCCTTGCATGTATATATGATGTTGGCTGGGAGAAAGTGCAAGTATAGTCTCTTTCATAGGTATCTACAACCTCAAACTCTGGAATTGGAATTTCAGCAGCCAAATTTTTTACAAGAGTTTGTGCTACCTATAAAAATGATGTATAATAAAAATATAATCAAGCCATAGTAAATCAAGTTTCTTCATAGGAAACATTCATGGATCAAAATCACGTTGAAGTGTTGAACACATATATTAATGGCACCTTGAATAAATTGAAAAATAAGAGTACTCATTCTGTACAGAAATGAAAATTGCATAACAAGATGAGCTAATTGTCGAAATGCAACAGACAAAACTTCAATTAGTAATTGTAAGCTTCATATAGAAGAACAATAGCTATCTCAAACTTGAGCCAACATCGTGCTAGATTTAACTAAGCAAACCAAGCATCATATTGTGATCATATCTAAAACAAGGATAATATTTTTTCCACCACAATAGGTTGACAGTTCACACCAACAACTATAAGAATAAACTATCTTTTTCCAATTGCCTAATGAATTTCCATAGATGGAAATATCGAATTGAATCAATTGATGCTTCTTGGCATATATGACCACCATTAATGCGATTACACAACAAATTTCATAAATGAATAATTAAATACAGTTGATTAAGAAATGAGTTCATGAAGTCTTCTTAGAATGTAAATAATCAGCATGAAGCTACATACATTTGAGGAAGGCACCACTGCAGACGCGGATCTTCTTCCCTGTTAAGGGGCAAAAGGAGGAAACAAAATGTCAACTCAATACTAGAAAACTAAAAGTAAAGAATGTGGACATGCTGCAGCATTCTGATATTTTTACTTATTAAACCAAAAACAGACAGAAAACAAAGATGTAGCTTATCAGGTTCAACTAAATGGAATTCAGAGAAGGACATACTGGAACACATTGCAGTGATTAAGTATGTTTCTTCACAAAATCTCAAAAATGATTCTTAACTAAATGATAAGGTAGCCTATTCATGTTGATATCCTTAGATGTAGTTATACACTAGTTAAACAAATGCAAATATGTTTGTTGTAAAAACAAATGCAAATATGTTTGTTGTAGTATTTAATCTGTCAAAGATACATTTTCAACCTAAAAGGTCTCCTTATATTAGCTTCACTGCAGTATAACATAACATCATTTAAAATCACTGTCTCCCCACTTTGTCATAAAATCTACAACATATATGAAAACCCAAACATTCAGTGGCAGAACCATGATTTTAATGTAGGGGTGACGAGGTGATTGATACAGGAAAAATAAGGAAAACTATAAAAATTTAGGGGGGCAAACCAAATAACTATTGAAAGTGTATATTAAAAGTTTAATTTTCAATAATAGACGTCTATTTTTCAAAACATTAGGAGGGGCATCATATCCCCCCACACACACCCACACCCACTTCCACCCTGCAACATGGAACAGTAGAAACCAATGTCAGAACCTAGTGCACGATCAAAACTGAATATCAAACAGGAAGCCGCCTCATTGCTCTAAGCTTCTGGATTGATAAGGAATATTTGGGAGTTCCTAGTAGCGCCCTGTGTATCATCATCCTCAAAGTCCTTTACAGATTTTAGAATAGGAAGCTTCTTGTGAATATCAAGAGGACGTGGTCTAAACGAGAGTCTACTCATATCATCACCTAATCTCCCGAATGCCAAATGCAAATCTTTACAATTACCACTCGTGCTGCAACATTGTCACTGCCCTCCTTCAACAAAGTCCAAAAAGACACAATTTTGATCACTTATTGAACAACCCAACAATCTAAAAAACAGCAAAATGTGACAAATATGAATAATTAACAGAAGAAACTTGCATTGAAATGAGTCTAAAACCTGAAGAACGAGCAGTTTGAACAGAAACAAAAAAAGACACAACTTTGATCACTTATGTAACAACCCATCAAGCTAAACACAGCGAAATGTGACAAATATGAATAAGTTATAGCATAAACTTTGCATTAAAATGAGTGTAATACCTGAAGAATGAGTGGTTTGAACAGAGGCAAACAGACACAATTTTGATCACTCATTCAACAACCCAACAAGCAAAAAACAGCAAATGTAACAAATATGAATAATTTATATCATAAATTTGCATTGAAATGTGCAGAAAACCTGAAGAATTATGGCTTGAAAAAATGCAAAAAAAAAACCTTCAAATGGTATCAAATTGAACATGCAAAAGATACAATTTTGATCACTTATTCAACAACCCAAGAAGCTAAAAATAGCAAAATGTAACAAATATGAATCATTTATATCATAAATTTGCATTAAAATGTGTGCAAAACCTGAAGAATTATGGCTTGAAAAAATGCAAAAAAAATATCCTTCAAATTGTAGAAAATTGAGCATTCTTTTATATATGAATCCTTGTTAAATATGTAGGTTGATGAAGCATCGAATTTTCAGGTGCTGATTATTTTGTTTTCATTGATTTATTTGCACAACTAGAGAATTGAACATTAATCACCAAGTTGGGCCCGAGGCCGAGGAAGAGTCAGCCTGTTGTTTTTTTATGAATGGGTTTAAGCCCATCTCTGTTTGGAATTTGGATTGTTATTAAGCACCTAGTCTAGGCCCTCTTTTAGTAGGATGGATAAAATTTGGGTTTGTTGATGCAGCGTTTAAATCTTTAAAGCGATTAAATCGGTCGGTCTGTCAGGTCGATAGTGGGTTGGACTTCAGTGAAAAATTATTAGTATCTAAAAGACAGGATAATTACTAACTTGATAAATTATATATACACATTCGGAGTTACCGGATATCTACTCGAACATCACTCATAACATCACTAGTATTGATAGTTGTGAGTTGACACTAATTCAATTAAACTAAATTAAAAAAAAATCAGTTTTTAATTTAGTTTGATTGATTTAAAAAAAAATTATATTCAAATATTTTTATATAAGGTGTATGTATTTGAGTAAAACTAGATCATTTGGTAGTATTTTTCAATGTTAGAAAAATGAGAACTGAACAAGAGAATATTTTTGGGATGAAAGTAGTATATTAATGGATGGACTTGAGTTTGGTTGAAAATGAATTTTGGACCTATGTCTATATCAATTCCTTCATTTTTCTCATTCCCTATTCAATATTTACGATACAAGAGATAAATGATTCATCAAATGAGAGAGACTTTTAGATTCGATAAGCTGATAAACTGAAATTCTGACATCACAGTAGAGTTTTCACAGAAAGGAGGTTTTGGTTGATGCCAAGATTTAGAGGAGCGTAATATATATTCTATTTTTTTTTGTGGCAACACTACTTTAGTTGTCTTTAGTTAACAATTTTTTATATTCGTAATTTGTAATCACATATATTCGATCTTTATGTCGTAATTTTCATCGTTAATTTTTTTAAAATGAGAGACTTTTAAGATTATAATTCATCCGAATGAAATATTTTGACAAACATGAAACATGTATCATGTCCAATACATTTCGCCCTAATTAATACTCCATACTAATCTGTCGAGTCATTGACAAATGACAATTGAGACTGCTGGTCCGGTACATATCTTATTGTAGAAGCAAGTTTTCTAATAATCTAAAACTTGCTTAGGTAGATTACTGAAATTACAATCTATAGCTAGATGCTTTGTAAAATGCCACATGTGACTCAATGTAAGTTGAATCTGCATTATTATGATCTGCATCTATCTTGATTATTTTATATCTATATATATGGTTTGTAAATTCTCAACTCCTGTGAAACTTACCGTTCAAGCATTCCATCTGTCTTGTACAAATTGCTTAGTTTATGGACTATAGGCGATGCTTCTACTAAAAGCTCCATGTTTGATTAATAAGAATCTAATACCAATTTGTTAGGAAAAATTTATGTAAGTAACCATATCATTCATAAAAACATGGTAGTCCCTATACAACTTTTCTAAGTAACTATGCCATTCATAAATATGAAGTCTCTTTGACAACTTATCTAAGTAACTATGGCGTTCATAAATATACGGAGTATATGATAGCCCCTCTTGTACTCAATCACAACGTACAAAACAACTAAAAGTCTAAACCTATTTGACTTTCGCTTATGGAGTTAATAAATGTATTAATTATGATATATTAGTTTAAATTGGCTTTTTGGCAAATCGTCATGAAGCTATTGTGTATTTTTACGGTAATTCGCTGAACTTATCCCGTCTTTAATGCGTTTATAATTTTCGCGTTTAAGCGATTAAAATGGTATTTTATCCTAACACTCTGAAAAAATAGATTGCACATCTTCAAAATATTTAACGTAATTAAAATCACATTTCCGTAAATTTTAACCTTAACAACTTAGCATTTCTTTTCATACTTCGTCCCCTAAACTTTCACCCCCTCCCTCGTAAAAGGTTAGCTTAAAACGATGCAATTTAAGACCACCATCCGCAATACCTTTAATCTTGAAAACAAACGATGACTCTTCCTTCATTATTGACAATTGCTTAAAGATGATGTTTGATGGAGTAGCCGATGAGGAAACACATCAAACTTATTGCAGCTTACAAACTCGAGGACACTATTAGAAAAAAAAATACTTAGAGGGCACTTACTTAGAGAGCATTTAGTGAAAAATGCCCTCTAAGAATCACTTAGAAGGCACTGGCATAAAGCGCCCTTTAAGCAAAATTATTAATAAATAAAAGATAAATAATAAACCCTAAGTTTGAGGCAAGACATCAAACTTAGTACAACGACTTCGAGGAGAATTTTGATTTTTTGGGCATCACATTGATTGCGATTTGTATCTTCTTCTAGGATCTAGATCTCTGACCACTTTCAATTCATGGCAATGAGAGAATTTCCATAAACATAAATTTGGAAATCAGTAAAATTGATTCCCTTTTGTGCCCCATTGCGACAATTGTGTATCAATTCATTTACGGGTTAGTTAAAATGTGATTACTACTAGAACTTAGTGTTCACGCCCAGTAATGGTATATTACTTGAGTGTGGAGTTCTCGTGATAATTTAAGGGGTTATGAGGCGATTCTTGGAATGCTTTTCGTTAATCGTTATAATAGTAATTGGTCAATTATTATTGTGCTCTATTTCTTATTATACGGCGCAGAAGGTCCACACACATACAATGATATTCGAATAACATTTCATGAATGAAATTAAGCGAGACTTGTATATTGAAATGTATTTCTCAATATTTATATATTGTCAAATATATATGTTGATGAACATCAGTGGAGGTTAAACTTGCAAGACATCAATTAAGCAATTGAGATCGATGAATAGCAATATAAGCTATTCGATAGTGACTCGTTAATATTTTAATTGACTTGTTAAGTTAATTAAAATAGAACAACTTTAAAAGCTAGTAACTCATTAGAGTTCATAACGGTCTAATTAAGTTAACGAGTTAAACTGATTTCTTAACGAGTGGAATTTTGGGACTTGGTATTTAAAGAGGGGATTAGGTTTTCATGACATAAGAATCACAAAAAACCTCCACCCCCTCAAAAGTTAGCCGCCCCTCCTCTCTTGAGAATTGGAAGATTTTCTCTTCCAATTCTCGTTCATCACGAAACTCTACTTGAGGATTCGAGTTCTCGAGTTCGTTTCCCTCCTCTTGGTGTGTGCAATCTAGAGGACATCTTTTCGATTGAACCAAACCTTTGGAGAGGATCTTGGAGAGGGGCAACCAGACTTTAGAGTGGGGGAGTGGGTTCTTCCGCTTCACGTTGCAATGTAAAATTCGTATTCATACATTTGTATTTTATGCTTAGATTAATTCACATTATTTTGAAAATCCAGGGATGTATGAATTGGTGTTAAATCGCGATTAAATTACATCTTAGATTCCCCAACGCTCCAGCAGGAAAAGGCAACGTTGAGTTGGGATTATTATCCAGACCAAAAAATTCTCTACCTATGATCTTTAAAGCACCGAAATAACAGAAAAGAAGTGTTTTAAGATATTAACATTTCCATAAAGGTGGCGTCGAAATTTTCCAGCACCAAAAGTTCAAGCTCGATTCGGATAGTTTGTGGTGGAGTCGGGGTTGTGGGGTGGAGGTAGTGGTGGGGGGTGGTGGGTCGGGGTCTTAGGGTATTGGAGAGCGTGGGGGATGGTGGATGGGGGTAAGAGCTATGGGGTGAAAGCCCGATGGTGGGGAAGGGAGGAGGTGGGAATTACAGGCTGTGGGGTAGTAGCGGCGTGGTGGAGGGGTGTTGGGTCGGATGCGCGGTGGTGGAGGTAGGGGGGTGGGGTGAGGGTAGGGGTGGGGGGTAGGGGTGGGGTGGTTTGTGTTAAAGAAGAAAATGATGGGGATTTATTTAATTATGTAAAATATTTAAAATGTGTCCGCATATTTTTTCAATCCATATATTAGTATAGTGTTAGGGATAAAATAGTCACTTTAGTATAAGAATAATATAGTAATTTTATGTTTTACCTTTTATGATGTAATGTAGGAATAACATTGTCATTTTACGATATATTTTAATGGTAATATAGTTATTTTATTATGTATTTTAGTTAAAAATTAGGTTGAGGGGTGTGCCTAGATAAAAAGAATAGTATAGTGACCTGTCACACAAAATAAATAAGTTCAATGACCACATAAAAAATTACACAATAGTTTAGGAAACTCTCGGCCAAAAAATCCTTTAGAATTTTCCATATACTACCTCCATCCCACAAATATTATCAATTTTTTTATAGTTGTAAGCTTTGAACTTTGACATAAATATATTTGTTTGTGTTGTATAATATTTATAAAAATATATTAATGAAAAGAGTTTGAAATATAGTTTTCATTGATATAGTTTTTTTATCAAATATTATCTGATACGTACAAAAATATTTCGATCGAAATTGAGATGAATAAAAAGTCGAAATTAAGACCCGATGCTTTTTGTGGGATGGAGGGAGTACTTTGGGTAATGTAGGAAAAACGTAGAAGAATGAAAGATTATGGGAGTCTGTTCAGTTTAACTAACTATGCAAGTCTAAGGCATGCCAGGTTGAGAAGTACATGCATGAAGATTGAAGCATCCATCTTCTTGTTTGCATCAATAAATTTGGTCAGTTTTCTCTTTGAAACTAACTCTGTGAACATAGTACTAAAGTAGTATAAACTGACCAAAAGATAACGTAGCTGAAAAAGTCAAATGTAACTGATGTGATCAATGATCCCTAGTCCTAACTATACTGAGAAAAGTAGATAAATCAATTAAAATGACAAAAGTCCGGGAATATCTAATGAAAGAAAGAGAAGGTAAACTCAAATACTCAATATATATACTTGGTTTAAGTTAAAACTTTTATTAGAATTGTTAATTCCTTTTTTCTAATCCAATCAACATATTTGACTAATCAACTAAATTTTTATTTATATCCTAAATTAATCTTATTCAAATATTTATTCTTGGTGTATCAACTGCTAAGATCAACCTATGTAAGAAAATCTCAAGTAACTAATGAGTAAATTATCCACAATTAACACATAATTAAGTCTCGTGACCTTTTGTTTCCCTTCTAGAAAAAGATAAAACAGAAAAAAATAAAAAGTGAATCCTAGTCACCTGATCATGGACCAAACCACTATAAAATAAATTCCACATAAAGATAAGAAAGAAGAGAAAAAAAAGGCAAAGGAGAGTCTACAAGCTAGACGCCACTCCTATGAAGCCTTAAAAGCTCTTCATGCTCTACATAAATATATAGCTCTCAATTCCATCTCAAAGTCTCAACTCAACAACAATATACCCCCCCCCCCCCGCCCCTTCATATATTTTCCTTCTATTTCTATAAGAAACCAATATTGTTGATCAATGAATCATATAAGTTATGGAACAACAAGTGCATATTCATCTTCATTTAGAATGGATCATCATCAAATTGGGTACACTGATATGGAGAAGAGGCAACTATTCTTGAGAAGTTACCAATTCAGTAGGAAGAAGAGTGTAACAGAGAGGATCAAAGGCTCATTCTTTAGAGTTAAAAGGGTTGCTTCTTTAAGGCTTAAATCAGCAAGAAAGATGAGGAAGATGGTATGGTCAAGATTACTCAAATATGGCTTCTTTTGCAACAGAAGAAGAAGGTTTAGATTCCTTCGTCTACACAATCTTGGAAATTATCCCAATTGTCCTTATGGTTCAAATGGTTTCTCTTCTTGTTTCTGGTAGTTATTGAATTTTCTTTTTAACAATTTTTTTTTCTTGGATCAATTGAAAAACAATTGTCATATTTCTACGAGGGTGAGATTAGATACTATGAATGCTCCTTATCCCACTTAGACGATTGGCTAATGTTATTAATAGTAAAGATTAGTATATAGGTATTAAGGCACAAGAGACCGAACTATATGGCAAATTCTTAGCTGACAACTTATGTAAACAGAACGGTCGATACCATGTAACAATGGAAACATTTATTACAGTGTGTGGTTTGATTAATTCAGATAATATGTAGTTTTAATTGTACCAAAGTTCACTTCGGTTTATGTCTTTTAAGTTGTTCTTACTTCCTAACCATCATCCTCATTTTAAATTTTAATCCATAAAACGATTTTCTATTCAAATTTTTATATTGTAACTTTGGAATAATGTTTTCTACTTGGTGCACTCAAATATGATTTGCTTATATTGGTTATGGGATCAATTGGACACCAATTGACGTGCATAAATTTGGGACTTGTGCAACATAATCGTATCCATTAATTCGGGTGAATATACTTTCAGATTTTTACCATGTCCAATAAATAAATTTGAAGATACTCTACTCACAAACCTTTGGATTTAATTAGAGAAGAAGATTGTGCATGCCATATTGACATATGGGGCAAAAACCTTGACAACTTGGACGATAATGTATGTTTTGTATTTAATTTAGTCAACCGTACTTTATTTGATGATTTATTCCCATCCATGAAGTAGATACCTTATGTCCTAGTTCAATTTTGACTCAAATCCACAGAAAAAGCACGAGAAAAAAGGATCTCACAAATAATGTTAATATAATGAAATGAAACTATTGGAGCTTGCATATTTTGAAATATAAAAAAGTTTGTGAAAATAAATCATTGTTAGGACTCTTTTTACACTAACAAACTTTAATAGAAGTAATAATAAGTTGCTGTCTTTTGACTGGTGAATTCAATACTGAATGCTTTCGCTCACGTATTCATGGTTTCATACCCAATCTCTTCATCTCATTCTATTATTATGATTATTGATTTATTTCCCACCTACCACCCTCAATGGTCGACATGTTTGATTTGAATAAACAATTTATCATTTACATCATACTATAATTTCAGTGGCATATATACCTATAATCCTGAGATAATTTCGTAGGTAGTGTAAAAGTCCACATACAATAAAATTAATCGGGAATTTATGTAGGTGTCGAGTTGGACTAGTGCTAGATGGAAGGTTGAATCATCACATACGGAGTATATATTATTGGTTTCACAAGAAAGTAGACGAGTAGTTCTGTTTGGCAAAAATTGATTTTCACATAAAATAGTTGGTGTTATATGATTTCAAATTAGTCATGAATTTATACCCCTCTCTAAATCAAGTGATATACATACTCTTCGTTTAGTGAAGTACCCGAACATGTTTTTTTTTTGTAATAATAGCTCAACACACTCCTAGTTTAACTAAAATCGAGACTTATTATAAACCTCCATATCTTGAAATTACAAACTTGTTTTACAAATGATCAGTTCTTTCATAGGTGTTGAGTCACTATTGTTTTACTATGGATGGCAATGCATTTTGTAGCAATTTACAAACGAAAGAATCACGTAATAAAAAAGATTAAACTTGCCTTATTCGTATAATTTGGATATCATCAGTAGTATTTAGTAAAGTAACTTTTTTTAATGATAATAGCATTAAAAACATTGCGCCACCCTCAGCATATTCGATTATATTATTCGTAGCCTGTCCTATATATTTCCTTTATGTTTGGTGGCTTAGATCAGAAGTAGTCATACTCAAATAAATGACTATTATTAGTACCAGTGGAGCATGACACACAATATAAATTATGCTACTCCGAAATGTTGAACTAATGAATTGCATGGCAACATCTAGATTGCCAAATTTCCATATCAAAATGTCAATTTTCATGACAAGAAAAAGTATGGGGGTTGGAAAGTAGATTTTTGAGGATAGTAATGAATTAGCGTAATCTTCATGAACATGTGCATCGACATGTAAAAAAAAAGTAGGAGATAAAATAAAGAATCGCACTGTTGATTGATGAATCCATGATAATGATGATGAGTGTAGTGTAATGAAAAAAGTGTACAAGCTATATATGTATTATTAATCACTTTTTAGGATTTTGCTATATGGTTTTACATTATTTAATCAATTCTTATTTTAATTGATGTTTTTATTTTTCGAGATGAATCTTTAATCATAAATAACTTTTAATTATATCATAAAAAATTATTGAAAAATAATAATATTACAAAATACTTTTTTTAACCAAATGATAGGAATTATAAATTACATACGATATCATATAATAATTAAATTCTAAACTAAGTAATGGGAAGCTTGGATATTGCATCAATTCCACATAAATTGTTGAAATCAGTGAGTGGCTGGTGAATACCGTTAGTCTAAATGTTTTTGATATATTACAAAATACTTTAAAATCCAATTTCAATTATATCAATTTTATATTGCTTATACTAAGGAAAATTAAAAAGTGAACAAATATCAAAGTTTCGTCTCGAAGATGAAAACATTGATTTAAATTGAATGATGTATATTTACTAGCAAACATATGAGTATTTGAGATCATTGTGAAGGAAACCAATACCACATGAAATGATCATCAATACATTCCAAATTAATTATTGACCACTCTTATTATTAATTGATTTTAAAATGAAATATCATGATTCTTAACAATCATTGGTCTAAGTTTAATTAATTTGACCAACTAACACACTAATGCAAATAATAATCAATTTGTTCATAGTAGACCCCTGACAAAGCTTTACTTTAATATGTAAAAGAAAACCCACATGTATATGTGTGGCATGCCTGCTTTGGCATGAGGCATCATCAAAAGTTGGTTGTAGCGTGCAGATCCTTTTCATATCAAGATAGAAGATTAGAAGAGGACTATAGTCTATCGTATGTTATGATGTAAAATCACAAACATGTATCAAAAAACAAATGAGTATATGAATGAAATTGTCACATTGCTATGCCTACCGTCCACTTTTTTTAGGCAGAATTTAACTTATCTTGATGCTTAAATGATAGGGGCGTTTGAATTTTTATCTTATTTAAATGGATTCGATTTTGATAAATAAATATTTTGTTTGTATTATATAATAATTTATGAAAACTATATCAATAAAAAATACGATTTCAAATTTTTTCCGTTAATATAATTTTCATCGAATATTATATAATATATAAAAATGTTGTAATTGAGGATTCAGCTTATTTTAAATAAAAAAGTCAAAATATCTCTATCATTTACGGACGAACTGAGGGAGTAATAATCTGATGTGTGAGTGTGACTACTAACTAATACAGCTGGTGGTATATATGTGAGCAATTCATTAACAAACAAACAAACTACCGAAAGAAGATGACGATCTTCCAAAATTGTAAAATATTCCACTAGTATGATAATGAGTCCTAAATAATTTCTTGAAGTTTAAAAATTGTTCTAAAATATTCTTAAATAATAGGTTACTATATTATTGATCATTGTAATACATAATTCATGTTTTGTTGGTTACCATCGGTTTGGTGCAATATTATTTATGTGGTAGATCAAGACTTTTAAGTGGTTGGTGGTTCTGTATCTTATACTTGGTGCCTTGTAAATAATCTCACACATTCTCTATTGTGCAAAACCTCCGAAAAATATATTATAGCTGGGTACAAAAATCAATATAATAACTCAAAATATTATTTAGGTGCAATATTGAATATGTTTAGATACTAAGGTGCAAGAGTATTGGAAACGAAGGTCATTAAACTAAGGTATTAAATGGTTGAACATGGTATATTCAATATTCTGTCTCAAGAGTCATGAGTAACAAAACTAATTGATGCTAACTTGTGTTGAGCTGTTTTGTTTTAGTGATAGGAATTTTCTCTGGTTACTAATAAGACAATGCATGCAGTGGGATGGGACTACATACACCTTGTCATTTTCATTTTTTCCCTACCAGTTCTTGTTATTATTACAGAGTCAATGCAGTAGGATGGGTCTTCTTTAGTCCATACTATGTGAGGAAATCAACTTAGATACATTATCTTCGATGTGAAGCCGAAATTTTATATAGAAAAGATGAAATAATTAATATTATATAAAAAAAATATACAAAATTTTAGAGAGGCGAAACTGACTTAATTTTTAAATAATGAATGGTAAAATTCTATTTTTTAATAATAAAAATCTAACTTTAAAAATTTTAGGAGGAGGCGGCTAGCTGCCATGCCTCCCTAGTTCCTCACACTAATTATATCGAATCCATTTTGTACTTAAAAAGAATGTCTGAGTCTATTATAAGGAGAATATGAGATTATCTAAATAAATTAATATGGGCACTAATGACGTTCAATAATTAAGTTCAAACAGGTTGACAATATATATATTTACATTTAAAAAAATTCTTCATCAGGCAAGGAGGTATGATATTGTTATAGAGAAATAATATGCATTAGTTTCATGTAATCCAAAACAATAATGCCTATGGTCAATATCTAGTCATTTCTATATGTTTTTATCAATTTTTACACATATCGACTAATCAAGTTCACTATGTGATCGTCGCCTCTTCTTTTAACTACATTCTCAAATATAATGCTCTCTGGAGTAACATGTATTATTGTAAATTAGAACGAACAAATACATATTTCACAACTAGTGACATATATTAACAATGAAATTCTTGTTCTTTGTTATATTTCTTAGTTGAACAAAACTAGAAGGATTTTTCTAAAAGTAAATATTTATTTTGTACGAGAATATTTTTACTAGTTAGACACGAAATCATCTAATCATATCTATATATTCCTGTATATTTATATACTCATGTGTGAGCTTGATCGAAATTTAATAAATAATTTTCGGTAGAATTAGATTTATTTTAATTAATTGAAATCGATTAAACAAAACTTGATCATATGAAATTTTGCATTGTGATTAAAGGCTTCGCTCAAAATTCAATGAAAATCGAACACGTGTAAAATAATAAAGAGGTTTTCCGGCGATTAAACATGAAGTGTCAGTAGAAATTGAGTTTTTTACATTAATTAACCCTAAATTTTAACTCAAACCGAGGGGTTCTCGAGAAAATGATCTCAATTAAATTTCAATCAAAATTAGAGACTCGAAAAATCTCATTTTATTATAATAATGTTGGCTATTTTGGCTAAAATGGGATTACAGCTTCGGGCGTAAAGTAGAGACTCTAGAAAGAGCGGGTTTAAATGAAGACTCAAGAGAGTTGAAATTTAATATGAAAATGTGTTTGTAAAAAGAATCGAGAAATCTTCTTGCCTCATGAAATAGAAGCGCCCCTTTTGCCTTGGGTAAAGGGACAAAGTAATTAATAAAATTCGGCGGTTAAGATCAAAATGCAGGTGAGTATGGATTAGCCATCCCGGAAAGAAGAAAGAAATCACCCTTAAACCGCATTCGTTTGAAAATTTCATCCACGAACACAATAAAACCCCAACAAAAGAGAATTTAGCGTAAGAACAACTTCGTGAATTGTTCTTCATAGAAAACCTCACGGGTGTTCCTTTTCCAGAAAAAACTATGGGAGATCACCAAAAAAATATTGAAATCATCAGCCAAATGGCCTAAATAGGCGCTGGGTGAAAAACGAAGAAGAACACAAAAATTAACGACTCCGTCGCCCAGGCAGAGTGGCTTAATATTAGGAACAATGTTGAATGCTACTTATGGCTAGAGTAATTTCGAGGATCGAACCGAAAAAATTGATGAAATCGATCTTTGAATCCTAATAACTAAAAATAAACTATAGGATTAAGTTTCAAAAGCTACTATAGTAAATACGTAGGTAGAATATAAAATTGCTTGTGACCGTAATACCTTTTTTGTCGGGGAAACATAGATGCTTGACTACGGTAACCCTTGATGAGCTGGCGTATCAGCGGTACCGCGTAATATCCTCTTGGCCGATACTTGACACACCGAGAAATTAAAGGGATGGTAGAGTAAGCACCTGAACTCAGTCTAGTTGTTCGAGATCAAGCTGCTAAGACCCTCTTGCTAGACATGGCGAAATGAGTCTAAGTCACAGACCAAGTCCGATGACCAAGATCAAGTCAGACGATCATGCAATTTATCTGTTCTTTAAGGCTCGGCTCGGGGTATGTCAAGTTAAAGACCAAGTCAAAGGCTTAGAATCTTGCTCCGTCACGGAGATCGCATTGATCGACTCACTATCGTCTCGCTGCCGAATTGAGGCCTTGAGTAAATACGAACTTTAGGATCGTAGAGCGGTCTGAAACAAATTAGTGGGCACAGGATTATCTGATAGTTGACATAAATCCATTAAATAATCAAGGCCGCCGAGAGAGTCAAATCAGAGTCGAGCTACGTAATCCCACAATCATGTCTCGAAGCGATCATTGTCCGGGTTTAGGAAGCAGGCGAATTTGATAATTAATGACTATCGCTTTGATAAATCTTTTTGTCACAGATAAATTTTTAAAATAAATTTTATTGTATTGATGTCGTATTTATAAATAATGAATCTTTCTAGCAATTACATCATGTCCAAAGAATATGGTCCCCTTCACATGCAAACAAATCATATATTATGTTGATCAAGGAAATTTTGCTATTGATGCGGCTGCTTAATTAAATGTAAATGCCGATATGAAAATAGAAATCATGATACGTTAGCCAAAAGAAGTTGATAAAGTACACTTTATTTTGAACTAATCACTACTCTATAGTACTAGTTTCAACCAACTTGCATTAGAAAATATGGTGATGATCGTGGCATCTTATATATAATCAATTAAATAGATACATTACTTTGCAGAAATTTAGATGAAATTAATGTTTTTAAGTTAAACATTTGATCTTTAGATCAAAGTGGTCCTTATTTTTTGGGGAGTATGTAGGCCACCCCTCCCAATTCTGTTGATGAATATGACAAAATTATTGAAGACGGTAGACAGATTCAATAGAATTCAATGTTGAATGAGACTAGTGTGAAGTGGCATCAATGAGGACCATCTTCATATCTAGAGCTATGTCTGTTGCTTGAACCAAAATTGTGAATGTCCTCAAAGATAATTTTTTTTCATATGACGAGTACAACAATTATTATGTCTATTGTGTTTGTTTGGGCCTTTGAGCCATAGAATTGGAGGAACAATATGCACACGTTTTAAAATTTCTAATAAAATTTTCCTCCAATTTCATTTTAATTACAATTACATTCATCAAAGAAATACACCACCAAAGTTATTACATTAACTGATGATTATATTACGACGATGTTGAATAGGGTATCTATATACTTTATAAAAGTGTAGATCGGAAATGGAGTGTTTAACCGTTTTCTATTAAGACTATATTGTCCCTCTCAAATAAAGTTAATTACAAGCATCTAATGGTTATCAAACTTCAATAATAATTAAATAATAATGTGAGTTAAAAATCATTAAATATTGATGTTACATGACTCTATTGGATAATTAAAATAAATAATTATATTTATGTTATTACTTCATTGTAATTATAGATCATAAGTAATATATTGGGAAGTTACATATTTCTCGTTATTACGCTTTTTTAGAGTTAGACAATGAATATTCAATAATTAAAATAAATAATTATATTTATGTATTTACTTCAAGTATAATTATAATCTATATCTATCTATATACATTTCCTAAAATTATGAATAAGCATTGGTGTTTTAACTTTCATTTTTGTAAAGATACTTAATACATATAATTATTAAAGAATAATTAATTTAATATGAAGTTAAATATCTATATCTATATATCTATGTAACATAAAAGTGTAGATCCAATAAAGTGTTCTTCTTTTCTTTGAGGCCCCTCCTTGCCTCCCCAAATAGAGTTAATTAATGTCAATGGTTATCGAACCCAGTAATAATTAAATAATAATGTGAGTTAAAAATCATTAAATATTATTGTTACATGACTCTATTGGATAATTAAAATAAATATGAGTAATTATATTTATGTTATTACTTCATTATGAAAAGTATAGATCGTAAGAAGTAATATATTGGGAAGATTCACATGACTCTCGTTATTAAACTTTTTTTAAAGTTAGGCAGAAAGAATATTGAATAATTAAAATAAATAATTATATTTATGTATTTACTTCATTATAATCTATATCTTTCTATATACCTTCTAAAATTATGAATAACCGTTGGTGTTTCTTTCATTTTTGTAAAGATACTTAATACATATAATTATTAAGAATAAATCATTTGATATGAAGTTAAATATATATCTATATCTTTTTATAAAGTGTAGTCCGATAAGGTGTTTCTTCATTTTTTTGCCTAAGACTATATTGCTCTCATCCCAAATAGGAGTTAATTACAAGCATCTAATGATTATCAAACTTCAATAATAATTAAATAATAATGAAAATCATTAAATATTGATGTTACATGACTACATTGGATAATTAAAAATAAATAATTATATTTATATTATTACTTTTATTGTAATTATAATCATAAGTAAACTATTGAAAGTTACATGACTCGTTATTCTCGCTTTTTTAGAGTTAGACAAAGAATATTGAATAATTAAAATAAATAATTATATATATGTATTTACTTCATTATAATTATAATCTATATCTATCTAAAAGTGTAGATCCAACCTTTTTTTTGGTAAGACTACATTGCCCCTCCCAAATAGAGTTAATTACAAGCAACTAATGGTTATCAAACTTCAATAATAATTAAATAATAATGTGAGTTAAAAATTATTAAATATTGATGTTACATGACTCTATTGGATAATTAAAATAAATAATTATATTTATGTTATTACTTCATTGTAATTATAGATCATAAGTAAAATATTGGGAAGTGACATGAAATACCGTTAGTATTACTACGCTTTTTAGAGTTAGACAAAGAATATTGAATAATTAAAATAAATAATTATATTTATGTATTTACTTCATTATAATTATAATCTATATCTATCTATATACCTTCTAAAAGTATGAATAAGCATTGGTGTTTCTTTCATTTTTTGTAAAGACACTTAATACATATAATTATTAAATAATAATCATTTAATATGAAGTTAAATAATTATTAAATTTAATAATTACAATTATTTTATGGTTGACAAAAACGTCAAGAGTTTTATATATTCTAATATCTATTGTCTATTATTGTGTATATCATTGTTAAACATCATATGAATAATATAATAATATATTATGAAATCATCATGACATAATAAATAAAATAGATAAAATTGTATAATGTTAGACTTTATGTGAAAATAAAACTTGAATTAAAAAAATATTTGATTTAGCTTATGATTAAAAATCTATATTTATATATATCTTTGGAAGTTGAGATAAAGTAAGCGATTCTTTTATTTTTTATTAAGAACATATTGCATGAGTTGTTTATTGAATAAAGAGAATATTGTTATATTATATTATTGAAGAACTAATGAAAATGTGATAGTTATGTGTAACTCCTAAAATTTGAAATAATGAGTCATAATGTCCAAGAGACCTTTTAACTTATGATTTAATAAAAAAAAATTAATGAGTTATTATTAGTCCACTAAAGCAAAATACATAAATTTCATTAAAGTCATGAGTTATATTATACTTATGGTTATAAATTTCATTAGTATTTATTTTGAAAATTATTATATTATAATTTTTATTTTGCTAAGATATATTTAGCCATATCTATTATCATAAAATATCGAAGTGCCTTAGCTTTGTAGTTTAACTTAAAACAAAATTGATATAAATATAATAACATTAGCATCTTTTATTTTTATAGTATTTATTACTTATATAGTGTTTATTATTATTAAAAAATATTGATTTTATTATTAGAATAAAATAATAATTACTCTTTTTTTTTTGTAAACGAGCGATGAATTTTATTAAAATAATTAGTACAAGTGAAATACATTACATGAAAAAAACTAAAAGCCTATAGAAAGGAGTTGAAACTCCCACATCACATTAAAATAATAATTACTCTTAAAAATAAAATAAGTAAACGAATTAATGCATTTCACATTAAAATTATATTTTAAGACAATTTATAGTGATTGAGAGTTACAATACTCTTATTATTCCATAACTAATCTTAAAAATAAAATAAGTAAATAAATTAATGCATTTCACATCACGATAATAAACACAAATTAAAATTATATTTTAAGATAATTTATAATGATTGGAGATTCTACAATCTTTCTTAGTATTTCATAGTAATTGATCTTAAAAATAATAAGTAAACAAATTTTTGCATTTCATATCAAGATAAAAAAAAATATATTAAAATTGTAGTTTAAGACAATTTATAGTGGTTGGGAGTTACAATAGTCTTATTATTCCACCTCTTGGAAGTTACAACTATAATTCTATTTTCTCAAATAATTTTTTATGATTAAACTTACTTAATGCATTCTAAAGGAAGTAATTGTATAAATATATATAGTTAGCTAGCAAGCCATCATGCTCTCAAAGAAGTAAACCAATTTCTCTCATATTTGTTTATATATCACACTAGAAGTAAGCTTTTCCTCACTAATGTCAAACCCAACAAGAATTATAGACAATTAGAGTTTTGCATGTGGTGAACGAAAAAAGTATATAATTACTAATTGTTATAAATAATGTTTTGATTGATTATTTTTCTATGTAATATTTATTTTTCTACTATGCATAGAATTTGATATGTTGATTATCTGATTGTAATAGCATTATCCAAAAGATCTTTGAGTCTCTTGAAAATATTATTGATATTTTTAGATATGATATATAAAACTTAAAATTAAAATTCTTCATATGATTTATAACTTGAGATTAAAAAGAGGCATTGTTTAATAAGTTCAACAAAGAAGATAATCCCATGAACATATACAAAAATTCTTAATAGGTTAGTTATATCTTTTTAACTCATATTTTTTTAATACTTATTCAATTATGTATATAAAGAGAGATATTTAATTCTGCAAAATTTAAAATAGTTGACAAAGATTAATTGGATGACTAAATATAGATTAAATTATATAAAACTTAAAATAAGTATCACTAAATATTAATATGTTTTATCCTAATTATTATTAATCAAGTTCGATCCTAATAAATTTATGAATGTATATACTATATAACATTCCACGACCTTTGATAGAGATTAAACTATTAAAAGGTTGAGTTGTATACTTTAAGTTATATATAAATATTTTGATAAATTCAAAAATTGTAAAGAATGAAAATCTTAGTTATATGTACTTTAAATTTTAGGAGTATAATTTTATAACTCCTAAAAGACTATATTAAAATATGTAAAAAAAAATTGATATTTGAGCTTACTACATTATCGATAAAATTATATATCTCGTAGCTATAAAATAGATATGATTTGAGTCTAAAATATATTTATTGAAATATACATACAATAGAAGTAAGAAAAATTTATGTTTATTAAATTTAAAAAATACCTTACTATTAGAATATTTATAATTTACTTATTTGAAGTAAATAGCTAATCATAAATATATTACTCCATCCATTTCATGTTAGATGATGCTTTTAAGCGATTGTTAGTTTATTCCAAATTGTATGTCTTAAATTTGATAAAAAATTAATGTTCGAAATTCTTTGTAGTTGGTCGGCTAAAACCAACGTCTTGATTGGTTAAACTGCGTAGAGTAGTAACTTACATAACTATTTCTGGCATTCCCGATATTATAATAATTTTTAACTTATATATGTGAGATTTTAAAGAAGCGCCTGTATGAAATGGAGAAGAAGATAATAAACTTAATACATAAATTTATTACTACAGCAATATTATATATGTTAAATATTACATCTTATTCGTTTTTATTACGTGCAACGCATTAGTAGAAGTAACATAAAAGTACATGCCGGATTTTTCATTTTAGCATTATTATATAATGAGCTTCAGTTTAGCAAAATAAGTTTCACTTTGTTGGAAATACCTCAAGATTTACAGGTCAATAGGAGAGAATGGATATTGCAAAGTTGCAAATATTTAAGATTTGATGGAAAGAGATAACTAGATATCATAAGTACTCTAAAACATTGAATTGTCCTATCCATAATGGACAATTTAGAGCAGCTAATTATACTTTTGACTACTGATCTATATTTAGTTAGACCAATCTTTTTTATCAAATTATCTCTCCCAAGTATGCATAAATGACAGATCCCAGATTGATCAATTATAGATCACAATCTCATATATTCTCTAGGAAAAATCATTGCCCTTAATTTTTTAAACTACAATAGCAATCATTGCACATTTGCACATGTCTTGAGATATTCTTCCTCTACCAATCAAATCATCAAGAAAAAACAAAGAGCTAAGGAGTAAGGAGGAGGTCTGTATGTACAAGTACTTAGGTGGTAAGTTGATTCTCACATAATGGTAGCCATGTGTTGAAAAGTAGATTACAAAGAGCATCTATATTTTCTTGTAATTGAACAATTTAGTAACTATGTGCAATTTTTGTTTCTATTACACATTCAAAGCACCTTTTTTGTTGTTATTACATACTCAATTAATGAGTTGTGTTAAAATATGATGCTAGCCATGTGTTCCAAGAATCCCAACAGAGTCACATTTTAGCAATTTCCATTTATTTCAAGAACTACTCTTTTGGAGATTCTCCTAGCCATTTCTTTATATAGCCCCCCTCACCCCCCCTTAAATTTATCCCAATGCAACTTCATTTCATTTCATTGATCAAACACTGAGAAACAAGTAGTTCTGTTCCTGCAAAATGTTGTTGCAGATGGGATTCCAACAATTCATGGAGGGGCGATGGAACGGGAGATATGAGAGACTTGGTAGCAACGATGAGAAGGCGGGGCGATCCAAGAGGCGATGGGTGAAGAAGCTAAATGGAAGGCTTAGAGGAATCCGATTATCGCGGTCTAGACGACTGAATTGGAAGGCATTCTCTTTTGTTCTGTTACCAAAGAGAATAGCTAGTTTCTATGCTGATATAATGAAGAGAGTTAATATGGAAGATGTATACCCTGCTATTACATTTTCATATCATTGGGGGCTTCCTGTACTTTCTCATTCAAATAATCTTAGATGCAGAAACAGTGGCATTGTATTTGATAGAACTTTGTCCTGCATCAAGTGACTTGTTGATGTTGCAGCAATATATCAAGAAGAGACAAAGTTCTTACTATCAGTACACTATTATTTATATATTTATTTATTTGTAATGCAATGATCAGTGACATTTCCTGTCAATATATTTATTCTTTAAACACATTCCTACAAGTTATATTTTACTAAGTTAATATCATGGCATTGTCAGGAAATTCATTATCCAGTTTGCAGACCTATGTAGTACTCTCATTTCAATCTATCACATATGTTGTATCTTTGGTCTTATGACTTATGTGGGAACATATATAACCATTAACCAAATCATCATCATTAAAATTAAAAACTGCATTATTCAATACACACTTTTGTTAATCTTAGTAAGTAAGGGCGTGTGATGTAAGATATGTAATCCAATTTTGAAATATTTAATATATTTTTTATGTTTAATTCGAAATCATTCCCAAATTATTGTAAAAGCTTTATCTTCTTTTGAATTTTTAATTAATATTTTTATTTTTGAAGGTATAGTTTGATACTTAAATAAGCTAGGTAGGTATAATATAAAAACTTATAATAAAAATCTGATGTTCGTAGAGATATCTTATCTGAAACTTAAATATCGTAAAGAGATCTGAAATATTCTTTTACTTGATTTGATGTCACTTAAATTACGTGTGTGTTGACTAATTGATAAATCAATATTGTATCATCAATTATTTGCTTATATTTCAATCGAGTGGTATGATTTAAAATTATAATTTAAATTTTTGTGAATCGATATATAAATTCATATTTGCATGAAATTATATAACAATATCAATAATAATAATAATTCTACTAAAATCATATGATTATTTATCTAATACCTATTATAATAATAATAACAATAGTTCTACATAATAAATAATAATAATAATTCTACAAAAAATATGATTATTTAGCTAAAACTTATTATTATAATAATAGTAAATAGTTCTATATAAAATATATTATTATTTAAATACTTAAAATTATTAAAAGGCTGAAAATGGCATAGGATGAGAAAATCGTATTGATGAAAGGAGTAATAAATTAATAATATATAATATATGAGATATATTCTTGTTAATTGAATCTTGAAAGTTATACATGTTAAAGTGAGCAAAATTAATTATGTGCCTTTGAATCATTAAATATGCACTATAGATAAATAAATAAATTTAATTAAAAAAGTGGGATGCTTGGCTTGATTATAAAATATATATGTATGTAGGAATATATATGATGTATCATCACTGGCTTAGTATGTTTGATAGCGTGGTCCCTTCGATTGATGTCTTACGTATATGCGAAGTATAAGTATGACGAATAATTAATCTTACGCCCGTTTTTTTGCGTTTTACGTATACTCGAGGTGGCTTTTTGGCCAGGTAATTCTGGCTACTTTATTATTTTAATAAATCTAAAAGTTATATCATTAGTGCGTCTTTGAAAATAGTTTCATAATATTATTTTAACAAATTATTGAGCGTATAGTTTAAGAATAATTGATAGTCGAGATTCGCCTCCGATATAAGCGTCGGAAGAATAAAAAAATAAAGAGAGTAGTAATTAATTCTATTAGAACTTAACTTAATTTAAATTTTTTAGATAGAAGACTAATTTAATAATTAATAGTATGAAAATGAAAGAAGCAACGATCTTTATTAATCTTTATATATGTTCTTAGCATTACATATAGTCGATGTTTTGTTATTTTTTTGTTGTTTTGTTTTAAAGGTCTGAGTGGCTCACAATTCACGCACCACCTCTCATCATCTTATTCATCTAGTATGATGAAAATAAGTAAGTGGTCTCCATAGATATTACCAACTTATGCGAATAATTAGCTTACGTCCGATTAAATTCACATCACCGCGTTAATTTGAATGTAGATTGGTAATAAAAATTAGAATCTTAAAATACCAGCCCTTTTTCGTCTCTTACATTGTGGAGTTCGGCTACCGTAAAGAAACAGCTTTTTGTATTGATTGGTTAAAAGTAAAAGCTTTAATTCACGTCCAATTAAGATGCGTCTAGCGATTAATTCTTACATGATTTTTGAAATTGAGGGGCAGTTAGTAAATCGCTTTCACACTTTAACATATTGGATAATTAGACCTTAACTTGGTATGAGATTTTTATGATACATTCCATCATGCCACAATGGTGCATAAACTTTATTTTTAAGGGAATGGGAATAAAGGTGCAACCCTTTTAGCACAAGTTGATTATAGATAATGGTGCATGCCAAAAACTGAAAAAAGGATGGATTCTTTGTCACATTTCTCTATTTTTTAATTTTTTTAATTCATTCATTTTCGTTACAAGTATTTAAACAAAAATTTGTCATTGTTAAATAACATCTCATGACCACTATACTAAATCTAATTGTTTATATTTCTCACTTATTAATTATCTTTTATGTTTTTTATTTTTCTACAATCACTTATGGTTTGATTGCTAGGTTTATTTTGAAATTTAATACATTTATTTTCTCTTTTGACATAAAATTAATATTCACAGAATCACGCTTACTAAACTTTTTATTAGTATTTCTCTCCAATGTATATTTCAAGTCTTCTCATCTTAATAGAATTGTTCCTAGTAGTCTAGTTCATTAGTTATAGTTTGATGTTATAATTTGATCCTCATAATTTATTAATTGTCCCTAACAATTACATTTATGAGTTATAATTTGATCCTCATAATTCACAAAAAATTACAATTTTCTCTTAATAAATTACCATATATTACATTCATTTTGGACAAGATAATCCAATTTTACGTATCCAAATATATAAGGAATTGGTCAAGTACACCTGTAAACTTGTGTACTTGGTAAATAATTATTAATTTGGTAATTAGTCTTTGTCACTCCACAATTTTGGAGAGTAAATACTAAATATTTTACAAATTAAATACAAAATTTCACTCTTTTGCTGAATTCTATCTCACAAATTTCCATATAATTTGCTTTAATTGAATTATATGTTAGCTCATATAGTTTTATGATAAATATGTACAATTTTAAATCTTGAATGAATTTTGTAGAAAAATTCATATAAGAATTGGTCATGTTTGGGACCCTTAGAGCACATTTTAGGAAAGGTGGTAGGGATGAAGATGGTGGAGGTGGAGGTGGGTTGACCAAGAATGATGATTCTGATGAAAAAGCCAAGAAAGATTGTATGGAAAGGGTAAAAATTGAGTCTTTTTTCAGTTTTAGGAAGATCAAGAGCAAAAAAATGAAGTTGGGTTGTTTTGGATGTCCTAAATGTTGGGGTGGTGGTGGTGGTAGAGGTGGAGGAGGGGGTGGTCGTGGTGGTAGGGGTAGAGGAGGGGGTAGGGGTGGTGGTGGTGGAGGTGGTGGTGGTGGAAAATGTTGGTCTTGTTTGAAGATGCCTCTGACATTGGGATCACCAGGTGAGTCACCTACAAGTGATCCTAATAGTTCTGAATTTGGTAATGATAAACTGAGAGGTTTGATTGAGAAGAATAGCTTCTATGATAAAGATTGCAATACTCATTTTGTTGAGGATTTTGATGTATACATTGGTATGAAGGAAAAATAAGCATAGAATTTTATTATTCATTTTTGGAGATTGTGGATGGAATTTTGTTCAAGGTTTGTATGGGGGGAGTCAAGAGTTACTTACCCTTGTAATCTTGTATGATTTTAAAAAAAATAGAGTTTTATTCATCAGTACATAATGGTACTTAAATTTTTTGAGTTGCACTCTTTATTGTGGATTTGTGGTATAATGGAGCTGGTTACTAATACTATGTGAGGATCAGATTTGCTTAAATTTCATTTTTGAGTCCAAATTTAGGTGAACTAAATATGTTGCATTGATGTCTATGGAATGGTTTGAAAGATGAATGGTAGTGTTTGCGGCAGAAGATGGAAATGCATTGCATTAGAGATCCTGCTTTGTGTGGTTGTGTATCATGTGACAATATGTTTCCAGCAAGTCATAGAAAGTTAAAGCTCAAATGAGATAATCGATTGTTCCGGCTCCAAGTATGGCTTGAATGAGATTAGGACAGATAATAGGATTGTTTGTTAATAACAAGCAAAATTGCTTTTTGAGTTAGAGACCTGATTATAAAAAATATACCTTGTAATATACGGCTAGAATCTATGGTGAACCATATACCTTCTTTTATGTTATTGGAATTTCTCCTTTCCTTGTAAACGAAATAAATCCTTTAATTTCTCCAATTCATGAAAATTCTTGCTCTCTCTACAACTTCACAGTTATGAGGTCACATGTGTATTGTCTTGGCGAGTGCATTGAACATATGTTTATAGGAACTGTAGCCTTCCAGTCTTGGATCATGTTTCTGTGGTAGTCACTTCATGTTGGTCACATTTAATTATGGTACTGCAACCTTCTCCTACATATAAAAAATGGAAGTTTCTACTCCATTGAGTGAATCCATGAAAAGACTGTTTATTTGAGTAGTTATACTGATAGCTAGTATTGCCTTTCCTCGTAAGTGTTCCTTCAATCCACACTTCATTTAGCTTGTTGCTGAGGCGCACTTCAACCAAGAGAAACAATCTCATTATAGTTTATTTACAGGCACTATAGAGTTGGTTGGTTTAAGTCCTTTTGGGTCAAGGTAGTAAAAAAACAAGCACATAGTTTGCTGGCTGGCTGCATCACTACACTATTATATGTATAGGTTCTACAATAGGTAGTTATGTACTTATGTCATCATTCCTATATCCTTTCCTTTACATTTTGTGCTTGCTCTCTTTGATGATACCTGGACTTGCGGAGCTGGATAACCATGTGAGGTTGAAAAAAGAGCATGTCCAGGCAACTTACATATTCTCATTTAACCTTGCACGGTTGCAACTGTTGCAGAGGAAAAAATGAAAACTTAGCTTTTGACATTTATATCATTAGTTGGCAATCGGCTTCAACCTCTATGTTGTTCCTTGAGAGAGGAATTTATAGTTCGGAACCCCAAATTCAATTAGAAGCAAGAAATAGTGAACCAGATCAAGTTAGCGATGTAACTGTTTCCCTATTGACACTCTTGGATGTTGAAATGGGATTTATAGTGTCCATATATCATTACTTTGTGATAGTTGAGATGCTTGTTGTAGTAGCTCTGATGAGACTACTTGGATGTGGCCAACAAGCACGCTATGTTTCTTGTTGTAAATGTTCGACATCCATGTTAATAAGGAGTTCATATTGAAGTGAGAACAGAGTAATATTGTACACTTCTGTGTCCTGGCAAAGAGGCATGTCACTGAGCCCCAACATTATGGATCTTGAGAATAGTGTGATGTTCTATTATTGTATAATTGAAAGATAATTAGCTTGGATGGTGATGGATCTCGAGAGAGGTGTCGTGTTTGTTCTCTTGTTCATATCATAATCTGTGGGTTGGAAGGTACCGTTTGGATCTGTCAGATTTGAGTAGTGATTATACACTGCAGCAGAAACAAGATGAGGTTGTGATAAGCATGCTAGATGAAAGGGCTACAAGAATAGAAAACTCTTTCAAGGTTATCATTTTATTTGAAGACCTGAAAGTGTATGGACTACGAAGTATTTTTAGATTTGTAGAACTGATGTACAAGGAATAGGCTTAACACGTATTTATAGGCGAACATGCAGCAAGTATACATACTCCTAAGCCCCCAACGTTTGTGCACTGATGAGGTTAGCTGGTGCTACTCTGTGGAGAAAAGGAACGGAAGTCTTTTGGATGGTATTGAAAGGATGTTATCAAGAAAGTGATTATGGGATACTGAAGAAGCAGTTTTCTTCACCTCTCAGAGAGGGTGCAGCAAACGATGATTAGGTAGTCCAATTAAGTGGTTGGAATATGGCATATCTGTCGTTTTCTCAACTCAGACATCTGAAGAAAGAACAATATTTTACTCCAGCACCGGGATGCAGCTATTCTTTTCCTCTGTTACTAAATCGAAAGCCATCGATGTCCGTACTCTGTATACTGGTATGTGTCCTTATCTCGGTTACCCTTATTCCCTGTATTAGTTTTTCTGTACTGCGATTTTTTAAGTTATCTTGTTTTGGATGCTCTAGTCTTTGTGCCAGACCCATAAATATTGGAGATTGTAATGAGCTGTTAGTGGTTTACTGAACTAGCTCCACATTAACAAATTCCTGTGTAGTCCGATCCTGGTTTACCTTTTCTTTGTCCTACACCAGTTTTCTTGCTTTATCTTGTGCAAAAGGAGGGTTTATGGAAATGATTAGGTGGCTACTATTATCCTTGGTACTTAAAAAATTTAATTATAGATAGTAACTTTTGAACAGTTAGATTAATATATTCATTGAAATAAAATGGCAATTGAGCTCATTGATTCTATCTAGTTTTTGCAATCAAGCAATAGGTGTGTGAAATGCATTCTGTCTTAGCGACAGCCTGTCGATTTTCAAATATTTGATACATGTTTTTAATTTGAAGTCGGTCTAAAATTATTGTAAACTTTCTGTTTTCGCTTGAATTTCTTTTTAATTAATATTTTTTAGTTTTTGAAGGGATCTTTTTCACTTGAAATAAAAGCTGCTAAATATAAGATGAAAAATTACTATAAAATCGATGATTAAACATATTTTTTTTTTTAAAAGATCGTTAATATCAATTTTATAGCACGACCAGGTTATTTTTTGTAGATACTATTTCTTTTGTTTTCTAGTATATTTTATTTCAAGTATACTTTTAATACATATTTAACAAAAATAGTAAGCTTTTATAAACTTAAATACTATATGTCAATCAGGTATGTAATAATATTTGTTAGTAAAACATTAGTAAAACATGAGAAAGATCTTTAATAATATTTGTTAGTAAAACATTACTAATATAATATTAACATAAAAAATTATATTATTCGAATAATAATCAATCAAATACAATTATACTTGATGAATAGATAATTAGTTTCAAAAAATGAAAGATCTTTAATTTTAATATTTCATCACTTTTCCTCAAACTAAGAAAAGGAAAGATTTTTTGTTTACATGACACATTAATTTAACATCTATTATTCATATATGACTTTATCATTATTTGTTAGCGAAACTAATAATAATAATAATAATAATTCTAAAAGCGTATAAAAGGAATATCTTCTGTATTAATTTGTCAGTATAAATTGTCTGCGAATATTCGCGAATGTGACATTCTTGTCGTAATATTAGCGATGAGTGATATTTATAATCAGGATTGGAAGAAATATATATATCAACTGTACCAAATTGAGATATCCATAGAGATATACAAATATTACTTTAACAATTTGATGTCATATGACTAAATATATTGAGGAATTGATTATCAATATAGTATAATCAAATTATTTGCTTTTGTGTAGGTTAAATTGGTATGATTTAGAAAGTATAATTTAAATTTTTTGTGGATGATATATAAAATTAAATATGCAGGTGAATTAAATAACAACCTTGATAATAATAATAATTATCACATGAAATATATCCTTATTTAACTAATACATATTATAATAATAATAATAATAATAGTTAAGCTAATAATAATAAATAGTAATAATTATACACAAAATATATCATTATTTAACTAATACATATTATAATAATAATCGCTTTATATATATAATGTGCGAGGGGTAGATTGTGATTCTGAAGTGAAGTCAAATTAATGTATTTTTACATTTTACCCTTTTTGATAATTTTTTTTTTTATTTTAATTTTCGTAAGCTTAACCCCGTGAATGTAAGCTAGCAACAAAACAAATTCTCACATAAACTACTACTATAAATATTATCTACTACTACATGTACTCCGTAATTATCGCTTTGAGAAAATAAAAGTTGTTTAGCGATTATACTATGCTGTTATTTTTATAAAATGGTAACACCGTACTTATTTAACTTAGTTTTTTAAATTTATTTTTTCATTTATAAGCTTTTATTATAAAAACTAATAAAATAATAATTTCTTGCTTGAGAAGCGAGGCGTGCGTATAACAATAGCAATAGTTTACACGTAATAATAATAAATAATAATAATTACTTATGAGTAAATACGATTATTTAACTAACTATTTATAATAATAATAATAATAGGTCTACATAAAAACATAGTATTATTATTTGTCGTGAATTAATTCTTATTAGAAAGAGCTACGTAGATGCTCGAAGTAAGATGTGAAATTATTAATTAAAAATATAATATTTTTGCTTAATTTTTAAATTTTTAGAGAGAATGACAATTTAGTAATTAATAGTGTGAAAAAAGAAAACGAGGAAGAAATCTGGCCTTATTGGCTTTATATGTGTTATAGATTATAGATATTCCTCGATATAGGTTGGTATGAAGGGGAATGGGGACATGAAGTTCCCGCCCCTTTTTAGTGTTAGCTGAGTGATGGGTATGTTAAGTTATCTCGTTTTCCCTTCTAATGAAACCTCTAACATGGTATCTAACTATTCTTTTTCCCACCTCAATTATCATGATACTTGCCATGGGAGCCAACCAAGCCTGATAGCAGATGAAAAGACAAGATCAATAATTTAAGGTTTTCTTTTTGTGGAAAACTGAAAAAGGTGATAAGGGGGGATGGGCATAAAAGAATTATATATATTTCTTGGTACATTCTTCTTCACCATTATTTAATTTAGACTGTGTGGATTCTTGATTGGATTAAAGTTGCAGGATTAGCTAATCATTAATACTTATTACTAATCTAACAGCAAGGTTGTCGTTGTCTACCTAATCTTAATCACATTACTAGTTTAGAAAGCAAACAAGATGGTCCCTACTTAAAGTCAGCTGGGATGTTGTTTTATCTGAAAAATGAAAGTTGTTGGGTGATGGTCTCTGAAGTAAAAAGAGGAGTCGTTGGCCAAACGTGTTCCATTCTTGTAAGTTTTACTTCAACATTAAAAAACCTCCCACCTCATTATGTCTTAATCTAGACACATTAATGATACAAGAATAAAGGGACATAAAAAGAAAAACTTGTAAATCTATTGTCAAATGGAAGTCTTTCATTTTCCCCCTTTCTCTTCGATTTTGTTTTGCTAAATGGAACTCCCAATTCATTGGTGAATTGTAGGGGTTGAGCTATATGTTTGATAGTAAATAGAGATCTAGAGTCGACCCCCATCTGATGTAAAATTTGTCATCGTTTTGTATTACATTGGTTTCACTCTGAATACACTTACTTCCAATCTTAAAATCTTAAATATTTGTTCAAGAAAAAAAAAGTAGGCTAGGGAGTACAAAATGTATAAAATGTGTCTGGAATTAAAACTGTCCCAATTGGAATACCTAAGTTTTCAGTTCTAGGATCAGATTTAGTTATATTCCTACTTATATGTATCTATCTTCAGCATCATGTAAAATGTTGATCATGACACTGCATGAAGTGATGCTCATTGATCAAGAAAGATAACATTATGTTCCTGTAGTTGATAAATTGCATTCATAGTTTGATTTGTGAACTACTCCGCATAAGATTCTTCATACAGAGAAATGAATAGTACATAGTATTATTCCTTTGAAAACTAAGACAAAATTTGGATGGGTAGTTTACAACATCTTCTGAATAAATTCCAACGCACAAATAAATAGAAATATCCATCCTCAATTTCTCGGGGACCAATGGTTTTGTCTACTTCTTGGGTGCCAATCTTGATTTAATCTTCTTAATTTCCTTGGTTCCAACTTGGAAAGTCTTGGTCAATATATGATCAGGAACAGGAGGAGAAGCAGCAAACAATGTAGCTGCTATAGATTGAGTTCCTGGCAATTGGCTATTAAATCCTGCAATAACAGAAGCAGGAACATCCCCATTGTTCTTTTGGAAGTGGGCTAATCCCCTTGGGAAGGCGAAGACTTCGCCTTTCTTGATTGTTTTGGTAATAAGAGCATTGGCAGTGGTTATGAATCCAACATCCAGTTCACCTTCCAAGACAAACACTATCTCGGTGGCGCGTGGGTGTGTGTGCGGTGGGTTTAGGCCACCCGGGGCATAGTCGATTCTGGAGAGGGAGACACCTAAAGTGTTGAGGCCTGGAATTTTCTGAACATTTGCACCAGTTACTACTGATCCCATTGTATTGTTGGTTGCTCCAGGCTTTGCAAGAATGTCAGAGAAGAAATCATTTGCTGAAATGTTCGTCTTGCAAGCATATCCATTTACCTTATCAGCTGTTGCATTAATCCCATTCACCAAAACAATTTAAATGTATGAAGATTTCTTGCTGTCATGTACCTATTTTGTATATTCTAGGTGAAAGTCAACTTGACCATGTGATATATTTTAATTGAATGAATCAACTTTTGAAGTACATATTGAACAAATAAGAAATTAGTTTCTTTGTTTTCTATAATTTATTTTCAATATTACTTTTCATTATATAATATTTTTGAGACCTAATGTCATTATGCATAATGTAATAACAGTCTGAAGGATTGTTGCTGGATTATGATTAATGAATCAATAATCTAAATCCCAGAAGTTTGGTGTCAGGACTTGCTTATAAGTTACCTAATATGACCATTCATTTATTGACACCAACTAATAGCATTATCATTATTCTTTTTTGGGTTAGACCAAGTTGTGACTAAGTAAGATAAGCGGGTAGGATAATACGTAGCATTAGCTTGTGATAACAAAAGAATCTGTTTCAAAATGTAGCATTAGCTTGTGATAACAAAAGAGGCTGTTTCAGAATTGATCATAGAGTGGAGTGCAAATACAAGTAAAGCTGAAAAGAATTATACACAAATCCAAGAACTGGAACAAGAAGAAGACAAGAGGAAGAAAAGATATTACCAGAGGTGAGATCAGCAACACAAACATCTTGAAGCATGTCTGGATCTCCACTTACGACTCCGTTGAAGCTCAAGGCTAACATGAATGCATTCATCAATGGCAATAACAACAAAGCCATAATATTTTTATTGGGGGGGGTATTGATGTTTAGACTCTTTAAATTGGTACAACACAGAAGACTCAATTGTGTTTGTAATAGATATAAAGTGGGAGCTTATATACAATTGGTTGGGGAGCTGGAGGATGTGTGAGGTTAGTGTTCAAGTGTTAGGCAAACGTTGACTTCAAATATGGATATAATAATTAAAATTGTTCAATCAAAATAGGCCCACAAACATGCCATTTTAATGTTTTCTGATAATATTAGAAATTAGAATATTACTCCGTATTATTTATATTCGGAAACTGTCTTGGTAGTTAATTGCTTCATTTCAAATTAAATAAGAGATTTTTATTCAATAAATAATTAAATTGACATAATTTTGAAATAATTAAATTTATTCATGTAAAGATGAACTATTCCTAAAAAAGCAAATTGACTATTTGTTCAAATAAATTGACTCGACTCGAAAAAGGATTGACTAGTTCAATTCTTAATTTTGTTAAGTTGATTTTTTAAATTTTGGCTGAATCGGTATAAATCATGAAAATAGTCTTTTACCATTCAAATGATTTATGTTCGTGCCAATTTTTTGTCCGACCATTCATTTAAAATATTTAAGTTGATTAGTATTAAAACGAATAAATTTAATTTTTGGTGTGAAACAAAATTCGTGAACTAATTCATTTATCAAATCGACACAATTCATAAAAAGAATCTTTTTACCATTTAAATGGTTTACGTTCAAACCAATTTTTTATCCAATCAATTAGAGGCAAAATTGTCATTTCGTCTATTTTATTTCATTGTTTGAATGTGTGTATAATTGGACCATGTGCTTAGGAGAATGCTAATTCTTTCCCTCAGTATTCCAAACGTGCACTCTTTTAATCTTCAAATGTCAGTAAATAATCAGATTCTATTCTTGCATGTCCACACAATCAACTTTGAAGAAAATTGACACAATGCCTTATTCTTTGACACATAATTAGTAAAATATATATTTGATACTTTTAATTGAGAACTTAAAGAACCTTAAAATGAGTTTGATTTATGTAATTAATTATTTCTTTATCGGAATCCAATTTATATAATTATTTATTTATTTAAACACGATACTTAAGAAGTACATATTCGTAACATCCACTGTTCACTCTTAAAAGAACATACATGTACTTTAAATATTGAAACAACCACAAAAATAATAAGCAAAAATAAAACAAGTTGGACCAAATCTATGTCTCCTTGTGAATTTGTTAGCTTTTTTCCAGGAAAAGCTCATTTAATCTTACAAAACTCATTTCTTGTAACACTTCATGCATTGTGAGAAAATTTATTTGTACTTGGTATCAATTCTTTGAATTTGTTGCTTTAGTTATTTCAATATTTGAGAGTCATGATTAAGGTTGTTTATATGTGTTTATGGGGCGTGGTTGTTTTTGGATTAGTGTTAACCACATTCGTTAATGGATTTGAATTTGGATTGGATGAATACTTTTTCAATGGAAGTGAAGTTTCACACTTTGACTCAGTTTATGGAGGTTTTGCTGCTGCAACTGATCCTGACCAGCTCATGGTGGGGCTCACTCTTATCCCTGGAGCTGTTGATAAAGGAGCTGGTACCCTTCTTCTCCTCCACATTGCACTATTTTAGTTTCAACGTAAACATGATGCCTTTGAAGTGTGTCCTGCAAAGGAAGGTCGCATAATACGTAATCTTACTAATTATGTGATTATGTGATAACAGGCTATTTTCGAGTTGACCCAAAAGTGATATGCAAGCATTGTCTACTACTTCACAATTGCATTATTTTTAATTAATGAGTTCATTTTTCAGCTAGTTAAGAAGTTATGTTTAATTGTTATTATTAAGGTAATTTTAAATGGTTTACTACTCATTTTGATATTTTGTTTTCAACTTTTAGCTTCAACAGGATATATGATTTTGTTTTTTTTCCATCATTGCAGTCTTTGTTTTTTGTTTGAATGATAATGATAGATTACTTAGCCAGCTATATGAATTTACTTTTCACATCCAATGTGTAATACTCAACTAATGTGAAAATTGTTAGTTTCCCCCACAAAGCTATCGTCTAAATGGTACGTTGTTCACTTGTCAATAGTCTGCTTGGATGGAACACCGCCTGGTTATCACTTTCATCGTGGGTACGGGTCAGGAGCAAATAGTTGGCTTGTTGAATTGGAGGTTTGTTGAAAACTTCATTATGATTTATCAATACTTTTCTATATACTGGTGACTACACTTTAATCCATGCTTCTTTCATTGTTCTGTACTATTTACTTGAATTACTTCTGATAAAAATGATGCGAGGCATGTCTAAATTTAGTATGGAGTATGGTGTAACGGTATTACTGTACTTGGGAGCCTCAAAATTATAGCTTGAAGGTTAGCATGTGTTTCATAACTGTTTTTGGAAGTAAACAAATGAAGCAAATTAGATATCGATGAGATTGTGTAAAAATGCCTTCTTGTTACACTTAGTTATGTTTGAGTAATGGATATAAGTAAAATGAGTAGTCGATATAAGGAGTTATGAGGTCTACTAATGGAGTAATGGTTACCCGTTACCCTCATGAGGATCTTAAACTTACGAAATTGTCTTGCAGGGTGGAGGATGGTGTAATAGCATCAGAGCATGTGTCTATCGTAAAAAGACTCGTCGTGGATCATCTTCATATATGGAACAAGAAATTGCATTTACTGGAATTTTGAGCGATAAGGCTGAAGAAAATCCAGGTTTATGAGAATTCCTTTACTTTAACATATTTTGTCTAATATCTTCTCCATTGAAGGTTTGACATATTTCCAATACTTCGATGCATGTGCACAGATTTTTTCAACTGGAACAGAGTGAAGGTTCGCTATTGTGATGGCGCCTCCTTCGCTGGGGATGGCGAAGATATGGTATTATGATACTTCCTGGAATTGATTTTTTTTATAAATGATCTGCTTAAAACTCTAATAATCGGTAAACCAAGAAAATTTATCATAATCTATTTGGGTGCAAGTATCCAACTACTTTTGATAATTGACATTCTAAGCTAGTGAAGAAGTAACTATATGCCAGACATAACCTTGAGAATTGTTGTTCTTTTTATAAATAACTAATCTCTCTCTCCAGGCTGCAGGCTTGCAGTTTAGAGGGCAACAGATCTATCAAGCAGCTATGGAGGAGCTAATGTCAAAGGGAATGTTCTACGCTGATCAGGTATTGTTTTTGGATTTGCATCACTTGAAACTCTTCGTTTTTGCTACTATTAGTGAGAATCATTCAATTCATTGCAGGCACTTCTATCTGGGTGCTCTGCCGGTGGTCTAGCTGTGTTTTTGCACTGTGATGAGTTTAGAACTTTATTCCCAAGAGACACACATGTGAAGTGTATGAGTGACGCTGGATTGTTCATGGATGCGTAATTCCCAAATTTACTATTCCCTAATTGATAGGTTATAGCAGTAGTTTTTTATTTCGATTTCTTACTAGTTAAGATGGGTTTTCAGGATTGACGTAGCTGGCGGGAATAGTATTAGGAACTTTTTTGAGGGTGTGGTTAGCTTACAGGTGCTTCATTTTAATGCTTATCGATTCATTAATTTTACAGATGTACCGTTAACATTTTTTTTTGGAGTAATTAGAGCAGTCTTTAAGATAGAAGGGTCAAACTTAACTCATGGAGGCCATTATGAATTTCAAATGCAGATAGGACTGAAGGAGACAATGAAATGGTTCTCTTGATAATTTTATACTCCATAGTTTAGAATTGAATAGTGACTCCAAATATGCATAGATTGTTCTTTCCAGCTTTACAATCTCTGATTTGTGAAATGCAACAGGGTGTTCAGAAGAATCTACCACGTTCTTGTACAAGCCATCTTGATGCTCTTTCTGTGAGTCTCGTGCTTCAGTTTTCTAAACATAACATTTCTCATGCGTAAAAAATCATGTATTTATTTTATACTCGTGTTTGCTGACTTAGCCGCTTTCTCTTTCTTTGTCCATCCAGTGTTTCTTCCCTCAGAATCTAATTAACCACATCAGTACACCTCTTTTTGTTCTCAACGCTGCATATGATTCATGGCAGGTAATGCTTAGCTTCATCACTAATGCTCTTATTTTACAAAGGGAGTTCCCCATTTTGATCTTTGGGACCTTGGTCTGCATATAAAATGTTGATTAGTTCATTTATCATTCTTTTAATTATTCAGGTCCAAGAGAGTCTAGCTCCTAAAGCTGCTGATCCTAATGGCAATTGGTATGATTGTAAATTCAATCATGCACGATGTTCGTCATCACAGATTCAATTTCTCCAAAGTAAGTTCCATCCACTTATTTTTTCTTGATCTTCTGTGTTTAAGCCAGTAGTTAAGAGTCCACTTTGATGCATTTGCAGCTTTTAGAAATCGCATGCTGAGTGCAGTAAGAGAATTTGGAAATTCAAGACAGAATGGCCTATTCATCAATTCATGTTTCGCGCATTGTCAATCTGAGAGGCAGGATACTTGGTTTTCTGATAACTCGCCTGTCATCGGAAACAAGGTAAGTTCATGCTTTTCGTTTATCCTTTCAACAACGCGTGACAATTTGATCATCGGGAATGTTAATGTTAATGTTTATTAACTAGAGAGATATGACAAGTATGTTTGATTGAATGTTGCAGAGCATAGCTCTTGCAGTTGGGGACTGGTATTTTGGTCGTTCAAGAATTAAAGCAGTTGATTGTGCATATCCATGTGACAACACTTGTCACAATCTAGTTTTCAAATAAGCCATATAATAGATCATTCATTTCAACTTTATATTTGTATGAATCAACTTATTATTCATCTGATCTTCTTGATCAGTAAATCCCCAGTAATCTTCATATCCAAAATATATAAAGTCAAGCAATGTATCCAAGTCATAATTATAGAGAATCAAAATAGCATTCTCAAATTACTCCTATGCAAGTTTCACTCTATGTAATGGTGTTGAATCCTTTTTAAATGAGTTTTGTCCGCTATTTAATTTTATGCATTATTCAAGTGAAGATGAAAATAATAAAGTGAAACGAATTTATTTGTTAGATGAAAAAATTAAAACCTTATCAATTGTCATTAGTATCCGTCCCAAGGTCAACTAATAACTCTTATTATGATAATGTCGTGACTCATCTTTGCCTCTCATATTATTTATTTTCTTATATCCTCCAATTTAATCATCATACTATTAATAATTATGGGAAGAAGAATATAGACATATAGTAAACGAAAGGGACATAATAAAGACCTCATAATTCAAAGAAGTAGCACTCAACTTGCCACTATCTTGCAGGTCTTATTCCTCCACAATATCTCCCAAATATAACTATTGTTTTCTTCCAAAAACATGGAATTTAAATATGCGGTGCAATTATTTGTTGCACATGCATTTCAGGCAACAGGAATATATATCCCATCATATGTATATAAATATATATTGCCTCTAAAAAAAGGAAAAAACAAAATTGGATTCAAATACTATAAATACCATCAGTTGCAAGATTCCATTATTTCCATCAGAAAAATTAATAATGGTACGTAAAAATTAGGCCCGACAATCTACCAGCCATGCATCATAAAACCTCAAATAAATTAATCATTGTACAATATGATGAACATATTAAAGTTAAAAGTACTTCATTTTTTGGGGGGGGAGGGATTTTACTTTTCATGCATGGTTTAGGGTAAATTTCCTCAAATGAGTTCAACACATGCAGTGGTAGAATTAGGGGAGACCTAGAGGCAATGGCTCCTCAAATCTATTTTTTTCTTTTCTTTTTTCTTATTTTCGTTATTTCGTCGCCTCTATATAAAATTACATTAATCCTACCACGGAACATGTAAACTTTGACTCTAAAATTAACAGTGGTAATAATGTTAATTCCCAGAATGAACCTCCTGATGAATATTAAAATGCAAGCAAAAAAATTAATTATCAAGAGTGAAGAGATAAGATATGATTAATAATTACAACACGTGTAAAACAAAATAAATAAATAATAATACTCATTGTAAAATGTAGCAAATAAAAATAACCTCAAGAAAATGAAATGATGAACACAGACGAGCAAAGTTATCCCCTAAAAATTCTGAGTTTCTGAGCTTGGGAAGAAACTTTGTACAATTGTACATATGGTAGCCTTCACAGATTAATTTCAAGAATATCATAAAAAATTCTACAACACACCTGGCTTGTAATTTGTTATACATAGCTAATAATATTCAGCATAGGTTGCAGCTTGGAGCCTCTGAAATGCTTGTAAGGGTACTTCTTGTTGATTTTGCTGATGAAAACTTATGGTGTTCAATGAATTTTCCCCTTCAACGATAAAGGGGTTCTCTGATTTTATCTCTGCAGTTCTGTACATATTCTGCCCTGAAGTTGGATGGCTTTGAATGACATTATTATTTCCAAACAAGAATGGTGTTTGAAGATATTCATTCCACCTGATATCTTCAGTTTCAGTTTGTTTAATTGATTTTCCACTATCAGAAACAGAACCCCATGATGAGATAGTATTAGTAGTAGTTGCATTTTCTAGGAAAGAATAATTGTTCTGCATGTCTATTGCATTGTTATGAAATTTGTTCATTTCATAAGAGGTGATTGGATTCTCTGATGAATGAAGAAGGTTTAATGGAGGCTTCGGAGGCGGCGATGAGATGATTGAGTTTGAAAATGATGGGAGAGTAGTAGTGGTTGTTGTCATGTTTGAATTGTTATTGGTAGGATTGAAGAACAATGATGAGGTGGGAGGGTTCATTAATGCAATTCCAGAATTTTGGGCATAGTTTAGTTGCTGAAAGAAAGTACTATACCCATCCAGAGGTTTATTTGAGCTAGTGCTGGTGGTGGTTTCATTTGTATTTGCATATAATCCATAATAATCTTGTACATGAAAGTTTGAGGAAGAATTGGATTTATTCAAGAAAAATTCAAGAGTTGAAGGGGGGTGATTTTGATTAGAGTTTGAAGTAGTTGAAATGCTCTCAGAGTGATCAACAAAATTCAAACCACTGGATGATTCCTGAGAGGCCTTGTCATTAATTTTCTCTTCTTTTTCGACTTCTGATAGTGGTTTATGAGTGTTTGGATCAATGCCCCTTTGCCTTAGTTTCTTTTTGATTGATGAATTCCAAAGATTCTTGATTTCATTGTCAGTCCTCCCAGGTAGCTGAACAGCAATTTGGGACCACCTTAAACAAAAGAACAAGCAAATGAAACATCATTAGATGGTTGACTAATAAGAAATGCATTGAATGAAAAATTAGTTGTTACTTGTTGCCAAGAACTTCATGCAATTCTATGATCAAATTTTCTTCCTCTTGTGAAAAAGCCCCCCTCTTCAAGTCTGGCCTTAAATAATTGATCCACCTTAGTCTGCAGCTCTTGCCACACCTTTGTAGGCCTAAGATTTTTCAATGTACCATAAATAAAAATAAAATCAGCCAATAACATTGCAAGAGCTCGAGCTCGAGATCTGGTCATTGCGAGTAATATCTCGCAATCCGTAGACTAACCTTAGTTGTTAAAGAGATTTAAAGGATTAAAATGTAGAAGTACCTGCAAGTTTAGGGACAGAGCTCCAACAGCCATGTCCAAATTTAGTGATATGGTTAATGAGTTTTTCATCTTCCTCAGGAGACCAAAGGCCTTTCCTTAGCTTTTGTTTGTAACAACAAGAATGCCTCCCCATGTGCAGCTTAATCAGCAAAGATATTGAAATGTTGGTAAAAGCCAAACAAAAGATGGCCAAATTTTGTATTGAAATATGTCAGCGGAAGAATAGGAGGCTTATTAGTTTGTCTAAGTGGAATTGGATTCTTTGAGAGAGATGAAGAGAACAGAGGGGTACTTGTCAGAAACAATCTGGCAGTCTAATAGAGAATCAAAGTTGATTGGGGAGAGGAGCTTAAAAAGAAGTTTGAATCCTGTAGTATTAACACAAATATACCTTGTGTGAGACTACCTATACATTCTATTAATATTATGACATGTATTTTATTTATTTTATTTAAATTAATTCATAAAGTTAAACAAGAGACGTATCACGATTTTAACGGAATATGACATCACCTATCAGTCTATCACATAAAGTATAATTGAAAAACCATTATTATCCTTAAAAATTCGCATTCAACCGATAATTCTAGATTAAATTATTAAAGTCTTAATATGATTTTTGTGATTTTTTTTTATTACAATGTGAAAGAGAATACTTCAATTATATAAAGACTAGTAGACATAAAAGAGGGAATTAATTGGAGTGATAAGATGTTTGCTTATTCTGTTTTAATGGAACATTATTTCGTGCTCGTCTTTTAATTAGTTTGTTTTGAACTAAACTATTATAAAATATGATTAGGTTGATGAATTAGTCTGAAATTTGATTTGATTCCTTTGATCTTAATTTGTTTTGAATTATTTTGATTGATTAATTTATTATGTGAAATAAATACTATTATGTATTGATTCATTCAAACTAAATTTTAATATAATTGATTAACTAAACAAGTATATAGTAAGACATGATCATAAGGGGCGGTGGGTAGGGTTTTTTTTAAAAAGGAAAAAAAAAATATAGTAAGACATGATGAAGCTAGTAGTACCTAGCTAGATAGCAAGAATTGAGAATTAATGTTGATAGAAGTTCCTGAAGACAACGAAATTTCTATGATTAGATAACATATCCAATGATAGAAAAGCTTGCAATATAATTTAATACTAGAGTTATAAATTATTTCCTTGTCTTTCATGTTTGACAACAACATTACGAAATATTAAATGAGAATATATACAATCTTCGTTTTCTAAGTAAATGGTGGCCTTACTTCATTAATAAATAAAAAGAAAAAGTAAATGGTGGCCTTGAACTTGACAAGCGTCTTCTATTTATTAGAGTGCATTATTATTATTATCATCATTTTGTTTAAAATCGACAAAGTATACGAATCATCACCGGCATAACCATGGTAACACATGTGATTTACGCGGTTCCGGCTTCCAGATCGGGTCGTAATAAGTAACAGTAACGAATAAGAACGGTGCATCGCCTCACAAATCTTAAATATACCAAGATTAGTCTTTTTCTTAATCCCAATAACTAATAATTTAAAGAGTACCCTGAATCAGACTACTTAACCAAATTGACTGGCTAAATTAAAATTTAGCTAATACTAAATGAATGCACAAAAGTGAATCTTACTAATATTCGAGATAGTCGTGACACACGATTTTCTTATCGGATCGTTAGGATTCAACTTACCTAATAGTTACTTATTAGTTCATAACAAAAGCATTCATATACAATTGATATTACTTCGCTTAACACCACTGCTCCTAAAGAAACTAACTATATCTCACGATACTAAAATAGAGATCTTTTAATAACATATGCTTATTAAATTGCACACGGCATTACCTATATCTCTACGGTAATCGAAACATGTGTTCGATTATTAATTCATGGGTTTACAACCTTATTTCTAGTAATTAATCACTTATAATGAATCCACTTAATATTTATATCATATATTAAATACTAATTACGCGACAATAATCGACTATTATGAAATCAGAATAAATTAACTCCAAGAAAATTAAATCATCCCATCCAACTACATCATTGGGTCTCCGACTAATAATAAAATTAGTTCATAATAAAAGCATATAAATAAATACATTTAAATTAATTATGATTCATCCCAATAATAATAATATCTCAATTAAAATTATTCGAACTAAGTAAAGTAATCAACTCCAACTTCGCCTCAGCGCACAATATGTAATTAACTTCAATTGCTTCGCCAAATCTAACGGGCGCGCCAAAAGTCTAACAAAGATGATAGATTTCTTTCTGTGAAATTCAGATCTCTTTTTACTCTAACTCCTCCTCTTTCGTAGGCTGCCATAACCTAATATTACCCGTCGAATCACTTATTCGAATCACGACTCAAGGAATCTTAATGACTGTCATATCTCTCAATTCAAAGTTCTCTATCTCTTCACTCTAACCGATAATTGCCTAAACTCAAATAAAACAAACAAGTGCAAATTCATCGGACATGTGAAAAATAACACTAATACGCTAATTAGGGGCCTCAAAACACTATATAATAAACACTTATCAAACCATTTCATCTTCTATTTATCGACGTTCTACCAGTCACTCCCATGCTTCAAATGTAATTTAATTGTATCTGCTATATTTTCGGCTAAATCATGACTCAAAGTACATATTAGACACGTGACATTAAAATAGGGCTAAATTATCTTTTAATAAAAATATAAAATGAAATAGAATTGTCTTTTGATTTCTTAAAACTCCGGTATTTAAATGAGGTGTTGTCAAGAATGTCAAGCTATTTTCTTATTTCACATTTTCATTTTATATTTTTTTATTAAAAGACAACGTTAGCTCGTTTTAATATCGCATGTTCAACACGTGTCCTGAGAAGTCGTAATTTGATGAAAAATATAACGAAAAGCATTTCAATGCCTACATTTGAAACATAAGCGATGTAAGCCAAGCACATCCAAACATAAACGATAAATTGCCCATACCTCAAACATGTGATAATTCACGCCGCTTTCTTTAAATATATAATCTTCTGTGATAATCTATAGATGATTCCAATGCATGAATATTATTTGTATGCTAGTTGTAAATTGGAATAATATGTTGAAGTCCTAGATAATATATTGTCTTTCATGGATAATGTATAATCCATGCCGAATTCGAATGCTGTATCTTCTTATTTTGTAGACATAATAATATAGAAGGGAAATAAAATATAAGGGGGTGATTCTGCAATTAATGATTGAGTTGAATAAATTGAATTGCATGCATTACCTATTATTTCTTATTTTTTACAATTAAGACGGAATGATCAAATTGGTCCTATCATTAATTTACTATTTAGTTCCCAGCAGTAACTCATTATATATTGAATATACTCGTTAAAGTATACAATATTGTTAATATGATCATAAGTTACAAGATAATGTATATATAATCATGCGTTACTCTTCTTATTATTTGTTGGTTTTAGGTCCATGAATCTTTACAATGCAAATTGCCAAGATATTAAAACTATCAATAAGTAAGGCTGGCTAGCTAGGGCTCTTCGACGGCAGATAGAGGAGAATCGGTTTTACCTGATATAATAATTGATTAGCTAATAAAGATGATGGCAATTGGAAGGTTAAGTTAATAATAATGTGTGGAAGAGGTGAAAAACAAAGAATAATTACAATATTAAAGTGCCATTTAGTCTAAGGATAGCCGACAATAACAGTTAAGTGCACTAGCTAGTCATCCAATGACTTGAAACAGTAGAAACAACATTGGGACAAAAGATTCTCCCATTACTTGGCTAATATGATTATATAGTGGATTCAAGCGACCCATTACATGTAGCCTCGATTTTTCTTACTATCAAGTGATCGAAATTGAAATGATTTTCCTACCAACACTTTTTGGGATGAGTTCGAGTTCGATTCCCCTATTAACACTTTGGCCGAACCTATTACTGGGCTTCTTAGTACTTGCCATTTATCTCGACATGATTTACACGTTATTACGCCAAATGGCATCTAATTCTAAAGATTTGACTTAATCCACTACAGCTATTGATTCGATCCTCCGTTTAAAAAAACTATACACAGATTCGATATCTAATAATCTACTACTTGAAGCAATGAAGCTAATCACAAAATGTCTTCATATTATAACATACTCCTAATTTAATATATCGGGGTTTTTTTATTAAGAATTCATGATGTTCATCTTAAAATTAATTAATAATATGAAATCATAATAACGTATAATCTTATTAATTTGGAAGATCTTAATATTTCTATATGAGACAAAAGGCTCCTTCACATGTTTACATTAAGATTAAGACGTATATTATCATTAATTACTGAGCTAAGATTTGAATGCAAGTCTATCTACTACATGTATAGATAGTAATATACTCATTCCAATCACCTCTAGTGCTCTAATAATAAATAATGAAGAACAAAATTCGTATTAGCTACTTGCAATAATAACAATAGAACGAAAGTACCTTATTTTATTTTATTTTTGTTTTTTCAGCTTGTATTTGTCTTGTTTAATCGAGCACGTTTCCTGACTAGTGACTACATTAGCATGCAGACCTCTCTTTTTCACATACCATTATTATTATAACAATTCTTTGATAATAAAGCCACCAAGTGATAGTAAATAACTCAACATTATGCTTTATAATGATTGAATAATATATAAATACAATTAATCATCCTCTCTGTACTTCAATTGTCTTTTTCGACGTCTGAAGATGAAGGTTCATGTCCTTAGCAATGTCTCTAATAAAAAATTGAGCCTAAAAAGGAATATTAGAAAGAATTGAGGACCCATAAAGATATACGTATAATCTCCATACCTCATCATTGACTTGTGAGCTTATCGTATAGCAAATGTATTAGCTGTTCTACGAATTTGTCAACCGTCAAATACAAAGCATATTATCCTTACTTTCAAATTTTAAAATATATATATGTCAGATACAATCATCTCTAAAAATGTTGATTTATATATTGAAGGAGTGCTTATTAAGATAATCAATTCGAATATCGTACTTCATTATATTAGATTTATGGGCCTATTATGTTTAAGTTTATTAGTGATTTACCTATAAATATATGCATTCTAGTTGTAATCAAAGCAACTATTATTATCAATAATGAAATATAGAGAGAGATTATTATTGGCATATATTTATAATAGGCCTAAACCCGAGTACCATATTCATGCCAGCAACGCCATTTCGCCCGTAATATTCTAATAGATCTTCTTCAATTTAATTTTTCAATTGTCAAATTATTAAACTTTGGAGAATATTCTGACTGATATACTAACCTGTGAATTATTTGAATTAAATTACAATTATGAATGTGGTAATAATAAAAACCCTTTATTATTATATTTTTTGGTAGTTCCAGTTTCTTTTCTATCTGTAGTTTCAATTCTTAGTTAGCCAGAATATCTCAATATACATTGATTAGACAAATGATTGTTTGATGCCTTTGATATTTTATACGAAGACATTTGTTTTGGAACATTGAATATCACCATATAATACGAATGCATACATCATGATGATATGCATCTTTTTCTTTGTCATTTTTATTTCATTTATTATTGTGTCTTGTTGTATGTATGTGGCATAAAACATTAAGCTAAAGTTCTCTAAGTTCTACTTTTGACTTCGTGTGTCTATATATACAGTATGCATGTGTCGGTGAAACCGGATATATATTTTTACTCAACGTCAAAATAATACTTAGTATATATACTATTTGGCTCTTTTTGAGTTTTAATGATATATGTTAACAAGATGGTGTTTGTTATTGATGGCTAATCTAAAGATATTTGCATCTTCATTATTGCCTTAAATTTATATGGTTTACTTGTTTTAAATTTGAGTAAAATTTATATGGTTTACTTGTTTTAAATTTGAGTAATTAAAGCACCTTAATAATGTCATTTTGATGTAAGCTAATTAACAAATTAAATTTGGCTGGAGTAGTATTTGGTTAAACATAGTTGGATTGGTCAAATATGAGACTAAAGGGTGAAATAGTAGTAGTGGCCTACAAACTGTATTTAGTGGCTGGTTTTAATATCTAGTTAAATATTAATAAGATTTCATTTTAAAGTTAATTGACAATATAAAAATAGTTTAAAACTATATAAACTCATCTATAAGGTGCTAATCCTCCAATATATGATGCCGTGACGGTCCTCAAAGTGGAAATTATAAAAACAATTAAAGAATTTGGTCGATTCAAAATATCCCCGAAAAATAGTGGAAACTAAATTGTTGATAATACATGCATTGCCGGCAAGATTGTGGTGGAGAGCAACACAATCCAAACTACTATTCAATCGTCTATCTTTAATTTACTTTAGGCATTGACTGAATGCATATTTGTATTGCATGGTTGCTCATGAGCTGGGATTCCATTTAGGAGGATGAACATTGCTAACATACAGACATATATACTCTTAATAATGTTACAAGTATGTATGTATACATGTGGTCCCAAACATTTAACAATCTGCATCAAAATTAACTTATACTACTAATATAAATATCATTTAAATATGAGTAAATCGATCTCATAAAATATCCTCACAACAATTCTGGGGATTGCATAAATCCCGATTTAATTATTCAAGCTTATATATATAAGTTCAAGTTCAATTTGTCTACCTTACTGACTTTCTTTTTCCTTATATCCACAATTCAATCAAAATGTAAAATTGTTTCTTTTTTCTTAAAATCCAAAAATGCTTCTGACTTATACATACCTATATTTACGGCTGTGGCAATAGGGGCGTGGTTTGGTAATACGCCAATTTGACCACTATATCCATCACTTGTAGTTATTTATCATTCAATGAATGACTGATAAATGATCTACTATATTATTAATCTGCATAATTAGTATTTAGCTTAATAAGCAGACATTATTGTGCTAAATTAGCCACTAGAAATTGGCCAGAATTTATATATATTAAATATAATATTCTAATTATATTTAATATATTACTACAATTCGCCTTAATTAATATATTACTTCGACAATTGCCCTAAGAGGCCACACAAGTTATACGATAAACCGGAATTACTTACGTAAATGTAGAAAGTGCTAGCGCCAGAACTATCACCCAACTTTCATACTTTATTCCATTCCATCACGACCTTTTCCATCACCCAACTTCAAACGGATGCAAAATTAGTCCCGTGTTAATTTTTTTCGTTAAACTTCATATATTTCTGGTTACTCATCATTACGTGACTAATGACAGGGTTAATTTAGTAAATTCAAATCTTAATTAAATTTTTAAAAAAAATCAAAAACAAATGTAAAAACGATTTGGGGCAAAATCATATTTTCCCAATTCAATTATACCCTAACCAAACCCTAATTCTAAATCAATTATCACTCAATTGAAGTCGATTAAAAGATGGAGGGAGATGCACGAATGATTTTCCTGTAGTATCATGCCATAGGCGTAAGGAAGACATCACGATCAGCGAGAATCCTTGTCGGATTTTCTCGCCTAACGGAATCGTAGGTATTATTTTGACATTATACTTGTTAACATATGTTTTATATACTAAATATTTTATTGCATTTTTATAGGAGTACAAAGGATGGATTGAATTGACGACATGCCCTTCATCTCAAAGTTTAAAAAAAAAAAGCTGAATGAGTAGACAGCAGTGTTTTGGAGAGCATTCGGAAGCCTCAAGTGAGGAGGAAACCCAGATGTATACTAAAAAAGTTATAAGACACAAAGAGATGGTTGAATCAAGGAAGCATTAGTAAAAGAGAAGTTGTATACCACATGTTTGTAGAAATGGCTCAAAGCCATTATTCAAGCCAAGATTGCTTTATTTGTGGTACAATATTATGTAAAAATAATATACTTATTGACACGGTCGGATCAACGATGTTTAAATTTGTATAATTGATGACTAATTTTCAATTGATGTATGTTATGCTGATTAATGAAATACTTATTTTGTCCTTAACGATATTGATCTTTGTACAATGTTTGATTTTTGTTTTGGACACTGTGAATGTTAGCAGAAATTGAAGATGTTAAAAATGTTGAATCTTAACACAAACTATAATCTGATTGCCCACAAAAAGTTGAATCTTAACACATTGTCTAAATTCAAAAAACTTGTCCAAAAGTAGCAATGTTTGTTTCAGCGTCAAGATTACACAAAATGTTGTCTAACACTTGCCTAAACTACCCAAAGCCATGTTTTCTTGTTGTAATTGTTCGTCAGCTTCACTTTCGCTTTAGCTCGCCTTTGTTCAGCCACCACAGCAAAGAATACTCTTGCATCTCCATCAACAACTTTAACAATCTCCAAAATCAATCCTCATCCGTATTTGATGCAAGTAGCCAGCCCCCTTCCCTGCTTTGTACTTTTCTTGCAAATCACAAGCTGTATCCTTCTCGCGCAGGCTCGCCCACCATTTTTCGCCTCTTAAGTACTGGCCTCCGCTAATTAGCTAGAATTTGGGAGATTTGGTCGCAAATTCCTTGCGTGCCTCTGCTTCTCAAGATCGAACAGTTGTTCTGTGTAGCTTGGCTTGCTTTTTTCCCTTACCTTTGCTACTTCCAACCTGAAATGAGTGTTACAGTTATTAGGTGTCAAAATAATTTAGTAGCAATGTAGCAATGTTTACGTATGGAAATTGACTTTACCCGGATAGCCTCTTTTCTCCATTTTTTCCTAGAACAACCCCCCTCAGGCCATGGTCTCTTCACAACACCAATCGCAATTTAATGACTGGATGGAAAATAATACTATGGATATATGAGTATAAATACAACCATAATCTGTGGATCTTAAAGCGCTTACTACATTATTAAATAAACCACATTTTACAATATGTAATGTATCAGAAAGTACTCAGAGCGTAGCCGTGGAGTAAATTCCACCAAAAATTCACCCATCAAATTCACCACAACGTGAATTTGACTTCCCCTTCACCAGAATATCAATCGTATGATATTCTAGTCGATCCACACGTGAGAGGTCAATCAAGAACCGATCTATGCTGCGAAACAAGAAAACCCAAAATTCGGGAGGCCAAAGGGGGGGGCTTTGCCACCTAGGGTTTCTTTTGATGAAAACATTTTTCTAAAATTTTTGTCATAAACCCCAATTTCGCTTATATACGCCAGTTAAACAAGTCCGGAGCAACCTGCTAAGTATTAGCTTGACTCGTTAACTCTATTAGTTCGTTAAGCATACCAATGAGTTGCTAATGAGTTGAACTATTTAATTAGCTTAATAAATAAGACGAGTCAATATCAATAATCTTTCAAGTTATCGGAGCAACATTAAATATTCTCGAAACTCAATTAAATTTATCATTTACTGATTCTATTTTGTCAATCTATTATTCTACATGTAAAATGTAGAACAAGTGTAATTGAGAAATACATTTCTCAATTATACAGCTTCTTTTGCATCATATACATATGAAATATAACTCAACGTCATCAGACAAGCATGTGGTGATCTTCTAGGCTCAGATAATAGTAAGTTGTATAATAATAATAATTGACTAATTACTATTATTATAACGATTAATGAGTAAGATCTAATAATCGCTCATAACCCCTTAAATTATCATGAGAACTCCACACTAGTAATAAGGCCAATTACTAAGTTGAACAATTAAGTTCTCGATAATCACATTTAACCCAACCGGTAAACGAATCGATACAATCGCCGCAACGGCATAATAATAAATGGAATCAATTCTCATTGATTTCCAACATGTCCACCCACCCTTCAACATCTCTTTCTTCCCCTTCTTTTTCACTACTGATGTCCTTGTTTCTACTTTTTTGACCCTGCCTCGCTAACTCGAGATACGGAGGGGCGCTGAACGGGATCGCATCATCTTTGTCCCCAAAGATCCATCCGATTCACTAGGCTGAGACATGACTCATATGTCCCTCATAAATGTTTCTTCCTAAAGCACTCACTAACAACACCCCCTCATCCAAAGGTTTATGAATCTTACCTACATGCATGCAGGTATAACACGAGGACGTGGTATCCTTTACATAACTCGTTGCCATGATCCACAACTACATATCCTTTTTCCAATATCAATTGAAAACTGATTTCCACTACAGTCCTTAACCTCAAAACCATGTTTTCCATTCCATATGAAGGTACAACCAACAGATCCTTTCTGATTTTTCTCAATAATTTTCTGAATTTTTACACAAAGTGGTCCAGGTTTTCTACTCATAGCCAACTTCCTATTCTTAATTCTACCCACGCATCTTGCATCTAATCATATCTAAAGATAGCTATTACTGGCTTGTCCCTAGCAGTAAGACGGTATGGAATTAAAGGATTCCTACTAAGATTGTTGCACAACATGTCATTGTAAACACAATCAAGGAAGTCGCAAGCTCTACACCAATTTGTAGTCTTTCCTACTCGCATGGTTTATAAGCTCGTGATGCAGCAACTTACCTCACATCCTTGTGACTTCATACCTTCTTTGAATTGTCGGGCTTGTTAGTTGACCTCCGCCACTCCCCATAGCCTGGCCCCTTTAAGTGTTGTCCTCGACTTTGAAGTTGGCATATATATGTTGGACACAATTTCATGAAGGGGTAATAGAAAACCGCATATGAATTACACTCTCTAATCCCCGCACTTAACAACATATATAGTTAGAAACGAAGACACTCTCAATCCATACTGGCCCTGAACGGAGGTAGAGTGTATATTGTTAATACCTTTTGCTTGTCTGAAATGAAGACATACTCTACCGATTGTAATACAACATCCCCGCCTCGTCATAGAAACTATTCTCCCATGTCTCAACATTTTCCCTTTCAACAACAGCCCAAGCAATGGGCCAATATCCATTATTGCTGTCAAGTTGCTACAACAAGCTAGAATTGCCGGGTTGTAATGCCTTTGGTGCGACAAACTATCCAACCCAATGACTTTTCTCAAGTACTATCATGAAACCCTTCAACTAGTAGTTTCGCACATACGTAAATCCTCTTAAAAATGTCGCTCCAAAAATTTTAGTAGCCTACGTATTCAACGAAACAAAGTCGATCCAAAAGGGTGTTCATTAACTTCGATAATATAAAGTGGACCATGTTATATTGTTCCAATATGGTCCCCATCAATTTTCTTCAAGGTTTTTTCCTTTGCTCTCTTAAACATTTGGGCCGATCTTAACATGAAATATTTTCATCAACAAAACCCCGAAATTACAGCCTCACCGAATTAGAAAAATATTGACTGAATATGCAAAAAAAAAAAAAAGCTACAAACCTAAAGCACTAACATTACCCCGAGACAACAGAAGGCTGTGTTCAGAACATCACCGAACTTTTCCTCCAAAGCCTTAGTAATGAAAAGTGCTATTACAGAGTTTAATGCTTTTGTCAGGACATCCACTATGTGTCCTACGCAGTCCCTTGACGCACCAATCAGTTGGTGATAACCTCTTATCCTTTGATATCCACATAGAAAAGTTGCAAGGATACTCACATCTCACAGCATATCTGCGTTTATCATTTGATGCTAACCACAAAGGCTTATGATGCAACACTGAGTACCATGCCACAGCCTCTTTCATTTGTTTCTTGCTTGAGAATGTGAAAGAACTTTGAATTGCACAAATCCTCTCATTGAAATGAACATACCTAGTGTTCTTTCTATCCTCAGATCACAAGTCCTCCTCATCACTAGAATCGCTATACCTTCTCAAACTACACCGATGCATTCACCGAGATACAATCCTCTTTTAGCATCACTACTACTTTTTTCATATCCGCCTTCCTTCCCTTTTTAAAAGTCTACTCCCATGCCTCAAGTAGATGGCCACCCCCTTACACGCTTCTTCTTATCAATACAAGTTGCTGTGATTCACTATATCATCTATGTCGTGTACAACCACCATATGGCACATCATCATGCTCTTCCAAATTATACCCCGCCTCAAATTCTTCCTTCTTTCTTCTCAAAGAATGGCTTTTTCCCCTATAGAACTCTCAAGTCGAGATACCCTAATCATTCCAAAGTTTTTGCCCACTTATTATCTAACCTCAACATCAAACTTATCTTTTTCCTAAAAATTGTAAATCAATACATGCTCTTCCGTGTCTTCAACATTACCTCACGGTCACTATCATCATCTATCACAACTTCCTCATTCATTTCTTTTCACCTCATACCTCCCTCCGCAACTCAATAGACTCATAGCCCTTATCAAGTGAACCTTCCCCATCGGCCACCTCCGTGTTTCTACATATATTTCAAAGCCAACCAACTAATATCCTACTGTGACACTATGTCGTTTGAAGCACCTAAGAGGCATCCCTGTGTATACTCCACAAACATCATTGTTTGGGCGTAGAGTCAATAAACACATCTAAGAACTTATTTTTGGCCGACAGCCTTTAAAACTTCAATGTCCCTCATCACTCAACAACCTGAGACCAATCATTATACCTCCCCACCTGTGCTCTATACGCATACAGCTGTTAATTTAACCCATTCGATAGCCGCACTCCAAGAGCAACTCATCCAAGTTTTTAATGTCGTAAACAACTCGCCTTCAACCAATCTATATATCCATAGTACTATCCCCTTACATAGTTCAAAAAGTAGGTTTAACGCAGTGCCCTACACGGTTTAATCAGGAACTCCTCGTCATATACCTCAGAATGGAAAAAAGACCAAACAAATTAAGATTTCTTTTTTAACAAAACCCTAAATTTATCAGAGTAGAAAAAGTACAAAAATTAAAATGGAAAGATAGTGGACCACCGAAGACAAATTCTAGCAACAAAACCCCCAAAATTTACTCCCACGCCAAAATCCCCAAAATTTATCCCCACAAAAAATTCCCAAAAATTTGTTCAACAAAGTCGCGAAAATCATAATAGGTCTCTGTAATAATTCTCAGGTTATACTTTTTCTTAATCTAGCGCATACTCCAAGACATCTCAAAGACACTCGCTACTTTTGCCGGGGTTAATTCACGGATATATGGTTTTCAAAGGAAATGATAACGGATTTGGGGTCGGAGAATCGATTAAAGCAATTGAATTGGGAGAATTGGTTTTAAGATTTGAATTTACTAAATTCACCTCAAGCCATTAGTCAATAATATGGGCAAGACAACGGAAATTTAGAGTTTGGGCCGAAAATTAACTGGTCTAATTTTGCCATCAATTAAGTCGCATTTAAAAATATTATGAAATGTACATTAACTAACCTGGATTTAAAAAGACATACAACCTTTAGCCTTAAACGTATTATAAATCCTCTCCAGCTTTAAAGTTGTGTAAATCAAGGAAACACCGACCTTTAAAATCGAGCCTCATGAACTCGGACCGGCTCACTACGACCGAAAGCAATGGATCGGTTTTTGGGACGATGGAAGAGAGTTAGAGCTCGAGTAGGACGGGTTCCTTAAACTCTACACAAGCTCTCTATTTAAGTTTCAAGATAATAAACACAATTAAAAAAAATATTAATGCTCATATTTTTGGTTTGCAAGAAATAAAAAACTCTCTCTCCACAAACTTATAGTCGGTGGGGAAATCCCAAGAAGAAAAACAAGGTTTTCTTCCATCATTTGCTCCTAGCTTATACTTTTAATCGCTCTAACATCTAATGTTTGCCTCGACAACTTCATCTACGACAATCTTTTGCATACTATCTTTGATATTGAGAGCTTATAATATGAATTCGTATTATAATATGAATAAGAAATTATAATATGAATAAGAACACCAACAAATATATATGAAGATTAGTGTATATTACAAATATTAATCGGTCTTATTCAATGTGATAAATTTTAGTTTAATTTATTAGATTTCAAATGTTATTGTGCGGTGCCACAAATTTTCTATAGAATACCATCTAAAAAGTTTGATAGTATTTTTCTTTTCGACAAACTCAACAAAAATATTATGAAGGAAAGTTAATCAAGGTTAAGAAATATTTATCTATAATCATATTTAGAAACCTTAATCATTGACAAGCAAACCTTGTTTTAGAAATCTTATTCATCAGTCCATGATATATGGTATTTATTGTTTTTTTATTTGGTCAATTACGGAAGAATTTTGTTAGAAAGTGACTTAATGGAGTAAAGAATTGAGAAAAGTGAATCTAAACTAATAATTATAAAATATTCAACTGTGTAATTTGAAGAGCTATCAATAAATTGACAAGATGTAGCAAACAACATTTCCATTAAAGAAAACTAACTTTGAGGAGAAGAAAACATTACAAGAGTCTTAATCTCCCTTAGCTTTATTTTTCCCACTGCTAATAAAGCTTATGAAACCTTTAACCTCAATCATTACTCATAATCTTGCCGTTGAAATGATACCCTTGTCCCCTTACTAACAATAATTATCACATATATGCTTCTTTGCTTATTTAACCTTTTCATAGCCAAATAGTGATTGGAAATACCAAAATAAAATTATATGGAATTTGGATCAATATTACTTAGTTACATAACAAAATTAGTTTAGCTCGCAATTTAAGATTCAAATCCGTGCCTTTAAAATATTTAGAAAGGACTATAAATGTGAGGATGAGGAGGGTAAAAGAAAATAATAATATTGTCATCCTTCAAAAATAGTTATAATTGATTATTTGGTAATTTATTTACAAATTATGAGACACCTAACAAACTTTGAGGTATTAATTATATATATATATATATATATATATATATATATATTAATTACTTAACTCAAATTTGATATTCTGGTTAGTAAACGCACATTAAAATCAAGTAAATACTTTTCACAGATCACACAGCCCAACCTTTGAAGCTTTCTCTCATATGTCATGGATCTCACCTGTGTAATATATATTTGGATTTAATAATCTTCATTTTCTTTTATATATACCATCATTTATTAACAACTAAAATAAAGTGAATTTAATAAGAACCAATAAGTTGTCGCGCAAAAGTACATGCCATTAGATCATACTACCACTAATGAGATTCTAAAGATGTCCAATTGACAGGGGTGAGTCTTATCAATCAGTTGAATGTTGAGATAAGTGTCGACTTCTAATTGGATCACTGCATGAAATTCTTGCAAATGGTATCATCATAATTCATAAGTTTTCATCAATGTGAAAAGATAATCACCATCAGCTTCAAGAATATAGACCTTCATTAGATTAATGATGGTGTTCTATCTAACCACTTGCACCTATGATGGATACTCTTGTGCCTATTTCTTCTCCTACTTTCTAAATAACGAAAAGAAATTGAAATGTATGTCAAATAGTCAAATCAGAGAGGTAAAAAGGTTAACAGAACATGGTGAACTAATTGCCTTCCTTTTTGGGACTTTTACTTCTTTGCCGGCAACAATAAATTACTAGTCTTCGAGTTAAAATACTAACATTTGATATATTTTAACCAAATACGGAATATTTTACAACATATACAAATACTATTTGATAATTACAATACCATGTCTTTCATAATTTTGCCAATACCTTAGTCTTGTTCAAAATACATGTGCTGGTATTGATTTTAATCTCCTGAGAACAAAATTATAATTTTATTGTACAATTGTTTTTCAAGAAAATTAATGTAGTCCGAGGGTAGCTAATTTTATTAATCTAATAGAATTTCTTGAATAGTTTACAATGAATTTTAACCTTTTGGATGTCTTGCCAAATATCAACTGCATCAACATCATCATACTTCCTTCCTCACTGTACATGTGAAGCAGATATTATTCTGAACTTTCTGAAGTTCTCCTCAAGAATACAAGATTTACATCCATCTATATCAGCTTACAGAATGCATATCGAAATTAAATAAGACCGAGATGTATATGCTATGGACCGTCTTCAAGATTATGTTGGCGATTCCATTTTATTCGAGCTAAGTAACCATGTTTGTCTCGAGTGATATCATTTACCCCTTTCGGTTAGGCATTACCTGCACGATGAAGAACATGTTAGGATTGTTAGCTGTGCTGAAGTCTCAAATATAGCTACTTCTCTATAGTGGAAACGCGGAACTTATATATCAAACCACATGTTATTCCACCAGGTGTTCATTTGCATTGGTTTTATTGACACTACCAACACGATTACCATGCACTAATTGATTAGTATTCTACTGAAACAAATATTACACACAATAGAGCATATGAGTAGCAAAACACTTCACTTTATATCGACTTTCGTAGGCATATACCACGATACTTCAAAAATTATAAAACGGCATATTTAGAAGTGGAAAGGGAGAGATGAAAAATAAAACTGAATAGTGAGACTGTGAGAAGATGGGATCTTGTGACGGGATCTACCGAATAACAATTTTTCAAGTAAACGGGGGCGTTTTATTTGAACTCAATACCTGAGTTGTTGCCAGGTCTATGGATTTGTTAACATCAGCATCCTGCAACGGTTGAGGGTCATTACTTTGCACTGGATCCTTGGTCTTCAAATTTTGAGATGTGCTTGGCACATCTACTTGAGATCCCGTCCTTGTAGCACCGACACCCACGGATGAATTTGTTGGAGCATGGCAAGTTAGAGGTTCCACAGGGGCTTCATGAACTGAAATTGGTTGTCCCTGACCAGGATGCCAAAGATTTGGAAGATTAGGAGCCCCTACTCCTGGAAACGTCATTGGGTTAGAAACAGATGCTGAAGGAAAATGTGGTCTTTGAATTGGAGGTGCTGGAAACATAGGAGATCCACCACCATTCATGTCAAGCATCTGCTGCATTCCGTAACCCATTCCCATCCCCATCCCCATCCCCATCCCCATTCCCATTCCCATTCCCATCCCCATTCCTATGGGTGCAAAATGTGGTGCATGAGCAGCATGAATGTGTTGCATTCCAACGGGAAACATCATTTGCGGCATGTATACACCAGCTCCCATTGACATCATCTGCATGTATGTATTTGCTAGCATTAGCATCTTGTGAACAAATAAAGCTTCAGAGTAAATATAATTCCTTCATATAGATGATGTTAATGAAGTAATTAAGAATATTAACTTCATCAGAAATTTGCCCCTCAAATTTTCAAGAGAATGGAACAATTCAAAGTCAACCATTTCAACAGATTAAGGCTTTAGGGGTGTCCACTGGATGTTCTGATTCACCCATTTAGACACTCCGCAAAAAGTTCATTAACTTTACCTGAACTTGAAGTTGAAGGGTCTTCAAATACTCAATTGCCTCATCTAGCATCGATGCTTTATCAACCTGGAATTCGAAAGTGCAAAAATTCATAAAAATCATCATTAAAAAGGAAAGGTCAAATCAGATCTCTGGTAACATTGAAGCCAAAGCTCAAAACTAAAAGCTTGCACAGCACTGAAATTGAAATATTTCAACCACATAAGGTGGATTACTCATTTGATTATAATTATCTATATAGACATGCACTAAATATGCAATAAAACTTATAACCTTGTTGCAATTAGGTATTAATTCTTGAAGGGCACGCATCTTTTCATTAATCCTTTCTCTCCGCCTCTGTTCATAAATGAGATAAACTAAAGTAAGCATCTTCAATACAAATTCAACAAATGATGAAATATCAAGATCCATTTTGTTTGAATTGTTACTTCTTGCTCACCCTTTCGGAAAGATTATGCACTTCTGCAGCGCGGTGTCTTTTTGAACCTGTACCCCCTCTAGCAGGACCTTCTTTCCTGACTCCAACCGATTCTTCCTCAACATCCTGCATCAAAGATGATCTCTTTTTGTGAACAACAATCATTAGATAAATTGATGATGAGGAAGCATTCAGAAGGACACATAACAACTTACTTCACTTTGGTGTTCAGTTTCCTCTCTTTCACGATCCTTCCTCTTTAAAGTTTGCATCTGACAATCTGAAGCTCTGTCGGCACTACTCCCAGAGCATACAGAAGAGGAAGCAATAACAGGTTCAACAGTTTTTTCTCCATCCAAGATTCCTTTGTTAGGATTTGCACCAATAACAGGCTGCCTAGTTGAAACAATTTTTCCCTGATCTTCTTGCTCCGATGGATTGGTGAGCTTAGCAGCAAATGGCAGCTTAGGTGGTTGGGAGCCTAAAGGCCTTGGAAGAACCTTGCTACCACCCGGTGATAATTGATTCGGGAAAAAATCATTTTTCTTTTGAAAACTACCAGACAAAAATAACTCAGATTCAACAAGGCTGCTTCCAGTAGCAGTAGAAGTTTTCTCCTCATTTGCCGTTGTTTCCCTTGCTAATGAATATGATGAAGGCAGGCCAGCATTATTTTGTAGACTGGCTCTCCCAAGAGCAATATGTCTTGAAAGAAAGGAGAAATTCGGTAAACTGGAGCTACTACCTGGCAGAGTTAAATCTGTTTTTTGCATTCTCAAGCCAGTTGTAGCACTTGGTGAAGGTTGGACAACATCCCTGGTACTGCTTGTAGTACAGCTCACGATATCCGAAACCCCTGATACAAAGGATGAAACTGAAGTTTGGCCTTGTGGAGTCGACCATGACGAGATTGGGTCAGTTCTAGAAGAGTGTCTGTCCAAACCATTAGTGTGTACCAACTTCTGACTGTTAAAAAATGAAGCATTGCCCGAACTTTCAAACGCCTGAACACAACTTCTCTTATTTAGCGGTGTTAAGTTACTATGGATGGGTAGCTCACTCATGGTAACACCAGATGTTTCGGGTAAAAAATCATCGAACCAAGGTACCATATCATCGACTATACTCAAATCCGCTTCACTTGCCGCCATTCCTGGAGGTCCATCATCTAAAAAGGACTCCAATGAACCAAAACTTCCAAACCTTGAAGTCGTTGTTTTGCCAACGTATTTATCCTGAGGTTTAAAATGTTGGCTATTCCTAGTTCTGCTAGATTGACTTTGCATCACAATCTGACCATTGTCCCAAACAATCTCAACCAAGTCCTCAGGCCTACAATATAGAAGCAACCAAAAATTCAAACTTAAATGTATGCAACAACTAAAAAAGAAACCATAACCGCGTACACACTTCATAAGTTTCACTTACATATAAGATTGTTCAATTGGATAATCCATTGGCATTTGTTGATCAGATTGATGGTTTTTATTTCCCTCTATCAATACTCAGAGAGAGGCAACAATAACCAAACCAAGACTTAATCCCACTAAGTGGTCGGCTATATATGAATACGGCGAAGAGAGGCGCAAGAATAAGAATTGAAAATAGAGTGCCAGAGTTTCTTCAAGTACCAGTAGTTTGCTAAATGTATCAACTGGTTCACAGTCTCAAGAATTCTTAATTGTAAACTCCTTTTCAAGCACAAGAGTTGCAATTGAAACCTATAAATTAATCACATGGCTTAGATGAGATAAATTCCAAATCTATATATACAATTAGACTGAAACAGAGATAAGTACACATGATAATATATAGGTACCTTAAACTGATCTCCTAATCTATCTAATCAGTGTCTAATATATATATTAAATTGCAGAACAGTGATATAATATTATAAACCAGTCAAAACCAATTCTTTAATGGTAACATAATCATACTTACACATAAAAAGCATAAACATACTTAAATAACACCAAATTCAACTTTTTGACATATAAAAATCTAATCTTTCCAATCAAATCCAATCATTGGAACTTAACACACAACAAATTCTTTAATTAATCAATCAGAACTCACTCAACATCATAAACCGACTTCCTAAATTCTCCTAAATGCCTTTTTCAATCACTCTTAGCATGCTAAACTAGTTGGAACTTCTGATAATCATTAGAATCAACCAAAGATCCCATTTTTACCACTATGGCTAATTAAAAAAAGCAATATTTAACTAACCAAAGATCCCATTTTTACCACTATGGCTAATTAAAAAAAAGCAATATTTAACTAACCAAATATCCCATTTTTACCACTATGGCTAATCACAAAAACAATATTTAACTAACCAAAACTCCCATTTTTACCACTATGGCTAATAAAAAAAAGCAATATTTAACTAACCAAAGATTCCATTTTTACCATCATGGCTAATAAACAAAACAATATTTAACTAACCAATCTTTTCTATGGCTAATAAACAAAACCAATTAACCAAAGATCCCATTTTTTACTATGGCTAATAAACAAAACAATATTTAAGTAATTTAACTAACCAATCTTTTTATATGCAGCTCTGACTACAAAAAACTGGAAGTTTCTTGAGATCATAGACAAGAGTGAAGTTGTAATATATAGTTGAAGGGGAAATAGCAAAAAATGTGAAGTTTATAGGAAAAGATAGATTGATAGTAATTGGTAATAGTGAACAGAATAATTTGTTTGCCAAGTGGTAACCCAGACTTGTGGACCTATCAGATGTTAGCTTATATCAATGGTATATTTGTGGATAAATGCAAGTGTAGATGAAGATCATGTCCAATAAATTAAACAAATGTTATCGGAAATATTGTATTATATAATATTTAGACTTAATATAATATTTCTAATTAATTCTATAGATGTATTTTTGGGTCCATAATAAAAATCAATAATCACCAACTGTTGTTCATACTTCATATGGGATATTTCTTGGGAAAATTATTGATAACATTGAACTTAGTGCAATGGGTCAATTTTTGCAATTTTTTGTAGGGTTGTATGAGCAGTTACTAAGTGGGTCCATGGACAAAAGAAGTGCAATTGACCTTTGATATCCTTAACCAATTTTTGCTTGTGACTTGCCATCATTTTGGCTCCATTTTGTTTGTCTACAAGCAAAGCATACAAATCTTTATCTGCTTTTGCAGCTTGATTCTATCTATATCTTCTTTGATTGTATTCCATGTGATCAAATTGCTTATCCCATTCATTCTTTGAAATAGTCAATGTTAATGTTGAATCAAGACTTATTTCTTATTATCTTTTTTTGACAAGTTTGGAGAAAGTTTTGATGGGTATTTCTTGAAACTGATATTTATTATTCAATACATTCATTCAAGAAGGTGTACGAAACAATCTTGGATATTTTTGATTGATTGTGATATAGAGTTCTAAAACTTGCCATCGTCAATAATTAAAATATTATATTAACGACTGAACTAGAATATTATATTAACTAGTGAACTAGTGTGCATAAGTTGAATTACTCTTTTGGGTTATTTTATATGTAATACGGAATATACAATTAGCCAAATTATAGGACATAAAAGAAGACACCGAAAGCAATAAAGGATCTAAAGCATTTAAAAAATGTCTTTTCATTAATGACAAATACATGCATGCTTTACACAATAAACAATTCTTAACAAGTGCACCATCTCTTTTACCTGGCATCCGTAGCTGCTATTCTTTAAGCCATTGCATTCTGGTGAAATTTCTACGCATTCGATCAAAAAGATTTGGTAGTGAACGAACCTTACGACCACAAATATAAAGATCAACTAACCTATCAACTTCAAATTTGTATCAAGTGGCCTTCTTATTAAAATCTTCGATATAAACTAACCTATCAACTTTAAATTTATCATGTCTCTTTATTAAAATCTCGGAGATAATACTACAAAGGTGGTAAGTGTGTGGGGGCGTAGCAACGGAGTATTTCATATAAATCAACTATTCTCCAGGACTCCAGGTGTACCCTCCCTGGATCAAGAAATGGATTTGGTGCAATTCAATTGGAGCCTGTGAGATTACATTATCACCACATATTTTCATTAATGATCCAAAACAGGAAATTTGGGTGTGAATTTTTTCAGCCGTTAAAGCTACAGGACAATGTGAGCCCAGCATCCTTGGCTTCGAATGTCAGACTCACATGCAAGTTAAGTCAATCATATTACTCAGTTTTCAACTTTCTCACTGTTATTATATATGCATGCATAACTGTTCATTTCAATGTTCATTTCAAAGGCAACTAATGTTCAACAAACCCCACAATGCAAATCCGGTCTCACTAAGAGGGTGCTTGGTTAATCTTTCCCTTATAGTGATTGACGAGTGAATAACGCGTAAGAACCTATCCTTGAAACTTGTTAGGAGAATGTATCCTCCAAAAACGATTGCTTGGTTAATAAAATCCTGTTAATTTCTTAATTGATAATTGGTTAGTTTTAGAATGTATTGTTAGCTCACGGATATTATTAACACAAACCAAATCAAGGTGGACTGCCACCTGCAATGGCATCTTGCTGAATTCAGATGATTCCAAGTTGCCACCAAGCTGGAAACATGTCGGAGTGGGACATATGTCAGTGGGAGTGTAGCAGCAAAACCATTACTTTCATAAAGGAGTGTGTAAATACAAGGTGGTATTGAATCCTAGATACCTAATCAACTTTGAGTCTGCTTCAGAGACATGGGAATTGCAGAGGATATCATAGACTAATAAAATGACACCCCACCCCCCTCCACCCTCCAACAAGAACTGTGCAGGATGATATCTGTTCTGTCTTCATTATTGCTCTCAGGGGGCATGCTAATTTAGCACAATTATGTTTTATAAATAATATTTGAAACTTACGAAAATACACAGCCTTCAACGCCCTTAATACATTTCATAACATATATATACACTAGAAATGAACACAGCTTACACATTATTTCCAAGCCCCGGCCCTCCTTCCTAGTTCCTACACATTAGCTAATTTACCTACTTATAACAAGTTACATTATGATGAACGTTCGACGATTCTAATATTTTTATGACTTTGTTGATACTAAAGTTAAACCAATTGCCCATTATTAATAAGATATATATTATGGTATCTTCTGAAGTCGATGATATCCATTATCGAAGATATTTATATTATAAATGATAATAACAACAATTAAGGTAGTCCATTATCAGAATCTTCATTATTCCACTTTCCTGTAATGTAGGAAATGTAAGCAGAAGTCTTTCTATCAACAGCAGGCTCAGCAACCCAGAAACCACTATCTTCATCACTAGGCCACACTCTATGAGCCTTCACAACTTCATCACTTTCTTCTTCCCCACCCTGCAACTTCCACCTTTTTTTACTACAAAACATCCCAAAAAATGAAAATGATTTCCCACTAGAAGATTTATTTCGATTGCCCCCCATGTTGAATGAAGTTTAATAATAGTTAAATCTTTATCTATTGGGTTTTCTGTGTGTATTTAAATTGGTGTCAAGCTAGTATATTTATAGTTGGGCATAATCCAAGCTTAAGGGGGAATCTTGATTTGAAAAGATAAATCTTGATCTCAAATTATTTATACAATCTTTCATGATCTTTTTTGTTGCCTAATTATACATATGGATGCATGCATTTGCCTCTCAACCCTTATCCACATAATATTAAGTATATATAGATATATATAGTTAAACAGCAAAGATAAAAATCTTCATGATATCTACCAACATTATTGATTATCTATGCATGGATAAAAGCTGTGTAGCTTTAAGAATTATTCTCTATGAAACCTGGCTTGGTACTAGCAAAGGCTGAATAATGTAAGGTTGTGAGTACTTGCCTTATACTTCAAGCTACAGAACACTCATTATTTGATCCAATTTTCTTCTCCATACCAGATGTTACACTCTTTACTACATGGTTTAGTATTCTTATTATCTTATCATCTGCTATCTTCGTCCCAATTTAATTGAACAAATCCTTTTCCAAAAAATAATTTTACTTATCAATGTATAATTTTATAAATTTGAATAATTATAAAAAAAATATAATATATTTACAAAAACTTATACGTAACAATGAAAAATTGAATTTGTATATAACAACTTATTAATATATCCTAGAATACTTATAATTCAATCTTATAATTTTGGTTTTTAATTAAAGAAATCATTGTATAGCGCAAACACTACTTATAACTCGGTCGATCGAATTAATTACTACTACTTATAACTCGGTCGATCGAATTAATTACTACATGTAGACACTGAAAATTTATTTAAAAAATAATTCAAATGATTAAGACGATTTAATCAAATTAATTAAATCGCTCACTAAAGAACGCTTACGCGGCTACAGTGCTCTCGGACGAACCCTTCAATTTAACGTAAAACCCTCGCATTTAACAAGTGCTTCAAGAAAAATACCCACAAATTAAATGTACATTAAATTAGAGTTCGAAATTAAAAATCCCTAATTTTATTATTGATAAATGGCCAAACTACCTAAAATTGACGCTTTTGAAGTTCCGATTCGAAATCTAACACTCCAAAAGTTGGCTGTATTAGCTCAAAATAAAGATCAGTGCCAAATAATACTTAAAACGATTCGACCTTTAAAAATCCTAACCTTTCAAGCCAAAATAGGCACCTATTTTGATTTCTTGGAGGGAAATTAATTCCTAAATCTCCGATCACTCTGCTCGTATCTCGCTTCAAAATTTAAAGCGCAAGATCGTAATCCACCCTCGAAATTAAACCAACCAATCGGCTAAAAGAGATTCAAACCCCAAAAGCCTATAACACCCCTAAATTTTGAAAATAAGACAAGATTCATAATTTGAATATCCTGGAGTAGTGGCTCACAATGACCTAATTCCCTCCCAAATTCTCTAAGCTTAAATTTTTAAACACCATTTTCATACGGAATATCCGTGCAGTTTGTAAATAGCGCCTAAAATAACATTACCGCGACAAATTTCGTGCTGTAGTTAGGCCACGATTTGCATGATACGATTAAGAACTGAATATATTCAGAATAAGCTAACAAAGACTCTATTATTCATAAATCTTGGGTGATCATTCGAATTCAAAGCTTTGACTCCATCGCTTCTGCATATGTAATACATTGAATATTCACTCCCTATACGGGATTTTCAGAAACACTCTACTAAAGTCTCCTCGGTTTAATCGATCAAGATCATCAACAAGTGCCTGGGATACTCCACCTTCATACCCGATCATCACTATAACAATAAACCCGCTAAGTGCCCTATAGTACAAAGTTTGCCGCATAATCAACCCATATACTAAAATCAAGTACCTTATCACTAAACAACAAAGTTCGCTAAGGCCAAGAGTAAGACAAGCTAAGCGTAGAATTGGCTTCACAAATTTTAAATCAAATCCAGGCCAAATCTCACTAAGCCCTACCTACAACAACAAGCCGCTGCCGACGTAGACAAGTGCTAAGTCACATTACTTCAACAACTTTCTTACTATCTTCTCCATACCACGAGCTCGGAGTCAAGTCTCATCAAAGACAAGAGCACGTCTACTAAGTCCCACCTCACAAAAAGGCGAAATCCCACGCCGCGACACTCTTATAAGAAGTCCATCCACCGACATGTAACGGAGATTAAGTCCAAGCATCCAAGATCAAGCCAGAATACAATTCAACACGGAATACGCCGCTATGTTCCCCTCGGCTCGGACTATACCGGCCTCGCCTATCAAGACTAGGACACATATCCTTACCCAAATCAAAATCAAGTCAAGCTCAAATCGAAGTTCATACCAAGCTCTTCTATCAAGCATTCACAACCAAGTCAAGCAAGCTGGGGACATCAACACAAATCGGCCGCCATGAAACGCTAGTGATCTATACTGGATACGATCCTTTTCGATTTGGATAAAATTTGTACACCGAGGAATTTTTCCCCTTCCTCATCGATTTGATAAAATCAGACACGTTAATTCTCCTCTATAACGATTTTATTTCAGACTCTTTAAATAAATAATAAAAATTATTCTTTGCATTACACTAGACATGTACTTTTAATCTACCAATTTTATTTTATTCTTAGTAAGTGATAACTAATCTCTTTAATTAATTGTGACTTTTTATAGAATTTAATTAGTTCAAGCAAGATGCATTTTATTATAACTAGATTATAAATGTAAAAGTAAATCACCTTTAGAGATGCTTTTTGACCCAACAAATTTATTGACTTATTACCTAGCCTCAAATGACAAAACCATAGGTCTTCCATTATAGAGGAGTTCATTTGTTTAAAATAAAACGGATGTTGATAACTTACAAATACACTAATACCCACTTTCTTTATATTCACTAGTAAAATGTACGTGCATTTCACAAAATTATTTATGTTTTAAATATTTAAATTTAGATAATAAATAAAGTAATTAACTATTTACAATTTATAAATTATTCTTGTGATTTATATTACAATTTATTTTATTCATAGTTATATCATCCTTTATAATTTTTGATAATATACTCTTTAATAGTAGATTTAAAAAGTTCTTGCTACCATACTATTCTTCATTGTTAAGATTTAATAAAAAAGAACGCATATTATGTAATTATATTTATCGTTAGAAATATCACTTTTAAAAAAAAAAATACACTTTATGTTATTTTATTTATCAAGTTAAAACATCACTTCTCACCGATCATCAAGATAAATTATTCATAGCTCTAAGATTCAATTTTATTTTGACAGATTCATTTTAACATTTTTTCATCATTTATCGATTCAATAATATTTACACAAAAATTGAGTAATATTTAAGACCTTACTTAAATTTTCTAAATTTAGCCACGCAAAAATAGTCAAAGAGGCCACACATTAGATGTCCTTGTTCGAATGTGAAATACTCCAAATGAATTATATTAAAAATCAATGGAATAAAGATGACATACCTCTTATAAAACTATATTCAGGTAATAATTTTTTAAAGTTAAATCTCAATACTATATATGTAATTAATATTATTTGATATGAAAACTTTAAAATTTTGACATAAATAACAACTTTTTAATATGTCAGCCAAAAAGCTATTCAAATATGACGCGATACCAATTTCAGACATTAAATGCTCATCAATAAACCTAATTATATACTTATAATATACATATTCATACATGTATTTTTAGATCATAATATCGATGACTTATATTTCATATAGAGTAAAAATTAATATAAGTATTATTATTAAGTGACAATATACTCTCTTATTTAGCTTAACATACGATTATTATGATAATATACTTTATTTAGTTTACTAACTACTAATCAATATTAAATAACAAGACCGAAGTTTTACCTCCTTTCTTTCATATATTGGTTCGACATTAATTAATTATTGCATCTAGTTTATAGATAAAGATATTTTTATTTAAGCATAAAAACTAATGATGCTATATATATTATAATAAAAAATTATTTTAAATAAAATATTCAAATCTTTTACTCCCTCCATACTAAATTATTAAGCCAAGGAGTTAATTTATGCTCCAAATTGACAAATTTTTACTTCATCGATTTGAATAAAATTTAATTTAAAAAATATTTGAATTTAACATTTATTCTGCGGAAAAATCCAAATTTAAAACCTTTAGACAATCTATTGGGACGAACGGAGATTGTATACGTAACTCGACACTTTTTTATTCTTCGCTTGTCAACGTAATACAAAAAGTATCGCTAATAATTTAGATATATATTATTTAATAGTAATTTTTGATTAGATTTTTTTTCAATTCTATAATTGAATAATTATCATATAAATTTTTTTGGTATGATTGTACTACACTTATCAATTAAAAATAGAATTTGGTATTTATCATATGATAAATTTAAAAAATCAAAGTGGAGTATCAGATCAATTACTTTTATCTTATCGTAAAGATATTAAGTATTTTTATATAATTGATGAAGACAAGTAATCTAACATACGATATTTAAAGATGTGATGAAGCTGCAAAATTATCGCGACACACATATTATAAAGAGAGTTAGTATAACTTCAACTATGTTTGATTTTGCTATGTAAATTTGTGAAAAATTTGGTGACTTATTAATTATTACATATTTCCACTAATATATAGAAAATATTTCAAAGAATGATAATACAAGAATTAATAACGTGTGAAAAGGGAAAAAATATAACTCACACTTCTTATAAAGAGGAGATCGACCTCATATTCGGGATACACCATACATACATCGCATGAAATTTGAACATCTTTTAACCCAATTGACATGCCTATATTTCTCAACCAAAGTATTTTTGCGATGATTTTAAAAAAAACGATAAAAATCGATTTTACAAAAAAAATTAAAAGAACCTGACCGACCGAACCGAAACATCCCTATCTACAATCTGCCAGAGCAAATATGTATATACAAGTGATGTTTTATTTCATAAGAAATATGTTATACAAGAGTCAAACTTAACTCTCGACTTAACTCTTGACTTAGACTTACGCCTTAGATAACTTAAGTTCCTCATTTATACACTATATACACAAATGGGGTATTAAACCCCCAAATAAGAGCCGAATACTACATTACTTTGATATTAATACGAGAGCTGAACTTAAAATCTTATAGTAAGCATTTAATTTTTTCAATCTGGCCAAAAAAATTGCGGGTACCTAGTGGAATTTGTTTTTTATGTGAGCAGTAATGTCAATCTCGCTGCTATATTTTTATTTCAAGCAGTGATAATTTTTATTTATTCCTTTGATACATTGCTTAAATTTTAATTAAGGAGATTATTATTACTGCTTTTATTTTAGCTCATGCAATCAGAAAGCACATAGCAATCAAGCATATCTATAACATGAAAAATAAAATAAAGAATGCACATTCAAGAAGCGTGATGATATGATCCCAGCCTCTATTACATTTTTAAAACTTCAAAACTAACATTCAAGTCCTATTACATTTTCTTTGTCTTCTACCCCACTAAGCTTCGCTTTCAATTAAGCAATTCAAATAATACACTAATCCCAACTTGCATGCGCACGCAGTTCTCGCTGAGAAACAAGAAAATTAAATAAAATAAAATAACAATACTTAATTAAATCCAAGTCATTTATAAATAATACGGTAATGCCAGACCGAAAAAAATGCTCATTATATCTATATACCTATTCCATTCCATAACATTAAATATATATATAGGCAAAACATTAAAAATGCATGCACTTCTTAATGTCATATATATTAAATGAAATAAAAATAAATGTGTTCATAATTGACTAATTAATTACCCATTATTTTACAATTAATTATCAATTAATATAAATTTTAAATTTAAATATATTCACACATGATTAATGATAATTATGAAAAATACTACCAACTATTAAATCATGTATCACTACTTTACAAAGAATTAACACCAAAATTAAAAATTTAAAAGTTACTAATTTAAAAATATTTTCAAAAAATTATCAATTAATGAAAATAATTATGAAAGTGGAAATATAAATCAAATTCTAATGTCATTCAAATATATATTCAATCACCTTTAATGACAAAATTTATGATTCAACATTTAAAACCAAAATTACTGCAATTACTAATAATTTTAAAACCAAAATAATTACATAAAATACATTTAGGGTTTTCTAAAACGGACGACAAACTTCAACGGCCAACACGACAGGCCTCCGGCCACCCACGGTCAACACGCCGCCTCGGTGTGGTGCACGGCCGTGAGCTACTCCCCCGGGTGGCCTAACGCCCAAACTGCCCGACGCCCCTCGTAGGGCCCGCGTCCGACGACATATACGGCAATTGGCCAGCCAGACACTCAGAACTTTTGTAAAAACAATTTATTTGGGAGGCTCTCAAAAATGTAAAAATTATGATTCAACATGAACATCAACAATATCATTATTGAACATCGCCCAATTGAATTTCCTCAAAATACTTCTAGTTTTTCTCGATTAAATCCAAAACAATCTAAAATTCAATGAAATTTTTGGAGTACATAAAAATTCAAAAATTCTTGGAAAAAAAAACTAAGATGAACCTCAAAGGGTCGTGAACAGTATATTTAATTTCGAAATTTTCTAAAATTTAACCCTCTTTGTAAAAATCAAAATGATTCTACTCCTCAAATTAAAAACGCAAATTAATCAAGTTTAATCCTTTCATTTCATGAAACAATTAAAAAATATCAAATCATCAAAATCAATATAATGAAACGACGATTTCAGCTACGTGATACATATTATTACAAACGCGCCGATTTTTTCATATTATATATTCATCAATTGAATATACAAATCACGAATCAATCTAATTAATTTCACTGTAACTACGCTAACACACAAATCGAATTAGATAATATACATCAAACTTGAGTAGGCTCTGATACCACCGTTAGAATCTAGTATGAATTTTACTCGTGGATAAAACACCTAATTTATACATCCCTGATCCTCAAAATAACGTATATTAATCTAAAAACACATAAATCGCAATAATTTAATAAAAGAAATTTTACATCAAGTAAATGAAGACGAACGAAATCAACTCCTCAAGTCGACAAGCCTCACATGAATGCCCTTTTGAAATCTCTCCAATTGTTTGACTAACAATTAAAACGACGCTTCCTGGATTGCATTATCACCTCGCGAGTAATCAACTGAAGTTCAACTGCTAGCCGGTTAACAAAATCGGTACAGTAAAATCTCTCCACCCTGTGGCGAGGCTAATCTTTCGAGAGAACGGGAGGTGCGAGTTTTTTCATGAAAATGAAAAACCTTTGTGTCTATTTCTTTAAATACCAAAGTTCTACTCCACTCCAAGCAAGCTGAACTCAAGAAATCAATTTAACTCTCATAACTTAATTGCACTGCTACGACTTCTAATCAAATAACGAGTCACTAGTGAGTTGTTCCATTTTAAATTAAATTTTAACAAAGCTCAATTAAAATACTAATCTAGCCACTATCGAATAACTTATCAAGTTATTCATCAATTTCAATCGATTAATTTATTAAACTTGCAAGCTTTAACCACCGATGCTCATCAATATATATTCATCAAATATATAAATAATGGTGAGATACATCTCTCAATTTAGAAGTCTCGCTTTTAATTCCATGCATGAAATATAATCTCGAATATCATCAGATGCTACGCGACCTTCAGTTCGGGGATATCAAGAGAAATAGATAATAATAATAATCAATTAATTACTATTATTATTATAACAATTAATGAGTAAAGATCTAGCACCCGGCTCACATATAACCCCTTAAATTATCATGAGAACCCACACTAGTAATATACAATTACTAAGGCGAACACTAAGCCCAAAGAATCATATTTCACTCAACCTCGATAAACGACCGATACATAATCGTCGCAGAATCTTAAGATAATAAAAGGGAATCAATTTTCATTGATTTCCAAAAGACACATGTCGTTACTCAAACATACTTATATTATTAAAAGATAACTAGTCTATTTACTAGTTTAGTCATCGTGCTACGTTTCTCGATACTACGAAGACATCGCATTCTTATTACATTTACTCATTTTATTACAAACTCTGGGCTATCACATCTATATACATGACAAACTATTATGACAACACTAATGAACACAACTTACACATTATTTCCAAGCCCCTCCGTCTTGCACATTATCAAATACTTATAACAAGAGATTACATCATGATGAACGTTCGATGATTTTAATATTTTTATGAATTTGTTGATACTAAAATTATTAACAAGTCTCCCATTATTAATAAGATATATATTATGGTAGCTTCTGAAGTCGGCATTGTCTATTATCGTAGACATTTATAAGCGACAATAACAACAATTAAGGTAGTCTATTATCAGGATTCGGGGGCCGAACCAGTGGGGGTGGTATATATATTATATATAGCATTTTCACATGATTGATGCAAGCAGCGTTTGTTCCGTCCCTGTCCATTATTAGCATTATATTCATTCATCATCTGTTGTTCCCTACCAAGGCAATGTAAGCATCTACCTTTTTATCAATTAAAGGATCACCATACCAGCGACCTCTATCTTCATCACCTGGATACACTTTATTAGCCATCACAACTTCATCACTGCCTTCTCGTTTCTTTCCCCCCCCCCTATGGTTAAATCTTTATCTATTGGGTTTTCTGTGGGTATTTTACATTGGTGTCAAGCTAGGGTATTTATAGTTGGGGATAATCCAAGCTTAAGGGGGAATCTTGATTTCAAAAGATAAATCTTGATCTCAAATTATTTAGACAATCTTTCATGACCTTTTTGTTGCCTAATTATACGAGAAGGGCTACAATATGATATAGTTAATAGTTTCATTAATTTTTATATGTACTTAATTTCAACTTAAAAATTATAAATATTACTGAAGTGTATATATCATTCTAACATGATATAATTTCAAAAAGAGTTGATTATTGAAATGTAGGTGGGACGAAGTTGCGAATTGGTCCCAGAAAGTTCAAAAGTTGGAATTTAATTCCTAATAGTGACTTTAAGGTTGCGTTTTGGTCCCTATTGTGACTGTGTTGTTAAAAACTAACATCAAAATGAGCGATTGTAACTCACATTACTGTCAAAATTATCATATTTCACTCACACACATTCTCTTTTGATTCCCGTCAATTCTTTGCATCTATTTTACTATTCTACTTGTTTTCCATCCAAAATAATCTCCTACAAATAGACTTACTCCTACAAAATTGTAGGAGATTATTTTGGAAAGAAAACAAATAGAATGGTAAAATAAAGGAAAAGAATTGGCGAAAATCAAAAGAGAAATTGTGAGAGTGAAATATGATAATTTTGGCTTTAATGGGAGTTACAATCGCTCATTTTGTTGTTAGTTTTTAACAACACAAACATAATAGGGACCAAAACACAACCTTAAAGCCACTATCATGGGCTAGTCCCAACTTTTAAACTTTTTGGGACCAATTCACAACTTCGTCCTACTATTTGGGACCATTTCACCAATTAACTCATTTCAAAAATTCAAAAAATATTGGACCAAAATTATTCTATGCGCTTTCCCAATGCGAAAAAATTTTTTATTATTTATTTCAAGGGGTACAAAATAAAATTCAACTTTGTAGGGAAAATTCGCCGATTAATGCGAGGTTTTTATCAAAATCGAAGAGGATCGGTGTCGAAGCCTTTATAAGTCCTGAGCATTTGATGATGATTTATGAGATGTCTTTGACTTTGCTTGAAACGTCTGGTGGCAATCTGAGCTCGAGGCGATTTGAGCTCGACAGGAAGCAATTTGACTTGGATTCGAGTTGGATTTGGATAGAAGCTTTATTGCGAGATGGATATGTGTCTGGTCTTGATGGACTTGAGACTTCAAATGCGGACTTGGATATGGTCCGGGCAGGGGAGCACTTAGCGTATTCTGTAATTTGGTTGTATTGGACTTGATCTTGGATCTTGGTTACGATCTCGATTCATGTCGGTTGGATGAGAACATGAAATTAATGCAGCGTAATGAGACTTCACCTTTTGTGGTGGAACTTAGTATCTTAATATGCTACTTGTCTTTGGTGGGACTTGACTCCCAGCTCGCGAGTTGTATGAAGTGATAGCAAAAGCGGAGGATTGTTGAAGCGATATACGACTTCTTTGCTTGTACTCTGACTGACCTTAAGCGACTTGTTCTTTGTAGGGTGGGGAACTTTAGTGAGATTTGGCTGTTTTGATTTAAGGCGTATTGAAGCGATATATGACTTCTAGAGCTTTGTCTTCTGACGACACTTAGCCGAACATTGTTGTACTAATGATCGGTATAAATTGGATTATTTGACTTTATTGATGATCTTGATCAACTTTCGGACAGTGCTTACTTGATGTGTTCTTTGCTGAAATCCGGTATAGGAGCGGGAACTTTCAATGTATTCCTATATCTGGAGCTTGATGAATCAAACACGAGATTTTGACTATTCATGTAAGATTTATGAATAATGAAATTTGTTAGAGCATTAAGATATTCAGGCGTTAACGAGAAATGCATGGCCGGTGCAAAACCGGTTACTGCTTGGCTTAAGAATTCTTTGCGTTTGTGCGGTAATGTCTCTTACAATTGCATCACGCCTATTTTGGCGGCTACAGAGGTGTTTTTCCAGCCGCCCAGTAGGCCATTTCTCTTGGTAGTCTAAAAGATTTAATTTAGAAATTTCAGAAGTCGTCCTTTATATTTTCTCAGATGTTTAGTGGTCTCTGAGCCGAGGGATCGGGGAACGATTCGAATTTGGGTCTTGATAGTCGGTGGTTTTAACCGTAGGCATTTGCCGGGGAAGTTGGTGAGAACAAATCATGAATTAGTTCGAGGGGTGGTGGTGGTTTGGTCAGTAGAATGTCTTATTTTATGCCACCGAATTATTAGCCACACATATACATTGATGAGTGCCTGCCGTTTCTTGGACCTCGTTTCTTAATATGTGTATGAATAATTTCTTGATACGATATTTTCGAAATCTTGAGAATTTATAGGCTTTTTGGGCTTTGAATACTTAATTAGATTGGTTGGTTTAATTTCATGTGGATCATGATCTTAACCGTTGAATTTTTTAGACAAGATCTGAACCGTCGGATATTTAGGAAATAATTTCCCTCCAAGAAAATGAATCTTATTTTAAGACTCGAAAGAATGCGGATCGTTTAGGTGACAACGTTTTATCTTGATCACGGACACTTTTGGAATCTTCATTTTGAACCCAGCTAACTTTGGGTGTTCATTTTGAACCCGAAACTTCGAACTCTCATTTTAGGGCCCTATGTAGCCTTCAATGTGATAAAATTAGGAATTTTTAGCCTCGAATCCTAAATTTAATGTACATTTAATTCGGGGCTATTTTCTCGGAAACCCTTGTTCGTACAAGGGTTTTACATTAAATTTTAGGATTCGATCGAGAACCCTATCCACGTGGCATTTCTTTAGTGGCTCGATTTAATTAATTCGATTAAGTCGTCTTAAATATTTTTTAATAAATTTTCATTGTCTACATACACCTAATTAGTATGTGCACGAAAATTCGTTGAAGAAATTTGTACAGATTGTAAAAAAAGGTAAAATATAAAAGACATATAGTGGCATTTATTATAGACTTTTTTTATAGAAAAAAGAGAACGTATTATCTAAAATGCACCAAAAGAAGAGAAAAAAAGTTATAAAATAATATAATTTGTATTTTTCATCATTAATAAACTATTGGGCTAAAAGAGGCTGTAATTATCGTCAACTTTTATACACAGGATTTAAATTCCAGTAACGACTTCAAATTGATGCTTAAAGTGGTCGGCGTTAATTTTTCCGTTAAACTCTAAATTTTCGTTTAATCGCTTGCTGTCATGACTAATGATAAGTGTTAGTAAATTCAAATGTAATTAATTTTTTTTAAAAAATCAAAAACAAATGTAAAAATGGTTTAGGGCAAAATCAGATTTTCACAATTCAATTATACCCTAATCAATTATCACTCAATTGAAATCAATTAAAAGATGGAGGGAGATGCACGAAGGATTTTTTGGGTAATTAAATCGTGCGTAAGAGGCAAATCACGGTTGTGGATAATCCGGTGGGATTTTACGGGAAGCACTTGATGGAATCGGTAGGTATTATTTTGACATTATACTTGTTAACATATATGATATACTAACATTTTTATTATGATTTTTATAGGGAGGTCATGGATGGATGGAATGGGATGATTATGCTCCTTCATCTCAAAGCCGTCAAAAAAGAAGCTTGAATGAGAGATTGTTATGTTTGGAGCGCATTTTGGAAGCTTGTGAGAGGTGGGGCCATGTAAAAGGTGAAAAAGAAGATGGTGAAGAGATGGATTTGAATTGAAGCATTAGTAAAAGAGAAAGTTGCCATACCATGGCTTGTTTTTAGTGTGTGCTTTTACTTGTATACTGATATTATGTAAAATAATATGCTTATTGACTGATAAGTTTGGATCAATGATGTTTAAATTTGTGTAATTGGATGACTAATTTTCAATTGATGTATGTTATGTGGATTAATGAAATACTTATTTTGTCCCCAATAAAATATGCTTGATCGTTTTGTTTTTGGACAAATGAATGTTACCGAGAGAAATTGAAGATGTTAAAAATGTTGAATCTTAACCTGTTGTAATGCGATTGCCGCAAAAGTTGAATCTTAACTTAGCGTTGTCTAAATTGAAAAAGCCAAAAGTAGCAATGTTTGTTTCGTATCCAAGATTATAAAATGTTGTCTAACTGACACTAAACTAGTCGAGGACATGTTTTCTTGTTGTCATTGTTTGCTACTTGATTTTACTCTTTGGCTGCTGTTCACGACGATAAAGCGAGAAATACTCTTTCATCTCCATCATGACTTTAACAATCTTCAAATCTGAATCCTCATCTGCATTGGTGTTTGATGTACTAAAGCGAGGCTCCACTTTTTGTTTGCACTTTTCTTTAGCGGTTGTATCACTTCCTTGGTGCGGAGCTGCGCCGCATTTTCCCTCTTGGCAGCCGGCCTCTGTGATTAGCTAGAATGCAGGAGATTGGTTTTGGCTTTGCGGGCTAACTTACCGAGGTGATGTGCCCACAGGCTTTGCTCGTGTATAGTTTCCCGTTTAGGTGTGGTTGGCTTGCAAGGTGGTGTTAGATTCTCAATTAACGTTTTCTTAGGTTGGCCGGGTTGTTGATTGGAGTTAGCCGCTTTTGAAATTTTTCTTCTTTAGTGCGGTTGCCTGCGAGATTGAAGCGGAGTTGTTCGGAGTGTAGTTGGCTTGTTTTTCCGTTACGCTTTCTTGCTTCGACCTAAAGTGAGTGTTCTGATTATTAGGTGTCAAAACAATTTAGTAGCAATGTTCTGAATGGAAAAAGTGATATTACTGAATAAGCCTCTTCTCCATTTTTTTTCCTAGGACAACCATGACGTCTTATGGCCCTCTTGCCCAACCTGGCTGATAGGCCAAGCCGCCCGCCTCTTGACATCTAACTTTTCTTCCCGCTTTCTTTTTTCACTTATTTTGATGTCATTGTTTCTCTACTTTTTTTTGGCATGCTGTGGCAGAGATGTGGAAGTGGGTAATGGGATTGCGTCATCTTTGTCCCAGATCCATCCCGTTCGATGGGTTAGGGACATAGTCATAAAATATTTCTTTCCTATAAACTTTTCGTCCGATTGGTTTTTCATTTCATATAGATAGGGTATAGCATGAGGCCAGGTATCCCACATAACTGCCATGATCCACAACTACATATCATTTTCCAATATCAATTGAAAGCGATTTCCCACTTCTGATCCGCTTAACACCGAAACATAATTCCATCGAAAATTACGACCAACAGATCCTTTGCAGTTTTCTCGATAATTTTTTGCGAATTTTTACCAAAGTGGTCAGCTTTTCTACTCATAACCAACTTCCTATTCTTAATTCTACCAGCTGATCTTAGACCTAATCATATCCCCAGCATAGTTGTATGGGCTTGTCACCTTGGGAAAGATATAAGAAGGAATTAAAGGACTCACTAAGATTGATGCCTGACGTGTCATATGCCAAACATTCAAGGGAGTGTGCTCTGAGAACCAATTGCAATCTTTACTGCATGGTTTCAAGCCATGAAGCGATCTCGGCATCAACTTTAGGAACTTTATAAAACTTTCTTGAATTGTTGCTTGTTAGTTGACACTTGCCGGCACATGCTTACATCTTTAAGAGTGTTGTCCTCGATTCTCCTTTTTGAAGTTGGCGTATATATGTTGAACCTGATTTACGTGTGCGTTAGAAAGCGCATATGAATTACACTTTCTACAATCCACCTTGATTCAACAACATATAGTTGAAATAGAACACTCACCGATCCATTACTCATTTGAAATGGAGGTAGAGTATATTGTGTTAATACCTTTTGCTTGTCTGAAATGAAAACGTACTCTTCTGATTGTAAATACTGACGTCGCGCACCGATGCTTGCGAGGAACATTCACATACCGGCATTTTTCCGCTTTCAACGGCATTGACAATGGGCCTTATCCATTATTCTTTGTCGAAGTACTACGGCCGGTTAGAATTTGTTGCTTATGCGTCCCTTTTTGGTATGACAACCATCGACCCAGTGACTTTTGCGGCTATCACAAAACCATGACTAGTGGTTTCAGACATATGTAAATCCTCTTAAAAATGTTGGCTCCAAAAATTTCAGTAGGCGGCTCAGATTCAATGAAACAAGTGGATCCAGGGTGGGTGTTCATTAACTCTTGACAATATGTATGGACCATGTTATATTGTTCTGGTGGAAATCGTGAGGAATTGATTCCGCACGTATGCCTATTGCGATAATTACATCGATTCATTTACGGGTTGGTTAAATGTGATTACTTTGGAACTTAGTGTTCATAGTAATGGTATATTACTAGTGTGGAGTTCATGATAATTTAAGGGGTTATGGCCGGTGCTAGACACTCGTTAATCGTTATAATAATAGTAATTGGTCGATTATTATTATTATTATACAACTTTATTATCAGGCACAGAAAGGTCACACACCATTACAATGATATTCGAATAATATTTCATGAATGAAATTAAAAGCGAGACTTGTATATTGAAATGTATTTCTCGATATTTATATATATTTGCGAGGAAATATATTGTTGATGAGCATCGGTGGTTAAACTTACTTGAAGTTTAATCAATTAAGCAGTGAAAATCGATGAATAACTTGATAAGTTATTCGATAGTGACTTCGTTAATATTTTAATTGACTTGTTAAAGTTAATTAAAATAGAACAACTTCGCTAGTAACTTCGTTATTTAATTAGAAGCTCATAACGCTCTAATTAAGGTTAGCAGTTAAAGCGATTTCTTAACGAGTTGTAGCGAGTGGAATTTTGGGACTTGGTATTTAAGGGGATTGGAGTTTTCATGACATTAGAATCAAAAAACCTCCTGCCTCCTTCTCTCAAAAAGGTGCGCCACTGCTTGGTGAATTGGAAGAGTTTTTCTCTTCCAATTCTTATTCATCTTCAAACTAAGCGAGTTCTTAAATGCTAGGTTAAGTTTTAAAACTTGGTATTAAATCCCAGGGGGACATCATTCGGTGTTGAGCAAGCATTAGAAGGATTTTTGAAGGGGCTTTAAGCGAGGCACATCATGGGGATTTGGGTTCGTTAGAGCTTGGATTTGAAATGTAAGGATTCTCGTGTTCATACATTTATTTTATGTGTTTAGATTAATTTATATCGATTTGAGGATCAGGGATGTATGAATTTGGTGTTTATCACTTGAATTAAATTCATATTAAATTCTAACAGTTCAGTGGTCCCCGATAAATTTCTTGAGGCTTTCTTTTGCTCTTCTTATGACATTTGGGCGATCTTGTGAAACATTTTACCATCAACAAAAACACAGAGAGTACGGTCTTTGAAATTAGAAAATATTGGTAGAATATGCAAAAAAAAAGAACTCTGAACCTAAAGCACAAGCATTACATGCAGGCTCTGAGGCTAAGGTTTGATAACGACACGACACTTTTCCTCAGCCTTAGCAAGAAAAGTGCTATTCTGAGGAGTTTAATGCTTTTGTCAGGAACATCCATACCTATGTCTACCTTGATCCGCCTTGTAGCCACGTCGGTTGGTGATAGCCTCTTATCCTTTGATATCCACATAGAAAAGTTGCGAGGATACTCGCATCTATGACATATGCGCATTTATCAAACGATCTTGTACGTAAAGGCTTATGATATGACAGAAATCTCGTGCATAGCCTCTTTAATTTGTTGTTTCTTGCTTGAGAATACAGGCACAGGAAAGAACTTTGGATTGCACAAATCCGCTACCATTCTAAAATAGACATACCCTAATGTTCTTTATCTGTATCGCTTGACTCCACCATAAATCGCTTGAATACGCTATACTTTTCAAACTATTCGAATCTGAGATTATTTGAGATAATCCTCTTTACTTGTCCTTTATTACTTTCTTCGTATAAAAACTGCTTCTCTTCTTAAAGTCCACCCATACATATGACCTCACTTCTGACTTCTTGCTCGATACAAGTTGTTCTAAATGCTATATCATCATAGTCGGTGTCACAACCACCATATGTGCGTCGTCGTACTCTTCCAGTGTCACCTCATTTCGGCACTTCCTTCTTTCTTGACTGAGCACTTGAATTTATTCCTATCTATTTGCTCGAGTTGAGATACTAATTAGCTGAAATTTTACGTCCTTATTGAGTTCGTCACATGTCTAAATCAACATACAGAGCTTATCGTATTCCTAAAGAATTGTAAATCATCGTTATGTTATTTCGGGTCTTGGCATTACCCTCGTGATCGTCGTAAATGCGTCTATCATGACTTTCGTTTCCATTTCTTTTTCACTCTGCATTACCTCTGCTCTGAGCTGATAGATAATAGGCTTTCGTTGCTAAGTAAAGGAACCTCCTGCAAGTAGCTCTCAGGGTTACTTATATTCGGGCAAACCAACTATTATCCACACTAGACAACATGTTGTTAAAGAGCGCTCACAAGGCGTCCACTTTTGTGTATAATGCACAAGCATCATTGTTTGGTGTAGAGTCAATAAATACTATCCAAGAACTTATTTTTTCTTGGCAGTTCCTTAAAAACTGATAATATAAATAAACCGACAACACTTTTTGAGACCAATCATTATACCTTCGAGAACACATATGCATACGTGAGCGAACCCATTTGATAGCGAGACCTAAGAAACTAAATCGAGTCCCAATGTTAAACAACTTTTGCTTTAGCAATCTATGTCAGCAATCTTGCCCTACATAGTTAAGTAGTTGTAATTACCCTACGTGAAGCTTAATTGTGAACTCTTGCGTCATATACCTACGTAAATGGAAAGCAAGACCAAACAAATTTAGTACTTTTTTACTTGAAACCTAAATTGATTGTATAGAAAAAGTACAAAATTAAAATGAAAGTATAAGGGACATTTGAAGATAAATCCACAGCGGCCGAACCCCCGAATTTTATCCTTTGAGAACAAAATCCCAAAATTTGGTCAACAAAAGTTGCGGTGGCCGCCAATAGGTCTCAATTCCGATGGATATATATGGTTTAGGGTTTTTGGAAGGAATGATAATGGATTTGGGGGTTGGGAGAATTGATTTGGGGTATAATTGAATTGGGAAAATCTGATATATGAATATATGGTTTTAAGATTTAGGAGCCTGTCGATGGATATATGGTTTTAAGATTTGAATTTACTAAATTAACTTTTTAATAGGTAGTCACGTGGCAGGCGGAGTTCTGATGGAAATTTAGAGTTTAATTGAAAAATTAATGTCGGGATTAATTTTGTCATCAATTTGAAGGCTGGGTGATGGAAAGAGTCGTTATGAAAGTTGGAGTAATAAAATGGAATCGGGTAAGAAAAAAATTAATAAATATAACTTCAGCTAATTTATACATATGGATGCATGCATTTGCCTCTCAACCCTTAGCCACATAATATTAAATATAAACATCTATAGTTCGAACACCAAAGATAAAAATCTTCAGGATATCTGCCAACATTATTGATCATATTCGCATGGATACAAGTGCTGTATAGCTTTAAGAATTATTCTCTATGAAACCTGACTTGGTACTTAGACTTAATTATGAAAATGATCCCCGATAATAACACTAAGTTGTAATTTAGTTTTTAATAGTGTCACAGTAAAAATTTAAACCTACAAAAGTTGTACTTTGGTCCCCAAACTAACGTTTCATTTAAATCTTAACATTCTGATGGATCCAAGTATAGCTTTGTATGCGTTATGGGCCAAAGTACAGAAACTTTATGTAATATTTGATGGAGTGATTAGTTTGAGGATTAAAATGCAACTTTTATGTCATTTCTGAGGAATTAAAAAGCTACTACGGTGTCTTGTGGGATCAAAGTGCGATTTGTCGTGCTCGAGAATCATTATTTCGACAATTATCTCTAGCAAACTCTGAATAATGGTTGTGAGTACTTTTGCATACGAACTTGAAGCTATATAGGTGTTCGGAAGGTTCTTTGCCTGAGCCCCAAATTTAACAGGCGCAATATTTTTATATCATTATTGGATTTATAAGTGAAGTTATGTCGTAATCATTCGAAGATGGTGGTGCCGAAAAAGCAAATGTGGCGAGTTGATAGTATTTTTTATAAGCGATTCTCTTGCTTATTTGTGCTATAATTGATGCTTATTTTCAATTTGGAATTTTTAAATTTAAAACGAGCCCACTTTCTTGTTTAAATAAAATTATTTTTCGCTGATTTGGAGGCAGGACACATTTGAAATGAGGGAGACGGCCTATGTCATTGCAATAAAAAATATTATTAAAAAATTTAATAAAAAGGAAGCGCCATTTTGTATCGAGGCAGGGGCTATCAATATCTATGAGGCAGTCACTTGTTTGTATCTGAAACTACAAAACACTCATTATTATTTGATCCGATTTTCTTCTCCATCCATACCAAATGTTACCCTCTTTACTATGTAGTTTAGTATTCTTATAATTTTATCATCCGCTCTGTTCGTCCCAATTTAATTAAACGAATTTTTTTGCTACAAGTAATTCACGTACACTTTTAATCAACCACTTATTACTCCGTCGAGAATTAATTAACTAGACATATACTTCTAATCAACTTTATTTTATTCTTGTTAGTAACTAATAATCTCTTTAATTAATTGTGACTTTTTATAGAATATAATTAGTTCAAGATGCATTTTATAATTAAAAGTAGATTATACTCCGTAAATGTTAAAGTAATTCACCTTTAGAGATGCTTTTTGACCCAACAATTTTATCGACTTATTACCTTGCCTCAAATGACAAAACCACAGGACTTTCATTATAGAGGAGTTCATTTGTTTAAAATAAAACAGATGTTGATAACTTACAAGTACAGTAATATATATACTCACTTTCTTTATACTCAATTCTCATTGACCATATTCGATACATTGCATAAGTTTGAACCTCTCTTAACCCAATTGGCATGCCTACATTTCAAATCCTAGCCTCAAACACTAAGCCCATTTATCCATCTCAAAGCCAATTCGATTACTTAGGCCTAAATGTGGACCATAGATTATTATACAAAGTTAGTGTTGAATTATAATTTGATGGGATTGAGAGGATATTGTTATCATGTAGACGATGATGTTATAAAAAAATATAACAAAAAAATGAGATGATGATGAAAGAAAATTTGAATTATGAATAAACATTCCTTTCTTATCAATGCATCTGGTTAATTCAATCAAATTATCAAATTCGATTTTAAATATGTAATGTAAATACGTTAGTGTATATTAAGCGAATCTTTTACTATAAGCTTTAATTAAAGGAGTAAAATATTCGTCAGAATTGAATCAATTATTTATTAAAAACACAACAAATTAAGTAACATATATTTGACTTCTAAAATATTTAAAACTTACAGCAATGTTAAAAGAATTCATGCACCTTGGCTTATATAATTATAGGGAGCATGTAAGCATACTTTATACAGTACAATTTTGATATATTATAGTATAGTATGAGTACGTTTGATGATAATAATCCGGCGACCACCGTCTGCGGCAACTGCGGCGGCGGAGAGAGGCGGCTCCTCCATCACATCCACCACCGTGGAAGTTTCCGACGACTCTGCACCACCTGTGTCCTTCTCCTCCACCCTCAATCCTTCTGCCCCACCTGCTTCACCGTCTACAATCACCCTTCCTCCCCTCCAAATGCTAACGTCACATGCACCAATTGCTACTCAGTTTCACATGCATCATGTGTGGGACCCACTCGTCAGCATCCCTACACTTGCCCCATGTGTTGTGCAACCTCTAATAAAGCCCCCATTTTTGTGCTCAAGAATGTTACAGACTTGATTTCTAAGGGGTCTAGAAGAGGTGCACATGACTTTTTTACTTGCCCAAATGATGAAAATGGTGTGGTGATAGATTTAAATGCTGCAAGGATTTTGGTTGCGGCCGCCACTATTTCTAGTTTGTCGATGAGGAAGGCGGAGATGGCTGCCAAATTTGAGGCGGGGAGGAGAGCCAAGGAGGCGGCCGAGGCGACGAAACGAGCTAAGCATGCATTACAACATATGGCAGCAGTTGTGTCGTATGATGAGAAGATGAAAAAGAATGAGGGATCAAGAATTGAGGTTCCTGTGGTGCAGTTTAGGGGCAATGTAGGTGGTGGAATGGAGAGGACTCAGAGGAGGGATAGGTATAGTCACGATGGTGGAGGTGGTTCGTTGGAGAGGAATCGAGTTTTGGGCAATTTGGAGAGATTAAAAAGGAGTTCGAATGGGATGTGAGTGAAATATGGCAGGTTGAATTGAGAATGGGGTTTTTAGGAGGTGCAGGATAATTATAGTGATTATAAAGTTGAGAATGGAGGAGGTGGCTCGTTGGATAGGAATCGAGTTTCGGGCAATTTGGAGAGATTGAAAAAGAGTTTGAATTGGATGTCGGTGAGAGATGTAGCGGGGTCGAGATTGAGGGAGATTGGGTTTAGGAGGGTGGGGATAGTTATAGCTATGATAGGGTTGGGAATGGAGGAGGTGGCTCGTTGGAGGAATCAAGTTTTAGGCTCTTTGGAGAGATTTAGAAAGGAGTTCAAATGGGGTGTTGGTGAGAGATGTAGCGGGAGTTGAATTGAGGGGGCTGGAATTTTAGGAGGAATTAGGGATAGTTATAGCCATGATAGAGTTGAGAATGGAATTATTTGTTGGAGAGGAATCGGTTTGGGCTCTTTGGAGAGAGGTGGAAAGAAGGAGTTCGAGTGGGATGTTGGTGAGAGACATTAGCGGGAGGTTGAATTGAGAGCGAGAATGGGGTTTTAGTAGAAAATAGGGATAGTTATAGTCATGATAGAGTTGAGATTGAAGAGGTGGCTTGTTGGAGAGAATCAAGTTTCGGGCACTGGAAAGATTGGAAGGAGTTCAAATGGGGTGTTGTGAGAGATGTAACGGGAGTTGAATTGAGGGAGACTGGAGTTTTAGGAGGAATTAGGGATAGTTATAGCCATGATAGAGTTGAGAATGGAGGAGGTGGCTTGTTGGAGAGGAATCAAGTTTTGGGCTCTTTGGAGAGATTGGAAAGGAGTTCGAATGGGGTGTTGGTGAGAGATGTAGCGGGAGTTGAATTGAGGGAGAATGGGGTTTTAGGAGGAATTAGGGATAATTATAGTGATTATAAAGTTGAGATTGATGGAGTGGCTTGTTGGAGGAATCAAGTTTCGGGGCACTTTGGAGAGAGATTGAAAAGGAGTTGAATGGGATATCGGAGTGAGAGATGTAATAGGAGTTGAATTGAGGGAGAATGAGATTTTAAGAACAATTAAAGGATAATTGTAGTCATGATAGAGTTGAGAATGGAAGAGGTGGCTCGTTGGAGAGAGATCGAGTTTTGGGTAATTTGAAGAGATATTGGAAAGAAGTTTAAATGGGGGTGTTGGTGTCGGATAAAACAAGGTTGAATTGAGGAAGAATGGGGCTTTAGGAGGAATTAAGGGATAGTTATAGTCATGATAGCATTGAAAAGAAGAGGTTGCTCGTTGGAATCGAGTTTTAAGGTAATTTGGAGAGAGATTGGAAAAGGAGTTCGAATGAGGTGTTGGTGAGATATAAATAGAGTTGAATTGAGGGAGAATGGGGGTTTAGGAGGATTTAAAGCACATAGTAGTGTTGTTATGGGACCATCTTCTAGCAATAGTACTTCAACGAATATGCATGATCAAAGAGTTAGGAGTTTAGGTTCTAGTATAGATATTTGGAACTCGAGAACCAATTTGAAAAGGAATTTAAATGGGATGTTGATTAGAGAGATGAATGGAGGTGAATTGAGGGAGAATAGGATTTTAGAAGGAATTCGATTTTAGAAGGAATTCGGCCTTATAGTAGTATTGTTATAGGGCTATCTCCTAGTAATTGTGGCACGAAGGATGTACATAAGCAAAGAGGTATGAGCTTGGGTTTTAGTTTAAATGTTAAGAATTCAAGAGTTCTAAAACATGATGGTTGACGTGTGGGTGAGATGTGTAGCAATCGAGACCAAATTAATCAAAGGAATTCAGGGCACATCAATGGTATAATTATGCATCCACCGGCCGAAAGAGGAACCAATGCAAGGAGTGGAAATTGGTTGTCACGATTAGAGTAATACTCTTTCCATTTTAAATAAATTGACGTTTTGAGATTGTGTGTCAAGACTTTAACTATAAATTATTTTTTATTTACTAATTCGAAAAATATAAAATTGATATCATTGAATTTGGTTTTAAAAATATTTTCATAATATTAATTTTTTGTAATTTTTCATAATGTACATAAAAAGTAATTAATGATTAAAGTTGTATCTCGAAAAAGTAGAAAAAGTTAGGTAATTTAAATGAAGATAGTATAATACAATAATTTATGATTTTGTGCAAGTTATGAAATGCTTAATGCATTATAAGGTCAATACTTCGTACTCCTTTAAATAGTTGATTATATAAAATAAAAGGGTGAATGACATATAGGTTCTCAGTTTTATATTAAATGTCAATTAAGTTCCCGAATTTTTTCTTTTACCATTTGAGGTCCCAAAATCTCATTTTTAGCTATTAAGTTTAACACCGTGAAGGTAATATCGTCATTTGACTATTAAGTTTTATCTTATGCCGGTTATAGTACTCTTTCTTGAGATGAGCCGTACAAAGTGGTAACAAAAATGGAAATGGTAGCACAAAGTCAAAATGTCAAGTAAAGCATAGATATCCATTATTGCTCTCATACGGTCAAATTTCCAACTAAAGCTCCAAAAATTCATTTATAATTCTCCACATTCTCAACTCTTAAGCTTGAAAAAATGCCAACATAAATTTTGGACAAAGTTTTACATGGTCAATCAAGGCATCTAACTAGTAAACATCTTTAATTTTAGATTTTATCATAATTGTTGTAGTATTAAAGTTATTTTAGATATATGTTTGATTTAGGAATTTAGCCTAATTTTATTATAACATATTTGAGCTAATTTTGTTATTAAAAGGATATAAAGTTTTGAATGCACTCTCATATATGTATTTTTGATGATTTAGGATGTTATTCACTTAAAATGTGGTGTTTAATGGGGAAATGCCAGCGCTGATGGTAGCTTGGAATCGATGGGTATGTTTATCATATGTTAGTGAATGATGTATGTGGGATAATTCAAATTTGGAGGCGGATTGGAAATTTGATTTTCCTTGAAGGTATATATCCTCAAACATGAACATGGTTACACTTAGAGGATGATGATGATGTATTTTGCTATTGGCATAAAAGAAGTGAAAGTGAAAATGGCGAATTTTACTTATACAAGTTTGTTGGAACCTTTAGTTTCCCCTGGTCAAGATGAAAATGTTCCTAGTGATGGAGATGAACAATTCTTGTTTAGTGATACAAGTGAAGAAAATGATAAAGGAGACAACCAACCATCAATTTCAATTGTGAATTTTCTGAAAGCAGTGGAGGAGTACTTTCTGATTATGACTCTGAGAATGCAGAAAATTGTATCGGCATTGAAGAACTAGATGATGATAAAGTTGGTTTAACAATGGGTAAACAAGCAGATAAGCTTCAAGGTAGCTATTTCAAGTTTACAACTATTAAACAGGGAGATAAAATAAAAGAAGTCGTCAAGTTTGCCGTAGATCAAGTCTTTGAGAACGTGGATCACTTTAGGAGTATTTTAAGAAGGTATGCAATTGAGGAAGGCATAAAACTGGTCAAAATTAAGAATGATAAGAGAAGGGTGACTCAAAAATGTAGTAGTGAAAGTTGTCCGTTTAGGATACATGCGTCTCTTGATTATGATGGTCATACATTTAGAATTAAGAAATTGTGTGATGATCATACTTGTGTGAAGGACATAAAGGGTATTGGAGTATCATCTTTATGGATAGCCGAGCAATTTTTGGAAGACTTTAAGTTGAATATTAACTTTACTCCAGAACAAATGAATGATAAGAATTGATAAAAGAATATGGAATTCATGTTTAATGAGAAAGTTATGCGAGGGGCTAAGGAAAAGGGGATAAGCACTTTTGCTTGAGGAGCCCTGCGAAAGTTATGCATTAATACCAAGGTATGGACAAGCTATCTTAGACTCAAATCCTCAAGCATGGGTAAAAATGAAGTATTCATCTATTTCAAACTCTATAAATCCAATTTTTGATAGAATCTTCATTAGTTTTTTGGCACAAAAAAATGGTTTTTTGAAGGGATGTAGACCATTTATTGGATTGGATGGTTGTTTTCTGAAATCTCCATATGGAGGACAGTTGCTAGTAGCTATTTCACTCGATGCTAACAATGGAATTTTTCCAATAGCAGTAATGGTTTGTATGGAGGAGTCATTTGATACTTGGAGTTATTTTTTGGAAGCACTTACCAATTACTTAGGCCATGATCATCATTTCAGAATTACCTTCATGAGTGATAGGCAGAAAGGCCTTATAAATGCAGTGAAAGAAAAATGTCCAAATTCTCCTCAAAGGCATTGTGCAAGGCACTTATATGCGAATTTTAGGAAGAAATACCCAGGAGTCAGGTTAAGACAACTGTTTTGGAAGGCTGTAAAATCATACAATGAATGGGATTTTGATGATTGTAGAAGATAAGGATTGGTTGATCTTGATGCATATAAATGGCTAACTAATATGATTGTGGCGTGATTGATACTTGGGCAAGACCTGAGGTTTGATGAGGCAGGAATAAGTGATCATGTCACAAACAATATGTGTGAATCATTCAATGCATATTTAGCAAATCCAAGGAAACAACCAATTCTTACTTTATTGGAGTTCATCAGGAAAAAGATAACTAAAAGATTTTGCACAAGGTACAAGAAAGCATGCAATTGGAGTTCACCACTTCCACCAAAAGTGATGAAAAGAATAAATCAAAGGTATCAAGAAGGAAGAAATTTGTTAGCGATAAGCACAAATGAGTGGACATTTCAAGTTGAAGGTGATAAACGAAGTTATATTGTTAATTTGAGGGAAAAGCAATGTGAGTGTCGAGAATGGTTACTCACTGGAATTCCATGTAAGCATGCTATGTGTTGTATAAGAGAGTTGAGGCATGATCAAACAATGTGTCCCGCCGTTTGGTTATCAATTCAAGCGTAACATATGATGACTTTATAGCTCTAGTTCAAGATAAATGTATGTGGACAGAAGTTGAATCATGATATGACCTCAAGCTTGATTCAAAAAAGGGAAGACCAAAAATGAGTAGAAGAAAATAAAAATGGGAAATAGGAGTTCAACAAGTAAAGACAAACACCTTCGGATAAAATTAATCAACCAAAGATCAAGTCATGGAAGATGTAGTTTGCAAGATTGGGTCGCAATGCGTGCTACATTGCAATATATCTAATGAAGAGCAGTAAAAGAAAGCCAAGGGAAAGCGAAATCAAAATCGCCCCCCTCCTCGTGTACTCATGATTAGACTTTTAGGTGAGTACTTTGTATTTTTTTGATATTTAAAAACTAAATCATTTATCAAGTTATAGTTAAATAATAATTTATTTTTAATAATTTTTTAGGTTGGGTATGATGTGAACTTTTGTTGGATATCAAGTGAGATGATATTTTTTTGGAGTATCAACCATTTTTGGGATGATATCATCTTGCAACTTTTTCTGATGATATCAAGTTGTAATGATATCAAGAGAACATCCTGTATGCTTGTTTTTGTATATCAAACTCTAGGAAGGGTATAAATGTATTTTCAAGAAGTCAAAGTTAACAATCCTAACAGTGTTAGATTGTAGGGACCTGAAATGGTAAAATTAAAAACTTCGAGACACTTATTTGATTTAATATAAAAGCAGGAGGACTGAAATGTCATTCACCTAAAATAAAATTACTTTAAGAATTTATGTATTTCTCTTTTTACCTTCATTCATTATAGATAATCATTATATTTTATAATTATATTTCTAAATCTGTAGAAAGTTGGAAGAGCTTGGAATTCAACTCTTAGCTTTGTCTTCTTGGTTGTACTTGCAATCTGAATCACAATCGATGATGTGAGAGGTACAATTTTTATAACATACACCCTTTAATTCTCAATGGAGGACATTTAAACATTGTTAAAATTATTCAATAAGTTTCCAACATTGAGTGGCGTGTTGATGCTTAGACTTTCAATCATAACTAGTTGTAGGCTAATTCTCACATTTTCAATCATTATTCAAAATTTTCGTGCTAGTGTCTAAAACAACTTCCAACATGAAATGGAGGAACTATATTTTTTATTTTTGATACAATGAAAAAAATTAAATGAATGTGTATCTTTCGTCATTAAGAGAAAATTAATTTTTTCGTTGTATGAAAATATTTTTTTCAGAGTATTATATAATCTGAAAATAAAATATTCTGTTAAATTGTTAAAAATTATAACATGAATAATTTTTATGGACGGAGGGAGTAATAATTAAAGATGATGTTATTTCCAATGATGACAAAAACATGACCTCGTCATTTGTCTGACTCAGAAACATGATGATTAAAGAATATCCAAGTACCTTCGTTCAGACAGCATCAAACACTCTCATCTCATTAAACTCCCTCAATTAAGCTTCTTGTCTCCTCTTCTTTTTCCTAATTATGTTTTCAATAAATTTACCTACAAATAATAGTACCATTTTCATTTCATGAGCGTTAGTTGTTAAATGTCAATAATTGCTAAATAGTTTTTTTCCATATAAGATTGGATCTTTATTAGCAAAGCATTGAATGCTGAACATATTTGCCAACGACTGAAGCAACCCAAATCATGAAACAATAATTGTTTCCATTTCAAGAAGAGGGCAATAGAAGTTATCAGATTTTGGGCATTGAATTTGGACTGTGAAGAGACTTAGAGGTGTGATGTCATCGTCGGAGAGGGTGACATCATCACCGATGACAACTACTGTGGTGGAAAGAGATGATTCAGTAGTGGAACTAGCGGAAGCATAGAGACAAGTCATACAAAGCCTAGTTTTAAAAATAAAAAAACTGTGGTTTACTATTGAAAATAAAATTTTACTATATATTTTTAGAAAAAACTAATTGGTTGGCACCCCTATTCTTTATAGTATTACCATATTCGATATCTCTGTATAAAAGTTCTGGTTCCACAGTGCATGGATCCTTTGTTGAAGGATTTGAGTGAGAAGAAGAATAGTTTCCGGCAGAATGTGGTGTCTCTAGCGGTGGAGCTTAAGGAGGTCCGAACAAGATTAGCATTTCAAGAATTTTCATTTTCTAGAGAAATTCTCAGCCGCCAGGCACGTGTCTATATGCTTAGCTGTAAATGTGAAGAACATGAATGTTCTGTTTTTGTCTTGATCTAGAACATGGGCTGTTTTTAATCTTGTGGGTCCATTTTATTTTTGAAAAATGATTTGAATTTATTTCTTCTTTTTTTTGGGATTTGTAATTAAGTATTTTTCTTTTACTGTTTAGGAGGCAGAAGCTAAGGCAAAGAGAGTGGAGGAGGAGGTTTGTAGTTTGCAGAAGAGCATTGAGGGGAGAAATGTGCAGCTTCAAGCTTCAGCTTCTACTTCCGAAAAGGTTAGTCCCTTTCCTCTCAAATTTTTAGTAAATGCTAGTAATAATTGTTGGTAAAACATTAACATACCCCGAAGCTTTTGAAGAGGCTTCCGCTTAAGCGGAATAAGGAGAGGTCGGATAATATTTGTACTCTATTCTTGGATTAATTCGGATAGTGCTTGAACTCCACTGTTCTTAATAAATTTAAGAATATTCTGTTGCATTGATTCCTAGATCCACTATAGTACTAGACACTTGATATTTTGTTCATACTACTTTTTGCCTGTTGCTGTTTGTCTTTTCTGGAATTCAACAATAGTGCTAAACAATTGAGGTAGTATTAGTGTCTTGCTTTTGATGGTAATGAAATACTGCACAGATTATCAAACAACACTTACCTGTTTTTTAGTGAGAAGTGCATGTTAACATTCCCCAATGTCTTTGAAGAGGCTCTCGTCTAAACATGGTAAGGGGAGATTGGATAGCATGCAGTCTTACCACTATGAATCAGAAATTCAGAAGTGGACAATAGTAGGAAATCTGAATATTGGAATTTAGAAGAGAGCTTATTTAATCAACTCAATCAATTGAAATACAATGAGAAACATATCGATTATTTCTCAATACTCACTTCCATTGCTTTTGTGGAGTTCAATTTTGTCCTATGGCTACTTTAATTTTGTTTGTGAACTACATAGAGTTCTATTTCAAATTTAGTTTGGTAAACACTTATTCCGAAAAGTAAGGCCATAGGACGTTCAGTGGATTAGATAGACAATTTAATACATAGTACTTGTGTATTGATAACTACCTAACTGTCCAAATCTGCATATATTTGTGTTAATGCTTATTACTCTTGTTATGGCACGCAGTACCTGAAGGAGTTAGATGATCTCCGGTCGCAGCTATCTGCTACTCAAGCATCTGCAGGTTCAAGTGCTGCATCTGCCGAGTCTGCACAACTACAGTGTTTGGCTCTGTTGAAGGAGTTAGATGAGAAGAATTCGTCGCTGAAGGAGCATGATCTCCGTGTTAATAAGCTTTCAGAGCAATTAGAGCTTTTGCAGAAAGATCTTCAATCAAGGGAATGCTCACAGAAGCAGCTGAAAGATGAGATTGTGAGAATCGAGCATGACATCATGCATGCATTAGGCAAATCCAGAACCAAGAAAGATGGTGAATTAAGGAAGATAATAGATGAAGTTTCACCAATAAGTTCCGATGACATTAATAAGCTCCTTAGCAGCAAGGATGAAGAGATATCCAAACTGAGGGATGAAATAAGAATAATGTCTGCTCACTGGAAGCTTAAAACTAAAGAATTGGAGTCTCAGGTTCATCTCAATCTTACTAGTATTTTGTTCAAGGTCTCAATCTTAATGGTTGATTCTTCTTTTCTTTTCTTCTTTAACAGATTGAGAATCATAGGAGAGCTGACCAGGAGTTAAAGAAGAAGGTACTCAAGCTGGATTTCTGTCTCCATGAAGCTCGTGCTCAGACTCGAAAACTTCAAAGGGTATGATTGCTTTATCCATGTCCAAAAGGTTCTATTCAATATGACTTCTTTATTACTCTCTTTAATACTTTGTCACAAATTTGTTCGATAGATGGGGGAGAGGAGGAATAAAGCTCTAAAGGAGCTCAGGGAGCAATTGGCAAGAATGGATCATAAAAATGGAACTGATGATGTAGAGAAGCTGAACTTCTGGGAGACATCAAATTTCAAGATTGTTGTTTCAATGTCCATGTTAGCGCTGGTGCTATTCTCAAAGCGATAAATCAGTATAGTCTATAAGTAGCTTCAGATTGAATAGAATTAGTGTTCGATATATGTAGGGAAGTTTGTAGAGTTGACCAATTTGTTCTATCTATATAGTTTTTTTTGTCTGTAATTCGTAAGAACCCTTCCTATTTCTCAGTCGGAGTAGTGCATTGATGGAATTGGGTTATAACTTTTCATATAGTATAGTCCCTCTTTTACTTCTTTTCCTCCTCATCGTGCGAAAGCATGTTGGTCCATAAGTTTTAAAATGGGAATTATTTAAAACTAAGGTGTTTTGAAATATTTTAAATCATTCAAGGCTCATCAGTCTATTATGAATATGATAATGATTTGCCAAACTTTGTGTGATATGTGTTTATAGTTTCACGATAAACCGTGAAACATAAACCGTGTCAGTATTCACGATACAAACGTGCAAAGTGCATGATGGGGATAAATAGAGAGAGTAATGTAAAGTGACTAGCAATTTGCTACTCATACAGATCTGCATTTGTTTTTATTAATACTCCGTATTTCTTTTGTACAAAAAGGTGATTCTTCTTGTTCGATATCATACAGATTTATGTATTCCTCCCTGAACCAAGCTAATACTGCTATTACAAGATTCAATATTAGTAAACTTGTTTCTTTACCTAATTGTACATCTGCTGCTATGATGTGATATCTGGCATCTGAAACTGTATTATGACTTTACATCGAAGAAAAATTAATGCTGCTGCTAACTCTAGCATAATGTAACCAAAACATTAACTGTGATGCTCAAAACTGAATTGTTTCCTGAAATCCTGCTTATAACTGTACATAAGCTTGAACAGTTGGATACTGATCATTACCTTAGGGTATGTGTCGAAGAATCTGATCTTAGATGTCGAAACTATGTTACCATGTGAGAATGGATATCACCAATAGGAAGCCACTGATAAATGGTTGCAAACTGCTTGGCATAGAAATTGAGGTACTATCACTAGGAGGACTATTTGGGAAATCCGTTATCGGAAGTCCTGATGCAGGATTGATCATTGGACCCCCTGAACCTGAAGTACCAGATGTAGGATTGGTCACTGGAACCCCTGGAGTCCCTGCAATACCCGATGCAGGATTGCTCGGATTCAACCCAAATGGAGGAGCTCCTGCAGCCCTGTAGAAGATGATTATATAAACAAAAGATCAATAATTTATAATGCAGGGCACAGTATATGTCATTATCTTTGAGCTTCCATTACCCTGGTACTGTTACCCCTGATGAAGACGATGTTGTTGGTGTAGGATTAATAGGTGTTGGAGATGCCATTGTTGGACTCTGTGTCACTGGTGATGGTGATGAAGCTGATGGGAAAATGCATGATCCGGAACCTGTATTAACAGAAATTCTCATATTAGTTCTCCCTAAATCAATTTTCAAAGAAAATACTGTAATTTCATTTTTCTTCAGATGTGGCTGATATGGTATAAGGGAACGTTATGATGAAAATGAGCTTACTTGGATTTGCATTCGTTATCATGGCAGTTCCTCCAAAATCACAACTAGTTTGTGCAGGATTTTTCAAATAGTAGCTGTTAAATGCATAAGATGCATGAAACTCCAAAGAATTAGGATTGAAGCAACTACCACCTTGCTGAATTGCTGAGCAATCCACCCCACCTATACCACAAGCATAATCCAGTGCAGATTGGAGTGCAATCTCAAGGCTTCCACTCTTCGCGACACACCAAATCTGCCCTTGAACCGCTGGAGCATTAGCAGTCATAGGAGGTGCAACAGGTACACTCCCAGGTAATCCTCCAGAGGAGACTGGATTCGTCGCTGGTTGAGTCCCTGTGTTTGTGCTTGGCGTTGTCACTGGATTGGTGACAGGTAGTGGCGATGGATTCACTGGATTGGTATTCGGTTCAGAAACTGGCGTCGCAGATGGCGTAGTCCCCGGCATGGCTGGTGGATTTGGTGTTACTATTATGGGATTAGTAGAAGGAATGTTAACAACTGATGGTGGTGAAACATTTGGAGTATAAGTGCTTGGTGTTGTCACTGGATTTGTCACTAAAGAACGATAATGGAAGGTTATACTTTCCCCCCTTTTTCGATCCTTCGTTTCATCGTCTTCCAGTGAAGATACACATACTATCAGCAACAACATTGCAGCTAGAAACAAGAAGAGTAACTCATGAACTCTTCTTTCCATAATTCAAGAAAATTGATTTTTAGTGGGAATTTCAAAATGGGGTGTCCCAAAAATGTGTCACATAATTGACAAGGTAGTTTCATGGGAGAGAAGACGACAAGAGGGGAGTATAAAATATAGTGTGGATAAAGAATAGATGGGCAGAAAGATAAGTGAGAAAAAAAGTTAAAGGGAAGAAGGAATATGTTGCTATGATAAAGAATGGTGATCGATTACTTTGTGATGAAGAATAATTTAGAATACATTTTGCCTCCTAAATTTTTTTTTTTTTTCTTTTTTGGTTGGTTATCTTATCTTATTATTCTCATAAAGTTAGGTTTGCACAAATTGCTCATAACATGTCCATCTGCATGCATGATTCTAAAAGAAAACAGCCTTATCTTCATAGTATGAACGTTAAAAGCATCACAGAGAAAGCGAAAGTCCCGGTGGTGATTGGTGGAACATATCGTCCGAGTCGGATAACTTTTTAATCATATTAAGAAAAAATGTTTTTAAACCTACAAATCTAAAAATGAAAATGTCTAACTGATTCGAATTTAAGTGAGTTGTGCATAGTGCGAAGTAGTTATGCATAGTGTGAATTAGTTGATAATTATTTACACTTCACTCTAGGTCAATTCGAAAACAACCTCCATGTTATCAGAAGATTCACAGGGAGAAGTCTACCTACTGTATATCTGATCCCCTACTTCGCTTAGGCGGAAGACTTTTTAGAACCATTAAGACATATTGGCATATACATAATGCAAAGTATTGCCTTGTTAATGAAAGGATAATTAAAGCTTTTGATCATTATATCATTATTATCCAAGTGACCAAGTGCTAAACTTTAGGCAGATGTGCGTTAGGAAAGATTAATATCCTAAATAAATCTTGGATCGACTGCTTTATTTGGACTTTGCTTTTTAGATAAAATGTTTCATTATTCAAAGCATCGACCAAGTAGCTGTATATTCTAAATTTTATCATTTTTACAATTTTATGATGAACCAAAACAATGTGACCTGACTAGGTATTATGTCAGCCTAAAGCATAAATGGTTAAAAGAATTGTGTAAACAAACTATAAAGATCATGAGTAGATAATATTCAATATGAGACCAACAATTTCTTGAACTTTGTGGTCATCAATTTTGCTTTCTAGAGGTGACAGCTGAGTATAAATGGGATATATTCTGTAGATGAATCTTTTTCATATCCATTTTTGACAACTGCATTTTGTGCTTCCTTTTTTTTTTCTTTTGGGTGGGACTGCACTGTGTGCTTTCACAAACTACACATTTCACATCTCACATGATCATTATATCATTATCCAAGTGACCAAGTGCTAAACTTTAGGCAGATGTGTTTAGTATACAAACATAACTTGATTTGTTTCTGCCACTTACTAATTACTATTCACTTGTAAACATGTCTACTACTTACTACACGGGGGGTGAACTGATACAGTTACTCATAAGAACATAAATTGAGAGCAACTCAGCCAAGATTTGGAATAAAATAACACATTTGATCCATATAAAGGTCAAGTGGTGCCTTAGTTGTTATCGTTAACAATCAAGCTAGAAAAAAAAGGATCTTCGGTTGCTTCTCGAGCTGAAGCATAACTGTTGAGACGCTTCTTTAGTGACCGTAATTCTCTCTCGTCTTTGGACATTCTATCCTGCAATTTGGCACACTGTTATATCTGCACTACTTTCGCACAGCGTTGTCATTAGTTGGTTGTATGGATTAATACTTGGACTATTGGCAAAGATACTATACTACAACACTTGGATTAGAAAACAGCCATTTCTGTAAAACAGCCATTTCTGTAAAATGTAAGATTCACACAATTTTACGTGTTGCCAGAGGCATGGATTAGAAAAAGTAACATGTCACCAATATAACATGGTCAGAATAAACAAATTGCAAGTTTGTCGAACTTACATATGATTTCTTCAGAAGCAGAATATCAACCAAATACAGCAGCCACAACACATTCGTCTTGGGGAAACTGTTCAATATTTTGATGACAGGTTATTGAGGGTAGCAAACAGCATAACTTATACTCCCTCCATCTCAATTTCAATTTATTTGATCGTTTAGAAGAAAAGTACTTTATTAACAAAATCATTGATTGTACAATTTTCAAGGAGAGAAAAATGATATCAACCAATAGAAAAAAGAATATTAGAAGACAATACAAACTTCAATGCAAAAAGTTGCATTGGTTAATGAAACGATCACTTATAATGAAAAAGAGAAATTTTTGCTAGATGATCACTTAAATTGAGACGGAGGGAGTATCACTTTAGTCTAGATTTTGCTTCCAAGATTTAGTTCAGTTTTGTGCCTTGCGGTTGGCAAATTTTGAAGAATATCACCTTTGGAACCTTATGAAGTATCTACAATGCTACAACTTTTATTTGTAAAACTATCAGCTGAAAAAAATATATAATAATAATTAATAACAAAACTGAAGCAACCAGAAAGAGTCCGTACCTTCCTTCCCAGCATTCGCCAGTAACTTCTTTCATCATTCGGTAGGTATCGGACTGCAAATGTTATTTTTGCTTGTTTCAGATAAAAATGTTGTATAAAGCAATAGGTAAAGCTGTGAATGTAGGCAACTTTTCTTACTTGCTTGTCTCCTTTTGGGCCCTCAAAAAGCTCTGGATCCGACGATAGGTCTAAGAAAAGAATATCCTCACCTAATTGTAAATACAAGTAGCTTATCAATTATCAAATAACATTGTGTTGAACATTTAGTTCCATTTGAAGAATTTAATAAAGATCCTAACCAGTATTGATCCTTGATAGAGTGAAATCAATAATTGATATCAGCAATCCATATGTATTGACATGAATCTTTCTTCCCTCTAGAATGAACTGCAGAGTTCCTGAACCTTTCCGACTGAGAAGAATATTACCCCTGTATTACAAAAATAAAGATACTTTTAAGACAACATAGAAGAAAGGATTTAAACATACTCCTATATGAAATATCATACCAGTGAAGATCTCGATGTTCAAACTCATATGCACCTTCAGCTACAGCCAACGCAAATGTCACCTACAAAGTATGACCAACAAGTAGTTCGACTCACAATTCAAGGTCTAAGCACAGTAGCTGCAAATACTTAAAAGAGTCAATGCATGCCTGGACTAGTAAACTTCGTGCTTCGTCAAAATTCAGGAGTACAAAGCTTTCAAGATCCTTGCCACCATGTTCTTGAATGAACAAGACAAAATTCTGTCAAAAAATCAAATCAGTGTTTACTATATTAAAATTTGTTCACCGTGAGCAACGACCCCAGGAAAGTGTATTGGCTTGTGTAAAATCAGTGTTTACTATATTAAAATCCATAATCTAGTGACTTAATATATGAATACATCAAGTTCATGTTCTTTCAGAAAAGTACTTTGGGTTATTGTTTTCTGAATCATATGACTATAGCACTTACAATACATCAAGTTTAGTCCAAACAGTTGAAGGAGAAATGTGAGAGAACCTGTTTTTCAGAAAAGTCCTTTGGGTTATCATTTTCTGAACCATGCACTCCATCCCACTCTTCCCAAGCTCTAATAAGGGCAGAATCATAGGGGCCATGGCATACCCTTAAACTGTATCAATCAATTATTAATTAGTCCTTTACAAATTATTACTATTTTCAGTTTACAGCTGAACTTATATCCTATGATTCTCACTCCATCATACTATGCAAATTCAACTAGTTCACACTAAAAGATTAATGTTTCAGTGTCATGATTTGTAGTCTTATGCATCAAGAAGCTACTAGCAGTACACTACAAAATACTGAACTCAGTCCAAAGAGTATAGTAATACAACAGGAGTACAGGAAAGTTATTCAGTGCATTTTCTACTTTTACTTATTTTACCTGTTTTAACCCTTAACCGCACAGAGCCTTCTTTTTCATTCAAACAGCATTTGGACTTTGAACAGAGTTATATAAGTATTGAAAGTCGAAGTTGGAGGTTGTAATGTTGTATACAATGTAATTGGAAGTTCAAGTTAGAGGTGGTATACAAATTAATTGAAAGTCCATGTTGGAGGTAGTATTCATACTCGATTGTTTGTATGAAAGCAGAGCAAGCATTTAAGAGATGGCCATCACATCCTCTTAGATGGCTAAGGGTGCGCGACAGTATAACCTCTTCAAAAACTTCTTCGGACCTCTGCAATTCATGAGAATAAAAAACAAATGTTACATGTACATATATGTTGTCAGAAATCTCCACTTGCAGAGAAAAGTAAAATTCAAGTGCTATGATCAGATAACAGAAATATATGGACTAAGACCAATGTTCCATTGTGCAGTTCATTTAATATCATATAACCAAGATTGATCATTAACTAGCATGTTAGAGGGAGAATATATAATAGGGAGTTGTTACATGAATTGTTACAGGCAATCTCTCAAGGCCTTATAACTGCTTTCTCTATGAGTTTTGTGGCATATTGCTTAATTTGAACATATCTTGCATTCTAAGCTGAGATAGACGGTTGCTCTGATGACACTAAGATCAATTGGCTAATTGTTATTTCACCTTCTTTCTCCTTCACATTTAGCTTATTCTACTGTCCTAGAGAACAAAAAGCCTCATTAAATCAAAGATGGTACCTTTTGTACTTCGCCATTGACCAGTTGATCTCCATCAAATGGAACAATTTTGCAAACCGCTTCGCCAATCTTGAAAGCTTCTCCAAATGTACCTTCCCCAACCTTTACAATGGTTTCTGGGTTACTATATTTTACAAGATAAAACAGAGATCAGAAACCAGGATGCAAGGGTTAAATACCAAACTATAATGGAAACTAAAGTTATGATCAGTCAACTAAGAGCCAGAAAACTAAAAATTGGTAAGCATATGGCATCTTAGAATATGACGTGAAGCACATATGGCATCTTAGAATATGACGTGAAGCACACTGACGTTATGGTCAGAAAACTGTACCAAGGAAATTACTAGACAAGAAAATAACAAGAATAAGAGAACAAACCAATAGTTTAGCAAGACTTCTGCAAGGTTTGAGGGAGCTGACTGTCCACATGCTGTTAGAAGAGCTAAGTACGGATCCAGACTTTGCTCATCTAATGTAGGACATGAATTCAATGATAATCTGTGTACTCCATCACTAAGTTGTCGACGACTATCCTCTGAGAGAGAGCCAGATTGAAAGCGTACATATTCGTCTACTGTCTTCAGGCTAGAATCTTCAAAACATAAACCATGCTTGATTTCCTTGGTCCTCCCTGGGGTCTCTAGTATTTTTGAGAGTGAAAGATTTAGTCCAGAACCATGGTTTATTTTCCTTGCTATTAACCATTTCCTTAATACTGAAGACAAATGTAACTGGACGCCATGATCTGTTTGGGTCCCCATAATCCAAGTGGTACATCTCTTGGGTGAAGGGCTTTCTTCCATCAATTCGAATGCGTCAACCTCTTGAAAGTAAGCTCGTTCTTTATCGAAGTTAGGAGGCTGCACAGCTTTTCCCTAAGGTTTATCAAAAATTAAATTAAGGCAAAAAGAATCAGATAAAGTAGATGTCTAAGATAATCACGTCGAAGACTTTTAGAAATATAACTGTACTTTCAAGACACTTGCTAACTTGACAAACAGTGAAGTAATGTCTCAAATTAAATAATCAAAAAGCAGGAAAAAAACAATGATATGAAGGATGAAAATGAACGATATGTAACTCTAGATATTTGGAAATCGTTATAAGGAATATAAGCTCTTACCCTGGGTCTTGGTGGCTTCTGTTTTCTTCTTCCCTTCAGTCGTTGAGACTGATACTCTGCACATGCTGCTACTGCAATACTAGTCCTTCCCCTGTCAGTTAAAGAATAATTATCATAAAAAAGTACTAGCGGACTCTTCTTCAACAACGCGATACAAAGGAACAACATGAGATCTGGACTAACTTGATAAACTAGTCAACTCAATAATATTCATATTTTGGCAACGACTGAATAAATGATGCGCTGAACTGGCTGTACAACTTCTAAATGTATGACTAAATATCATCTGATATACTTGACCCGACACCTGATTATACTAATTTGCAAGTTTGAAAGTTCAGCATTCTAGCACCATCTTCACTTTCAGAAACCAAATGAAAGATGAAGTTGAAATGGTCATATCAGGCATTGGTCCGATATAATGTTTTCCTACACCACAATATCTATAATGTACAGTGCCGGCATGAAAATAGGGATACACGTTAATCTGGAGTCAAAACATAGTAGATGTTGAAATGGTACTTGAATAATGTTAGTTCAACCGATGGCATGCGAAGAAACCTTCAACAACACCAAATGCTAGCTTTCCATAAGTTTTCAGAAATTTGAAGATGCTTTTCCCAATCTTTTCTCTTAATGACTTCCACTACAATAATTTTTTAAAGCAGAAAGACACATTTCCACTCAATTCTCCAAATTAAAAAAGTGGAGAAACTTTGATCTTGCATTATTAGTTGCAAAAACAGTAACATAAAAAATTATTAGGTAGTCAAATCTGGGCATGTATATACCTGATTGATAGAGAACGATTGCGGCTGTCTCTTTTCTGTATCACGAAACTCACCCTGCTTGAATTTCCAGTACTGGTATTCGATTCTCGCCTAAGACATAGATTTTCAGCCATCTAAGTCAGTAATAAAGCTATGTATCTTCTACTACATTGAGAAATACTCCCTCCATCCCAAACAAAAGACAGTCCACTTTGTTCTTCAATTGTCAAAATTAACGAAGTTTCTTAACAACTTTTTGCAAAACAATTATACAACATATATAACAAATAAAAACGGAACCTTTGAATTTAACAAACTTTTTAGCCTCAATTGACAAACACAAGTTTTGTTTGAATAAAAAAATCATATTAATACTAAATTACCTTAAAAATACTAGCATTTGATATAATTTTTACCAAATATCATACAACAAACATAAAATAATCAAGCTTTGTAGCCTCAATTAACACACATAACTTCGGTTTGAATGCAGCAATCATGTTAGTATCAAGCAACACTAAAAAATACTAGCATTTGATAAATTTCAACCAAATATCATACACCAAACATAAAAATAATCAAGCTTTGTAGCCTCAACTAACACACATAACTTCAATTTGAATAAAAACTATCATGTTAATACTAAACTACATTTAAAAAAAATACTAGCATTTGATATATTCTTAACCAAAAACTATACAACAAACATAAAAATAATCAAATTTCAAAAAAATAATCAAAATTCAAAACTAGACAATCTTTTTGGGACATAATTGTACCTTTGAATTGGTACATCTTGAGAAGAAATGGGGTTGATGGGTTTTCTTCTTTGATAAACAACAGCTAATTCATGTTGTTGATTTTGCTGAAGATGAGATTGTTGGTTGGATTCAATGAGTTCTGACCATAAATCTACTGCATTTCTTGAAGAAGACATAGTTGAATCAAGAGTACGTTGGGGGTATTCAAATGAGTAGGAAGTGTTTAATTGAGCGGGAAGTAAGGCTATGACATACTGGCTCCTAATCGATTCGAAAAATCCGACTCATAAAATTATTCATTTGATAATAAAATCTTATTGGAGTTATAATATTATTCGACAACGGAAACAATATAATAATTATCCTACTCGACAACGTTCACTGGCCCCATAACCATTAGATTCAACTCATTTGTAGTTTTATACGGATGGAATACATATTTTTATATCCAAATCGACTAAGTTACCCATTAACCACTCGATAGTTAGAAAAAAAAACAACTCGCTTCTCCACCCATATTTTTATATCCAAATCGATTGGGTTACCATTAACCACTCGATTGTTAGAGAAAAAACTACACTCATTTCCTCTTGACTTATATATGAAACTGGCTCGAGCATAATAACTGCTCGATAACCATAACATTTGGTAATTACTTGATTCGATGCATAATCTAGTTAATCGATACTTGCTAACAAACACTCACATGATATTGTGCTAGTATGTTTGTGTGCGGATAAGATAATCTGATAGCAACTCATACTTCATTCCAAAAACCCGACTCGTATACCACACACATGATGATCAACTCATACTAGGTTTATAATATTGTTTGATACCTAAGATAATCTGGTAATTAACTTGCTCAACAAAGTTGTTCACTCTCATATCCATTAATATAAATCAACTAAGTTACTCATCCCCACTTGAAAGTTGTCAAAAAACTCGACTTGATTCCTTCCGTCCTCCACTTGAAGAATGAAGACGATGGTTAGACTTATGGGTTAAAGTGCATTTACCTTAAAAAATAGGAGTATAATGAAAAGTTTTTCAAATGAGACAAGATATGAAAAATAAAAAAAGTGTGAAAGTAGACGATTTTCATATGAGGAAGGGAGTCCGTAACAATTAGTACTATTTTTAAAAAACTTGGATCTGTTCTATTCCATAAACGACCGAATTTTTTGCGGAACGGAACCAAACCAAATATGACTCGGAGTATAAAAGTTGGTCGATACATAGAATATTTGGTTAATTACTTGATTCGATAAAATATCCGCCAAAATAAATAAAACGATGTCGTGCACCACCAATTCTCTTACCTCATAAAATAAAACCCTATAATCCCTAAACTACCCCCAATTATTTAATTATCCAACATACTATATAAACCAACCGAAGCTTCAAGAACTCGAAATTTCTCTCATTTCTTTCCCCATTTCTTTTCGATTTCTCTCAATTTTCTCTAAAAAATCCTCAGTTTTTCGTGAATTTTCTACAAATTCATCAACTTTTTAGCATTTTAGTTGTTAATTCCACCTTCTAGATGTTTAAATAACCAATTTTTTGACCCTTTTTTTGTTTATTGCGGCGGTTTTTTGTATCCCTAACCCTAAGCTTTTTTCGGCCCAAATAGTAAGTTGTTATCGTTTTATGAACTTTAAATTTCAATTTCTGTTTAATTTATTGATTTCTTGAGGTACAAATATCGTTTTTTATTCGAAAAATGCAAGTATTTGCTTTGAGTTTTCCTTAATTGTAGCATTTAGTTGACCCTAACCCTAAGTTTATTAGGCCCAATTAGTAAGTTGTTTGGTTATATCAACTTTAAATTTCAATTGGTGTTTGATTTATTGATTTTTTGAGATACCAAGTTCGTTTTTTATTCGTAAATTGTGAGTATTTGCTTGATTTAAGCATTTATTTGACCCTAACCCTAATTTTTTTTTGGCATAAATAGTAAGCTTATGGTTATATGAACTTCAAATTTTAATTTTTTGTTTATTTTCTGGATTTTTTTTTTGCTACCAAGATCGTTTTTTTATTCGTGAAATGTGAGTATTTGAGTTCATTTGTTTGAGCTTTTTGAAGTTCCAGGAACCCTAATTTCTACAAAAAAAATTGGGATATATTGAGTAAATAATTGTTTTAGTTGTGTAATAAATAATTTGTTTGATAATTTTGAAGCATTTCTTCTGTTATTTAGGCTTTCTTTTTTAGTTCGTTATCATTATATGAACTTCAAATTTTAATTGGTGTCCTATTTCTGGATCTTTTGAGATACCAAGATTGTTGTTTTATTTGTACTATGCGAGTATTTGCGTTATTATATGTTCATTAAAGCATTTGTTTGAGCATTTTTAAGTTTCTGGAACCCTAATTTCTACCCAAAATTGGAATATTGTGAGTAAGTAGTTATATTATTTGTGTAATGAAATAATTTGTTTGCTAATTTTAAAGCGTTCTTCTGTGGTTAATGGTTTTGTTTTGGAACCCTAACTTCTAGTCTCAATTGATTCATCTTTCTGGAGTTTTTTTGCTACCAAGTTCGTTCTTTTATTCGAACAATGTGGTTATTTGGTTTGAGTGTTCTTTAATTGAAGCATTTGGTTGACCCTGTTTAAGTTCCTGGAACCCTAATTTCCATCCAAAATTGGAAACTATTTCTTTTAACCATGTACTAGTATAAACTTGTTTGCTCATTTTTAAGCATTTTCAGTGATTAAGTGTTTGTTTTAGTTCCTGTAACCTTAATTCGATATTTGAAGATAATGGACCTAATTTTTGGAATAAAATGATTAATGCGATGTTAGTTGAATGTCTCATTTTTACGATTTTGAGACCTTTTTTGTTTGTGGTTAGAAGTTTGTTTCAGTTTAAGCTTAATTTGATACATTTATGTTAAAAGCAATCTTAACTCAAATCCATGTACACAGATTGCTTCTGGTTTGATTGGTGAACAATGGGAGAAAAGAAAAATGGGCATGCTCCACCCACTAATGGAAACACAGCAGGGGGAAGTCAGTATTCAATTGATCTGAATACTTTCAGTAGGAGGCTCAAAGCACTATATACACATTGGCATGATCACCGAGATGATCTTTGGGGCTCCTCTGATGTCCTTTCCATATCTACAGCCCCTCCTTCTGAGGATTTGCGCTACTTAAAGTCCTCAGCTATGAATATCTGGTTGCTTGGTTATGAGTTCCCTGAGACAATTATGGTATTTGGAACCAAGCAAATCCACTTTCTGTGTAGCCAGAAAAAGGCATCATTGCTTGATGTTGTGAAAAAATCTGCTAAAGTAGATGTGGATGTGGATGTTGTCATGCATGTGAAAAAGGGAAAGAGCGATGATGGGACTGCTCTCATGGATGCTGTGCTTCTTGCTGTCCGTAGCGAGGCAAGGCCAGATGGTCGTGATGCACCTGTGATTGGATATATAGCAAGAGAGCCGCCTGAAGGGAAATTATTGGAGACATGGGCTAGTAAGTTGAAGAAATCTGGCCTCCAGCTGGGTGATATAACCAATGGAATGTCAGACATTTTTGCTGTTAAGGACCAGACCGAGATAACAAACATAAAAAAGGCTGCCTATTTGACTGCCTCTGCTATGAAAAATTATGTGGTTCCAAAACTTGAGAAGGTGATTGATGAAGAGAAGAAAGTCACACATTCCTCCTTGATGGATGAAACCGAGAAGGCCATTTTGGAGCCAGCCAGAGTTAAAGTTAAGTTGAAGGCTGAGAATGTAGACATTTGCTATCCTCCTATCTTCCAGAGTGGTGGGAGTTATGATCTTAGGCCTAGTGCTACCAGTAATGATGATAACCTTTACTATGATTCTGCCAGTTCAATCATATGTGCAGTTGGATCTCGTTATAATAGCTATTGTTCAAATGTTGCCAGAACATTCCTTATTGATTCAAATGCAATTCAGATCAAGGCTTATGAAGTTCTCTTGAAGGCACAAGAGGCTGCCATCAGTGCATTAAGGTCTGGGAACAAAGTCAATGCTGTGTACCAAGCAGCCCTTGCAGTGGTAGAGAAGAATGCTCCAGAATTTGTTGCCAACCTCACAAAATCAGCTGGAACAGGCATCGGTCTGGAGTTTCGTGAGTCTGGTTTGAGTCTTAATGCAAAGAATGATAAGTTGATCAAGCCTGGTATGGTGTTCAATGTTTCATTAGGATTTCAGAATTTGCACATGGAGATTGGCAATCCGAAGAGCCAGAACTTTTCACTGTTGATTGCAGACACAGTTAATGTGACCCCGAGTGGTTGTGAGGTGTTGACTCAGTTAAGCTCAAAATCAGTTAAGGATATTGCCTACTCATTCAATGAGGAAGAGGATGGTATTGAGCAGCTGCCATCCAAAGATGTGCTCAATGTCAAAGATAATGTCTTTTCTAAGGCTACACTGCGGTCTGAAAACCATGAATCGAAGGAGGAGCTTCGTAGGCAACATCAAGCAGAACTTGCTCGCCAGAAGAATGAAGAAACACTTCGACGACTTGCTGGTGTAGGGTCAGGGTCTGAAAATAACAGAGGTTCAGTTAGGGGTTCAAGTGAGTTAGTTGCCTACAAAAGTGTTAATGATTTACCACCACCTAGAGAAATGAAGATCCAAATTGATCAGAAGCACGAGGCTATTCTTCTACCTATATATGGAAACATGGTGCCTTTCCATGTATCTACTATCAAAACTGTCTCCAGCCAGGCTGATCCAAGTCGCAATTGTTATATTAGGATCCTTTTTAATGTACCTGGTACACCTTTCAACCCTCATGATGCTAATACTCTTAAAAATCTTGGGGCTATCTATCTTAAAGAGGTTTCATTCCGCTCCAAGGATCCAAGGCACATTAGTGAAATAGTCCAGCAAATAAAGACATTGCGGAAGAATGTCAATGCCAGGGAGTCTGAGAGAGCAGAGAGGGCAACACTGGTCACTCAGGAGAAACTCGTACTTGCAGGGAACAGATTCAAGCCAATCAGATTGACCGGCCTTTGGATTCGTCCTACTCTTGGAGGCCGGCAAAAAAATAAGTTGGCTGGCACATTAGAGGCTCATGTCAATGGTTTCCGGTATTCTACTTCCAAGAGTGATGAGCGTGTTGATATCCTGTTCGGAAACATCAAGCACGCTTTCTTCCAGCCAGCAGAAAAGGAAATGATTACTTTACTTCATTTCCATCTGCACCACCACATCATGGTGGGTAACAAGAAAACCAAGGATGTCCAGTTTTATGTTGAAGTAATGGATGTTGTCCAATCTCTTGGGGGAGGAAGGAGGTCTACATATGACCCTGATGAGATTGAGGAAGAACAAAGGGAGAGAGATCGGAAAAATAAAATTAATATGGACTTCCAGAATTTTGTGAACAGGGTAAATGATATGTGGGGGCAGAATCAGTTCAAAGGGCTTGACCTGGAGTTTGATCAGCCTCTAAGAGAACTTGGGTTCCATGGTGTTCCATACAAAGCCTCAGCATTTATAGTTCCAACTTCAGGTTGTTTGGTTGAGCTGGTTGAAACTCCATTCCTTGTCATCACCTTGAGCGAGATTGAGATTGTAAACTTAGAAAGAGTTGGCCTCGCACAGAAGAATTTTGACATGGCGATTGTCTTCAAGGACTTTAAGCGTGATGTTATGCGGATAGATTCTATTCCTTCCACCTCATTGGATGGAATCAAGGAATGGCTGGATACGACAGATATCAAGTATTACGAGAGCAGGTTGAACCTGAATTGGCGTCCCATCTTGAAAACTATCATGGATGACCCAGAGAAGTTTGTGGAGGATGGTGGTTGGGAGTTTCTGAATCTGGAAGCTAGCGACTCAGATTCCGATCACTCCCAGGAATCTGATCAAGGTTATGAGCCCACAGAATCCGACGAGCCTGAGTCAGAGTCTGAGGATGATGATTCAGACAGTGAGTCTCTGGTGGAGTCCGAGGATGACGAGGAAGAGGATTCTGAACTAGACTCGGAAGAAGATAAAGGCAAAACATGGGATGAGCTAGAGAGGGAAGCAAGCAATGCTGATCGAGAGAAGGGGGCTGAGTACGACAGTGATGAAGAGAGGAGACGACGAAAGAAGACTTTTGGAAAGGGGAGGGTTGGTCCTGGAAGTAGCGCACCCAAGCGACCAAAGTTCCGCTAGACTAGGCTGTCGTCGTGCAGATGAAGTTGCTGTTGGTCTTTCTTTTCTAGAATTAAGCAGTTTAAGAACTTTTGATGTCTTTCTATGGTTATAGTTATGGGAAGTTGTTGATAGGCCTATCTGCCTGTAAAAACTCTCAAACAGGATCCTTATGTTGAACCATAAATTGTCAATCTGCTTTTGTTGTTTTTTTTGTGGATTTGATTTGCAGGAAGGGAGAATCAAGAAGCTAGTAAGAAAAATGTTGAATTTCTCAATAATCTTTTGATTGTGAATTGTGGTTTCACCCATCATACAACAATATTTTATTATATACAATACGAGATCTATAAAGAAGATATAAGATGTTGGAATGACTTACTCAAAAACCGTAAATTTGAAGTTAAGTATTAATATTGGAATAACTAACTACGGAGTATTTGACTATGACTTTATTTTAAAAAAATTACAAACAAAACAATAGTAAATTTTTTATACCAAACATAAAAGGAAAAAAATACATTTGGTTCACCTATATAACTAAGATCTCTCCCTATAGATCATGTAAGCTTATTCCTATTCAATTGTTTGGTAATTGTTCTAATCATCAAATATCATAGTTTTTGTTTTATTCACTTGTTTTATGTATTTTAGTTGAAAGATGTTGTTTTTTATTAGATGTGAGATCATTTATTGTTAATTTTCAATTAATGTAGCTTGTTTTGAACTCTAAAAGTCGTTTAATGCTTTGAACAGATGGGTTTGTCATTTACCAAGCTTTTCAGCCGGCTTTTTGCCAAGAAGGAGATGCGAATCCTCATGGTGGGTCTCGATGCAGCTGGTAAGACCACAATACTGTACAAGCTCAAGCTGGGAGAAATTGTTACCACCATTCCTACTATTGGTAAGCCCTTGATTGTTATTTCAAATATTTGTCCGGATCGAATTGCGGTTGTGTTGTGGAATTTTAAGTAATTATTATCTACTTTTGAGGTCATAGTCCCTTCTTGTTGTATACTCTTGAATAACTGTCTCAACTGAATTTGCAACGTCTGAGAATTTCCTGTGCTCTTTTTTATGTTCTTTTCAGGATTCAATGTTGAGACGGTTGAATACAAGAACATCAGCTTCACTGTTTGGGATGTGTTGGTGGTCAGGACAAGGTGTGAAGCTAATTATGTCTTAGCATATGTTTGGTTGACGATTGTATTTAAAACAATTTTATTGTCTTCATTCACTATGTTACTAGACTTTAGAGTTTTATGGGGTCAATATCATATGCATTGATTCCCTTGCTATTTATTCAGATTCGGCCATTGTGGAGGCACTACTTCCAGAACACTCAAGGGCTTATCTTTGTGGTTGATAGCAATGATAGGGACCGTGTAGTTGAGGCAAGGGATGAGTTGCACAGAATGTTGAATGAGGTATTTAACTCAATGATTTTACATTTTCCATACTATGCATAGGGTATTCTTCTACATAGGAGCGGAATAGCGGATTGCCATGAATTAAACATGTCTCGGTTTTAATTTGTTTGTTTCCGGACATTTTATGATGAACTGAGGGATGCTGTGTTGCTTGTGTTTGCTAACAAACAAGATCTTCCTAATGCCATGAATGCTGCCGAGATCACCGACAAGCTCGGACTTCACTCCCTCCGCCAACGTCACTGGTCTGTCCCCTCCCCCTCTCTGTGTGCACATGGACAGATATCTGTTAACTTATTAGTGTTTTTTCTGTTTCTTGCACCTATGTGGGTTCGCTACTGACACTAGTTATACATTTCTCAGGTATATCCAGAGTACATGTGCCACCTCCGGAGAAGGCCTCTACGAGGGGTTAGATTGGCTTTCCAATAACATTGCTAACAAGGTAGAGTTTAGACTTTTAGAGACGCTCATAAGTTCCACATGGATAATTAGAATATCATAGCAAAAGCGATACAACGAGTAATGCTTATGGTTTTAAGTTTCTCTTTTCTTATGGTTATATTTTCTTGTATGCGCAGGCTTAGATGAAGGAATGAAGATCAATGGAACTTCACATTAAAGCTTTATCACAGCAGATGTTTTTGCTTGTTTTGTTCTTTGGATTTCGCGTCTTTGTTCGTCTGTTTGTACTGATCGACTTTGTTTTTTCTTGTCAAGTTATGTATCTCTATGAATGTTGCATATGAAATTAGATCCGGATCAATTCTGTAATATTTGCACTTTGAGTTATAATGAAAATAGCCAATCCTTCCTGATGGTTGAGTTTTGAGCAACCATAGTACATTGGTTTCACACATTTGTTGGTAGATTATATACTAGTTCTATCATTTATGAAAACAGAAATCCAAGTTCAGCCCACAAAAATAATTCTTATTCGTGTGTCACCTATTGTGGCATCAATCTATATGAAAGTAAGCGGAGATTGCAGAGTTTGGAGAAGAGAATTGTTTCCACGCCTTTTCACTTTTCATAAATGGGGTTATAAGTACCAGTCGATAGTGGCGGATTTTGGACGAATATTGAGAGGATTTAAATTTTCAAAGTTCGACTGGCGGATTTTGGACGAATATTGAGAGGATTTTAAATTTTCAAAGTTGAAAAAGGGATGTCGTCCTCTTGATCTCTTTTAAGCTCACTGCCCGTCGATATGGGGAAGTTTGAACATTGTGAAAATTCAAAACATAATCATGTGTCAATGAGTTGAGGATGGGTGGAACATGCAATATGAAATGGGTCAAACTCAACAATACTTTCTCATTCAGGAAAAATAGAGAACAAATACATTTTGTATAAAATAAGCTATATATTGCACTTGTATAACAAATTGAATAAATTGTAGAAAATCTTGCCCTGCACTTCCAAAGGACTACACGAAAACGTAGAACAGGAAAGTGAATTTCATAACTATCTAAGGACCCTGTTTGAGCTCAATGCAAAGTTCTTCTCTTCACCAGCAATGGTGCTATGCAACCTTCCTCCAGCCCATCCATTATTTAGCGGTCTGGCCGGATCTCCAACTACGCGAGTTCCATCTAGTTGTTTCTCAAATTCTGGAAGACCCTTTTCCTTCCTCTCTTTCCTTCTTTTCCTGTCTTCATCTCTTTCCTTCCTCAGCCAGCATTCAACAGTCCTCTGCACATTCCAATAGCAACAGTATAAATGTATTAGTTTACGAGAGTGGCACATAAAATCTTGACTGTTTCATAAAATCTTTACGAGGGTAAAATTTACCATTAGGGACAATTTGCTGGTTTCTTTAACTTTCTCGATTGGCATTGCTAATTGAAGCTTACCATGAGCGACATAAACCTACAAAATAACCAAATATTTAGTATAAAATGGAAAAGATTGCTTGAACAGAAAATAAATAAAACAAGCAATACCATATGCGATGGCCAATCCTCAAGACCATCAAATATATGGGTTGCATATATAATTGTTGCTCCTTTTTCTACACATTCTTTCTTTAGAAATGTCAAGAGATCAGCCCTGGCAAGGACATCGAGGTCAACTGTGATCTCATCAAGAAGCAACACCTGAGGGAAAAAGAGTTCATCAAACAAGCCTTCAAAATTAACAGTTTTGTTAATTGGAAGTAACTTTACCTTGAATGGCCTCAGAAGACCCATACAGATTTGTACTCTCCTTCTCTGACCGTCGGACACCTTGTGCAATCTCCATGATAGATTGACATCTAACACCTGAGGCAGTTAATTGAGTTATACAATTTCTGGACAGTTTACCAATTTCATAAATGTAGGTGATTGACATAATGACATTGCATACCATATACCTTAATTAGTTCAGCCCGCCTTTCCTGATCAACACCTGCTACTCCAAAAATCATTTTCTCAGCAGAGACATCCATTTGAATAGGAACCTCAAATCCAGCAAAAGCAACTTCTCTTCTCCACTATTATGGAAAAACATACTCAAGTTAACATCAATAGAAGATTGTATTATTCAAGCATCGATAGTTTCTTCAATCTAAGCTTAGATCCTCGGTTACGACAAATAAGAATTAGACATGTGACCGTTTTTTCAATTCAAAAAATGGTAGATGGTGAGTACTTGTGTCGCATGAAGTGTAACACACTGGAACGAGATACTTCAATTCGAGGGGAATGTGGAAAGAAACAAACCTCACCACCAAGATAATTGAGGTCACCAGAAGCAGTTAAATAAGTATCATGAAATGCTGATCTTCCCAACACTCTCACCATATCTTGATCCACCATATGCTTCCCTCCTAATATTTTCAATATTGTAGTTTTCCCTATACAATGAAATTAAACAACAAGAAAATATTATCTTTACAATCACTCAATACAGAATTCTAGTTAATCAAGCAATGTCTTTTATCAACACGGTACACAATCATTGCAAATAACAACCATTTTCAGCGCATCAAAACTAAAACTGAAAAAAGAAAGCATTTTTATGAACATGGTTCACAAACATTGCAAATTACAACCATTTTCAGTGCATTAAAACTAAAATTGAATAAAGAAAGGATTTTTATTAACATGGTTCATAATCATTCTACATTACAACCATTTATAATAAGTTAAAAGTAGAAATGATAAAAGACAGCATTTTTATGAACATGGTTCACACTCATTCCAAATTACAACCATTTGCATTAAATTAACTGTTATCCTAGTGGATACGGGATATTGGATATTAATGGCAATAACGAGACCTAGGAATATTAATCATAATAACGAAATTTCGGGTTGCAAATAGAAAAAGTGGTTTTTCCATACCAGCTCCATTGGATCCAACAAGGAGGCAACGTTGACCAGGGTACAAAGAAATAGAGAAATCATCAATCAATGGTTTTGAGCCAGGTGGGGGATGACCATCGATTCCTGGATATGTGAATTTAAGCTTGTTGATCACAACCGTTGGTTCCTTCTTCTCCATATCCAATTCTTGATTATTATTTCTTCTTATGTTTGATTAGTAATTTAGTATATAGTTTGTTAATGTGAATTTATACAAGGTTGGTTATGAATTAGCTTGGATGGTATTGAGACACGACAAAGCTAGATCTGAGTGAAGGTTGGTATTTCATGCTGCTATTTCATCAAGGACTTTGTTTCCACAACCAACCTCACCAATATTAATGTTTTGTTTGGGTCGGAATTGTTCGAGATGAGGGTAAAAACTAAAAATTAATATTTTGTTTGGATGGTGAGTAATATGCCATGCCACTGGACTAATCTAGCTGTTAAACCAGAGTTCAATTATTTTAATTATATAATATGATACAAATTGTATGTTTGGATGGTATCGATCCTATATTTGTCGGTTTCACGATCGGTTTTTGTTTTAGATGTGTGGAAATATATTCATCCATTAAACTATGTGAACTTAATTGAGGGAAGTGTTTTAGAATATTGTTTGAGTGTAGTTTAATTTCTTAAGTTGAATTGGTGTGAATTAAGGTGAAATATAACTAAAAATATTATCTACCTTTATTACCCTAAGTTAGGGTTAATGAAAATGGAGACTCGTGCTTGAAACTTATTAACGAGTTAAATTCGAGGGATATCGGGATACTCGATTAACCTTTGGACAGGTTTGAGTCGAGTACCTGATTCGGATAACTCATTATGTTCACAACATTACATGATTCGAGCCAGGAAAATAATATATTTGTGCTTTTAAGCACAATGTTTGAAAGGCCCAATCTAGTTACAGTATCCATTAGTCGGCCCATAATATTCTTCAATCCAAATGCAAAATTTCTGGAAAAAATCAATCAGATCAGAGATTTAGAGATAATAATTCATCAGAAATAACCAAAAAACAATAATTTTAATTCTGAAAAAAATAATATGGCAGCAATTTTCAGCTTATATATCATCAACAAATCTGGAGGTCTTATTTTTTACAAGGTGATCAAAATTTGTACTTATTTATTTTATTTATTAGTCACTGATTTCTATAAGTTTTATTTAATTTGATGAAAAATATATCTAATTGTGGTATTTTGACAATTGAAAATGAAACTGGACAATATTTTGGGATGGATGGAGTATAAGTAATTATGTAACTCTATAAATTAATAGTGGCGGGTCTTGGGAAATTTATTAATATATAGAGTTATTAATTTATTGAGTATTAATTTAAATACTTTATTAATTTCGGGATCGAAAAAATTTATTACTTTAGAGATATCGATTATTAATTTAAAGAGTTTTTACTGTAATTGACGTTTTTGTTTTTCCGTGATATATAGGACTGTGGATCGACGGGAAGAATGGATACGAATGATAGCTTGAGGTTAGCGAGTTTATGGCACTCGATGCATGCTATTTCGCAGCAGCTATCGCCTGTTAATGGCTGCACCGGGATCGACCTACTTCAGGCTGATACTTTCGACCTGCATTGCTTCCAGTCCCTCACCGGTATCTCTCTAGTCTTCTGATTTTATCAAAAGGGGCGCTTTTACGGTGCAAACACATTTATCGTGCTAATGGCGCTAAATTTTACCTTAGAAATGTAACCTAGAAAAACACATCTATGAACAAAAAATGATTTGTATAGATCTACTCCGAGAGTACAAATATACTATGTACATATTTATGAATTTTTATGTTGAAACACGGGTCAAGGTTGGTCAACTCCAGTCCATGATGGTCAACCCGATTAACTCTAATGATCCCCGATCAACTCTAATGATCGACCGGTCAACATTTAATAAAGTTAGCACGAGTTAGCACCATATTAATGTTAGAACAAGATCATTCCCCCAAAAAGATTGTCCAGTTTTGAATTTTGATGAGTTTTTGAACTCGGATGTTTTTGAATATGGTGTGTGGTATTTGTACAGTTTGTTAAGTTTGAGCATTGAAAATCAAACTAGACAATCTTTTTGGGATGGAGGGAGTAGTACTTTATCAAGATTCGTGTCCTTGTCGTTGCTCATTGTTTTGCAAATGCATTTTTAGTGGATTTAGAACTTAATAGAAAGTAAGACTATGGCATTTCTGATACTTGATTGGAAACTGTAGTTTCAGAACGTTTGAATGAATGCTTTGGCTGGATGTAGGTTAGTGATGGAGGCAGTCTTACGCCCGGGACTTGTAGTTTCAGAACGCTTGAGTCATTGTTGTGGCTGGACTTGTTTATAAATTAGAAAATACTCCACTGTGTAACTGGATTGGTGGAAATTATTGAATCGATGTACAGAGAAGGGAGGATTCTCATATCAGAATTGTTCGAGTGTCTTTAGATAGATTGTGATGCATTTTCCTAGAAGACGTGTTAATACCTTATAACCTTAGAAAGCTATGCTACTTTAAAGTAAATGGCGCTTCTTTTGAACAGCAACATGTGTAATAATCGAGAATTCAGTTTCCATTATATGAGTGATTGAAAGAGTGTCTTTCTTGCAGGAACTAAATTCTTTGTGGTCTGTGAGCCTGGAACACAACACATGGAAGCACTATTGAAGCACATATATGAACTATACACAGACTATGTTCTAAAAAATCCTTTCTACGAAATCGAGATGCCCATCAGATGTGAACTATTTGACATAAACCTTTCACAGGCGGTACAGAGAGAGAGCGTGATATTGTTGGGCAGATGAACTTTGTTGCTCTTGTCTTAATATGTCATCTACTAATCTGTCCGTCTTTCCTCAAGTTTGTGGAGTATTCATTCTCCATATTGTATAAACCAATAGTTTGATATATATGACCTTATTTTGGTATAAAGATTTGTGGGGCTAAAGGAATTCCAAAGCACCATACTGTTCTTTACAATTCTGTTAAACGTTTGTTATTTTATTTGGTCAATTTAAGACAATCACATTTTAGTTCATTTTATTTTTACGGTTACTATATTTGATTCGAGTTGTGCTTGTATCCATTCTTAATGCTTGGATGAATGAATTGGATTGCATATCATTGCTTGTAAATGAAAGAATAACATCCAAATGAGTGTAAGTTACAAAAGGCATTCTAAAAGTTACCCAAATATTTCTTTATTTCGAAAATTATGTCCCAAATATCTCATATTTGATCAATCTCTAAATTGCCATGATTCGAAATAGATTTCCGTCCATTATAACACAAAAATGGACAGAGGAGGCAGATAGAAAAGATAAAAAGTTGAGGGGGCTAATTGGAAACTCGCGCATAGTTCAGGTCTAGATAAAATTACGCCCCGAATTTACATATACACCCCAAATATCCAGAAAAATAAAATCCTATGAATCTCTGAATGACAAAGACTTCCAGATCATTAAGGAAAACTTCACAGCAAAAGACAACAATATAGTTAGCTTCAGTGAGCCAAGTTGTCTAGCAAACTATGCAGAGGATGGGGCTGCAATGTAGTGAACACCACCAGTGCCGGTGTTACCAGTTGGTAAACCACCAATAGACGCCGCAGGGTTCTTGAAATCCAGTGATTTGTCATCATAAATGTCCCACCATTTGTTCACTAACATTTTGATATCTTCTCTGTCCATGTTTTCTTCTTTGCCAGTATACCTCCAGGGTTTTGAACCATTAGCACAATAGTGGACTACTTTGACCTTGTTAAGCTCAACATTCTCAGGGTGTTGCCAAAGCATGGCCATAACCAAATTGTACACATTAGGGATAGGCTTATACATGTCTTTAAAATACATGTTCAAGAAATCCTGCAACACAATCAAGAAAAAACAGATAAACAAATTCAAGAATGGTGTACTTAATTGCTCAAATGTGATCATATAAAATCTAAGCGCGTTTATGTAGTTGTGATTAAGGAAATACTTGAAACCTGTAATTTCACAGCTATATATAATTTGATAAGCCAATGATTTTTTCCGTGTTTCATTTACCTGCTCGGCAAATGGAGTAGGGGGGACGTCTTTAAGAGTGTTCAAGAGATCATGATAAATGGAGAGGCTAGGCTCAAAGACAAACATGCCAGCATTGAAATAAAGTGGAGGCCTAGGGCCTAACTCTTCCTCAGGCCACTGAACCTTTTCTGGGCATTGATGGCAATACCCAATTTTGTATTGTGGGGTGTGACTCCATGTTTCCTCACAGAAGCAGTCCTTCACTGCATACAAGTATCCATCTGGTAAGTCAAAGAGGTGATCTATGTTGTCAAAGACCTGAATATCTCCATCCAAGTATACCATTTTGCTACACTCCATAAACTGCAACCAAATCGAAAAAACAAAAATCTCAATGTAACACTAATATATAGTGATAAGACTGACAGAGGAATATAAATTGTGTTAAATTATTCTGATGAAAATATATGAGCGATATGACTCATATTTATAGATACAATAATATACCTCCCAAATGCGAAGTTTGGAATAGTTAAGGACATAGTAAGCCATAGCAAACTGAGTCTGGTTCTGAGGTGGATAAACAGGTTCAATCTCATGAATGATACATCCTTGATTGATAAGAATGTGGCGGTGCTCCTCTGGCACGTCGGGCAGAACCGCCACTACTATAGGGTAGGCAGATTTCACCTCCCTCAACCCTTTTGCTAAACCTACCACACCTTTCCAATAGTCACCTTTTCCAGCCAAAAATGTGACATAGGCACGTCTAGGCAAACTTAGAGCATTTGTTAAACTACCACTATCTTTGTTTACTTTAATTGTTGTGCTTACAATCTCTGGAGACATTTTGGTTGTCATAAGAGTAAGTCCTTTTTAGGCTTACAAGATTTATAAACTTTGTTTTGATAGAAAATAAAGCTTTGGAAATTTTGATCACTGTGTTTTTTTGTTGAGATTTTGTTATAAGCCTTGTTTATATAGGAGTTGGTGATGGATTTTAGCATGGTTTCCTTGTAAAAAAAATTAGAAAGTGATTAGTCGATAGTTATGTGCATCAATCTATGCCTAGGAGGAATAGTTGTGTCTTGATAGGATGATATGTTACGGTTGACTAAACAATATTATTTTATAATTAATATTACAATAGTTCTCAATCCTCTCCTTTTACTTGAGATTCGAAGCCTTGACCTCAAGGATCAAGAGGTGGTAACTCAATCGCTAAACCATTCGATCATCTCAACAAATTATTTTTAATACCAATGACCTGTTAAATAATTAAGTATATATAGTCAAATTGTAAAATTTATATTAAGGCTTAGCTTGTTTTAAATTATTTTAGTTAATTAAATGATTATATAAAATGAATATGGTATGAAGTATGACTTGATTCAATCGACATAATCATTAATCAATGATAATATTTTAGTTAACTAAATAATTATATAAAATAAACATGGTATGAAGTATGACTTGATTGAATTGACATAATCATTAATCAATTATAATAATACAAAATAAACTAAGCCTAATTGAATAATATTGATATGTTAATAACACCATGTAATTAAAATAGTTAGTAGAGAACAATATTGTATTTCACAAAAAAGAATTAACTTTGTAAATCCATACTTCTAGAAGATATGTTGTATTATAATAAAACATATAATAACATATTGATTTTAAATATTAAATTATTGATTATATTTATTTATTAAAAGATACATGTAACTTTTCATTTAATAATCATGTAAATATAGTCAAAAGTGTTGACATTCGGAGTATTAATTGTAAAACTCCCATTTTACCATTTTAGGAATATGTATTAATGACATACAATTAAAATAATGTGTGGAGGACGTTATTATTGTATGTATTCATAAAGTAATTCTGGAACTGGACTATGAACCAATATTAACAAAGAAAATGAGTATTGAATGTGTATGTTACTGCATATTACTTCGTTTTCGTTTTCATTTAAATGGTAAACTGTTGAAATACTACTCATAGTCTCTGGATCGAACTCCCATAATCCTTATAGTAATAAAATAGTGAGATACTATAATTATTTATTTTGGTTTCACTTAAATAACCTAATTTCTAACATGGCCTTTTAGTATATGAAATATACATTTTGGAGAGTAAAAATATGTCCCATCGTTTGGACGCTCATATTTTCATTAAATGCCTGTCTCATTGTGAGGTACGGTGCCTTATTTTTTTCTTTATGTTATGAATGCGTTATTTGGTTACATAATTTTTTTTTCTTTTATGTTATGAATGCGTTATTTGGTTACATAATACGGAGTATACATTTTTTTCCTTTCATATATGTTATGATATATAATCCAAGGTACTTTAACATACTCCGCTAGCTTCGATATTATTACTTCATATAACGTATATATACATTTGATCTATTCATATATTATATTCTCGTTCAAGATGAAATAATACAAATTCACACCATTCTTGTTATTTATAGTTCACAATCATAAAACTTCATTTTCAACAAGCACTTGTATACATATATATAGACCTAGCTAACTTCACATAGGACCATTTCAAGCAGCATTTGCAGTTGTAGCCACACAACGTACACTATTATTAGTAGCACTTGCCATGACCATATCACCTCCAACATCAACCCCACCAGCAACCAACACAGAGAGGTGGTGGTTGCTACTGGCGCCGCTCGTGTCAACGTCTAAATTCTCATCGTTATATATGTCCCACCACCTCTTGACAAGCATCTTGATGTCTTCCCTATCCATGTTTGGTTCCTCTCCGGTGAACCTCCATGGCTTCGACCCCGGTGCGCAGTAGTGTACAACTTTTACACTATCCACCTCCACAATCTCTGGATGGCGCCAGCGCATTGTTAGGAGCAAGTTGTATGCTGGATCCAGAGGCTTGCTTATGTCCCTAAAGAACATGTTTAGGAGATCCTGCAACACAAAATAAATGATCAAATCAATAAGCCATTCTTGATTATTTTATCATGCATGCATACATATAGAAAAATAGTGCTACAGTAACTCCTCATGATATGGATATTGTGTTACTATAAAGAGAGAACACCAATGTTTTAACTCCTAGTGAATTGGAATAAATGATGGCAGTTTCAGTTAACCCCAACAAAAGCGACTAGAATCAAATATGAGCAAATCAAATATCAAGGGATGCATCAAAATATTAGAGTTAATTGCACAAACAATCGTCAATATTTGACAAAAATCGAGACATGAACTGGAATGATGTCTCCGGAATTATGGTAAATCTCTCGAAATTTGAAATTTCGGACATGGTACATAAATGATCCATCTATTTTCCTTTCATTTGTGGTATAAATACCACGGCACCAGTACAAACTTAAAACTCAAACTATGATAATTATTATTTGTGCTAATTTGTAACTCCAAGAACTATTTGTGCAATTATCTCTCAAAAGTATATATATATTAAAATTATATATAAATGGTTCTAAAATCCCAAAGAATATCAAGAAAAACTACAGGTTATGTACCTGTTCAGCAAAAGGGGTGGAGGGGATGAAGTTGAGGGTGTACAAGAGATGCTTGTAAGTTGAGAGACTTGGCTGGAACATGAACATACCAGCATTGAAATAGAAAGGTGGAGATGGACCTAATTCAGTAGGCCACTGGATTTTATCAGGGCATGGCTTGCTGCTCATTTCGCATAGACAATCGACGACAGCATAGAAGTATCCATCTTCCATATCAAAGAGATTGTCTATGTTATCAAACACTTGGATATCAGCATCTAAGTAAATCATCTTGTCATACTCCACAAGCTTCATCAACAATCAAAATTGAGTTAGTCATCAATGTGAAACTAGGCGGACTTCTTTTGAAAAAATTAATTATACCATTTATTTTTTGAATTTTTTTTAGTTCATTCGCTCCTTAAGTTTTATATTTTCTTATTTAGTTGATATTAATTGATCCGCTTCCCATACAAAAATAAAATGTACAAAGTATATATAGATAGCTTCCTAGTTTCGTTTTTCAAGGGTGCTCTAAAGGGAGTTTGACCAATTGATTTGAGTTGCTTAATTTCGACATTAAATTAAAGTAATTTCCTCTTTTAATAATTTGTTTTGTGCACATTTTGGTTTTAACAAAATTTTCCTATTATCTAACCATCACAATAACATCCCGCATTTTCAATGCAATTTTCTAAATTATTCTTAAATTTTACAGAAAGGTCGAAATGACACTTAAAATAACTCTTCAAAATAAACTCAATTTTGAACGAAATTAAAGTTTGTGTAAATATTTAAATTTCGACATGTACACACATTTATTACTACATAAGTAATGACCAACACTTCAAATTGAAATGGTATTGTGACTATATATGTGTATTACAATTTACAAAAACAGTACGATGGCAAAGAAGGATTTTAATTATAAGCATGTCCAATCCTGAGTGCATGCATGCAAATTTTTTTTTTATCATATAGTTAAACTCAAACTATTACTCCTCCCTATCCTATTTATAATGTTTTCTATTTATTCAAACTATAAATTGCTTTACCTATTTTACATCATATTTTATCTAATATGCCCTTAATTAATGAAACCAAATATTTTCTATAAAATAATATTTTCAAATATGTTTTATTTCTTTACACTATTTTTAGGTGTAATTAAATTGACAAAATTAAAGTAGCGGTGTTATAAAATAAAAGAAAAACATTTGGATTATTAATTTATTATTAAATTAAAGCCAAATTGCTGAATGTGTTCACTAACATAAGTGACTATTATAGGATAGGAGAGAGTATTTAGTTAAGAACTAGTTCATTTCAAAATCTATCTAGTATGAAAACATATGTATGCATGCATTATTATTATTACCTCCCAAATGCGAAGTTTGGAGTAATTGATTCCAAAATAAGGCCTAGCAAACTTCAACTTGACGTCATCCGGCAATGACACCGGCTCAATCTGCCTTACAATACACCCTTGATTCGCCAACACACGGCGGTGCTCCTCCGGCACATCCGGCAACACCGCCACAACTAGAGGGTACGCCGCCTTCACCTTCCTCAACCCCTTGGCTAACCCCACCACCCCTTTGATGTAGTCACCATCACCAGCCAAGAAAGTAATATAAGCACATGCATTTTCATTAATATTATTATTACTATGTTTAGAGGAAGTGAAATTATTATTAAGAGTGTTCGATGATGAAGTAGTGACTTCTGGAGGCGACATTATCTTGTTTGTTTGAATATTAATTTATGGATAATTTTGTTTAATTTGGTGATTGCTTGGCAATATATTTATAAAGTAGGAAAGTGACGCCACGTGGATTATGAGGTTGCGACGTGGCATCACTAGAGCAGCTTCGGCAGGTGACCTCCACGTAGTTTGGGGATGACTATTCAACTTGTATAACCCTTTTGCCCACTTTGCCATTTGTATTAAAATAAGGCCTGTTAGAACGTTCCAGCTACACATTTATTTAATGCAACCATTAACATTATTAACATGAGTTAGTTGGAAATATGATCGGAGTAAGTATGATCAAATTGTATTTTAATTTTAGTAACTAATAGTATAACACATTTGTGTTAGATCATATGACAACGTTAGAGGGGCGAATAGCGCTAAAGAAAGCATGCTTTTTCATTTCAAAAATTTTAATATAAATTTCACCAAAAATGATACTTAAGCAATTTGTAAAATAAATGCGGAATATGCTAAAGTAATATTAACACCCTCTTTATACAATGTTTGATTTGATATATGAAATATAATTACAAAAGTATATCAATGATTTAATCAATGCAAAAGATAAACAACTTACTTTAATTTATCAAATCAAATACACAAATAGAAACTTAGATAATCTTTATTTTATAATTAAGTATAATTATCACAATCAAAACATATAATGTAATCCTAGCAATTTAGTATATAAATAATATGAACAATAAAGTAAAAGAAAAGTGAAAGAATATGCAAAATTTTATTACCTGCTTTCTTAACGCCTACCAAACCTAAGGCTCGACCTCGACTTTAACCTGGGATTTTGGAAATGTAACCTCGTATATATTATCTGAGTTCAACCACTGTGGCGCATAAATCAAGCAACTCGTTAATATATACCGCCTAGCAAATAACCCACTAGACCACCTAGCTACGCCTCTAAAAGAACCACTCGAGAATCCCCTCAAGCTTAATTTAAAACCCTCAAAGATTCAAGATCTACCCAACCTCGAACAACCTTCTGGGCCTACCCACTGTAGTTTTTCTATTAGCAATCTCGCCAGTCAATCCACACAATCGAAGTTCACTTCAAAGTTAGCAAGACCGCCTACCTTTTAACTCAAGTTATTTCCCCACATCTACCCAACCTCGAATAACCTTTAGTCGCCCACTGTCGATTAACAATCTCGCTAATCAATCCACACAATCGAGTTCATCTCCAATTAAGAAGGTCACCTACTCGTGAACCTTGTGTTATTCTTTTCCACAAGAAAAGTTTAACTCTTTTTATGCATAGTTCATAAATGGATTTGCAAGAGTATTACATATTTAACTCTATGCAACTCTTTAACGAAAGTAGATGAAATTCGAAACTTGTTTGAATCTCCTTTTTAGTATAAATTTGATGAAGCTTGTTTTCGAGCAATTCAACAAACATGTTGAATCCTCCTTTCTTTATCACAGCCTCTATATATAAAGCAAGACGATTCTACTAAGGTTTAAATATAATCAAAATCGAAGCTTTTTTCTACAAGAAATTTGATACTAAATAAGAGAGATTTACCTTAGAAAATGCTTAACAAATGTAGAGAAGTTGACTGGGGAACACTCAATTGGAGCGAGGTTTAAATGGTATACATCAAGATCAAATGGTAAAAAATCCGACACCTGGCCTCAATCGACCTTTGAAGCGAGCCGATACAAGAGCCGATTTTCCAGAGAGTTCGGTAATCGTCTTTATAAAAGACTTATTATGGGCCGATTGGTCACAAAGACAAAGAATTCTAACCTAAAACTCATCCCTTCAAGTTATAATTTCGATTGACGATTTAAAAAGTCATTTAAAGCTCTTTTTTTTGAAATCCTTTAATAATATGATATCAAACCCTCACTTTATAAATATTATACTCTTTTCAAAATATTTTATTTTGACAAAATATTTTAAAAAACTTTGAACGATTAACAACTTTTTTGTCAATAATGATTAAAATATCTCCTCAGATAATGCAGCTTCAACTCAAATATTCTAAGAGACTTCTCGAAAACTATTACGTTTAACTTTTTATCTCTCGTAAGAGTTTTGCATCCATAGTATCATCACTCGACATCTTTAACACCCTTGAATCCTTTCTTTGCTCAATCCATTCGACATCGCAGATCGCTCTCAATATCTTGACTCATTAACGCCACCCGCCTTGCCATTGCTAAATAACATATCACTTCAAGTCCTCCACAAACATCTTTCTTAACACGATCACTACATAAAAAACACTTCATCACATTACGTTACAAGAATCAACGCTTTTAAGAATCATCAAACAAAAAAGCATCGACACATACCCAACAATTCCATGCATTCGAAATCGACACAAATGTTCCTAATTCCTAGCTTTAGTGTTGTTATAGGTTCCTCCACTAATCGCCCACCTTACGATATTGAGGAATTAGGGAAGCCGGTAAGAATGGCCCCTTAAAATTTTGAACAATAATTTTTTATTAAAAAATTAAGTTGTTCATTTCCTTTAAATTTATATATTTTTGTTCATTTGTCTAATATTAGTTTCATTGTCTCATTGTCTCCCCATACCAAATTTATGATCTTGCCATTACCGTAATTAAAAGATGTTGTTTTCGAATTAACAAAGTGAATACATTTTATTCATAATTAAAAGAATCATCAAATTACAAAAGAAGAACCAAATTGCAAGAAAGATTCATTCATAAGTCATAACAAACACAAACACTTCAAATGTACACAATAACTTCAAAAGCAAAGTGTAAATGAGACAATAAAGTTTATGTAGAAGCAAGAAGAAATATCATATTAGTATGGTGGTTCATGACTTTAATAAGAATATTGTAACTGTCGTTTCAAAAGATTGAAATGAAGAACAATTGAAATGAAGAACAAAATTACAAAAGGAAGATGAATGAGAAATGGAAGAAATATTTATAAGCCTAGCTTTGGAGTACAAGGCTTTTGCCAAGGATAATGTCATCAGTAGAGAAATCAGCTTCCTTCCTAAATGTTCCTCTTCCAAAGTCTAGATTGTATGAGTCTGTCAACCCTTCTACCAAATCAAATTCTGGTTTCCATCCAAGCAAGCTCTTCGCCTTTTCGACTGAGGCAAAGAAATGCTGCAATCACAAGATGAACAAAATATTACAACATGATAAACTATAAGAATTAGTTCTTCATCCATATTGTATAAGGAATAATCTTATCATTGCCATGTTCAATAGTTTTATTAGCCATGTTGTATCACACTGAACTATTTGCATATATACCTGATCTCTGAATGGGAATGGTTTTTTTTTGCCAAAATCAAACTCTTTCGGATTGTAGTGAACGATCTCAGGTTCAGGGAAACCACCAGCCTGTGAAAACAACGATAAGGAGGATCAAATTTCGCAATGCAACGTTCCACAGAAGAGTATGATCACAAGTTATGGAAAAGAGAATGTTTCTTTAAATGATATGATTTCACTAAAGACTTACCTTGGCACATGCTTTAGCTAATCCATCAAAAGTCACATATTTTTCACCAGAAATGTTGAATACTTCCTTGCTAGCCTTTTCGTTACCAAGAACCTGGATGAATGCTGTTGCTAGATCCTACAATAATCACGTTCAGTTCGATCATTATCAAGAATATTGTAATTGGTTCTAGCTTAAAAGAATCTAGAGAGAGCTTTCCAACTTTCTTGAAGAAATATCAATCATACTAATGTACATTGGTTAAGTTTCACCAACCTTGACATGACCAAGTTGGGTGATCTGAATTCCAGAATTTGGAATAGGGATAGGGCGTCCAGCTTTTAGCCTGTGGAAGAACCATTCTTCAACTGGATTGTAATTTAGTGGTCCGTAGATGTACACGGGCCTTATGGAAGTAAAGTTAACGTCTCGTGCAACCAACAAGTTCTCTGTGTCAAGCTTGCCCTTGTGCCTGCTCTTTGGATCAACTGCATCAACCTGCAAACTAAGCGGTTAAAGACTTCATATATAGAGAGGCGTAAGTTACACAAAAGAGTATATTTTTCCGTAGTTCATTTCCAAGAAGCTGCTAATGATGTAAATCAGTAAATGCTAACCTCGAAATGCGGTGGACAGTCGGTTTTCAAGTAGACTCCGGCTGAAGAACAGTAAATGTACCTGAATTTGGAAGAAAGGCGTTATCAGTATGATGTTGAAATAATATCCTTGAGGAGAAAAAAGTTGATGTTTCTTGCATTCAAGAATCTAGATAAAACTGATAAGATATTGACACAAAATAAACATTTTATTTGCTAAACTATGCAGTAATCTGTTCTGTATCAGATCCAATTAGAAAGTCTGACATAATAGAATAACAGTAATAAGGTCATCTTGAAACTTACTGTTCCAAATTAGGAAGAGCATCAATAATCGGTTCAACTTCTTCGGCTTCACGGCCTGGAAAAGTGATGGAGGTGTCAGAGGACTGTTAAATAAAATAAGCACAAGATACTCCCCTGTACAGATCCAGGGAAGGCTCGGACCACAGATGATTGTATTTGTAACACTGGAAATTATGAGAACTACAAAGAAGAAAATACTGCAATAACGGAGAGATCGAATTGTATGGCTCACCATTTATATCATAGACAACATCAAATCCTTCAGCCGAAAGGGCGCTCTTTACAAAATCATAATCCTTCCTGTCTCCTTTCAAGTGCAAGATCTAAACCCCACAGCACGAATTTCATCGTAAGTCACCAAAGAGTTAAACAATAGACATTGGGTATTAATTAGATTAATACCTGGGATTTAAAATCAGCATAGTCCTTGTCTGACTCATCAGGCAATTGCTGGGTGATTGGTGCTTTTCCTCTAGTAAACAATGTAACCTGTGTTGATTAAATAACATACTTCAAGGTTTTGAAATGCATTGATGGTCAAAGATGTACTGATGTACATACAACATGTCCCAATGCCTCATAAAAGGCTCCCGCCTAAGTGGGGTAAGAAGTGGTCGGATATAAAGGATAAAAATTAGGAAAAGGTATATGGAGGGATTTGCTCTAAACCTGATGGTCCTCTTTCACAAGAAGCCTGGACAAAAATACACCAATGAATCTGGTTCCTCCCATAATAAGAACCTTCTTGGAACTTGATGCTGTTACATGAAGTGCTCCTTTCGGTTGATAAACTTTCCTCTTATACTGCACCAAGGAAACAGTTTTCACCAAAAAAAACACATAGACAAACACTTTCAAAAGACCCTTCTGTGCACCAGAGACCAGAGTTATTGTTATGGCATCGCAGGTCAAGGATCTAAGTTTAACAGAGCAAGAATACACAACCATTGAATAAGAGAGGGTATTACTTCATAGAATTATGGAGTATAACTGTATAACTTTTTAAATATAGCAAGATTCTGCATAAACACATTGGAGTGATCAAATGATCAATGCAGCAATGCTAGCCTTACTATTTGAGAACATACAGTAACTGTTGTGGCATCAAACACTATTGTTCTATTCACTGATAGTAAACTGACGAATACTTTGGGATGTAATAAGTACCTATCTGTATATGACAATAAAAGATGGAGTTGGACATCTTAAAAGGGACAACTAGATGAGAGGTACCATTTCTTGATTCATGGTATCTAGTGTGACATGCATGATCCAGATGATGGGCTACACAAACATTGAACTATTGCACTATCTTCTATTTACATTCAAGAAACCATAAATCCCGTATTCATCAACTCAACATGCACCAATGCATTTTAAGAAGCTCTCGCCTAAGATTAGGCGTAAAGGGGTCAAATAGTATGTTGTGCGCAGCCTTACCATGCGGTAACAGGGAGGCTGTTTCCAAATTGACCCGAGTGAAATGTAAACACTATCTGGTACTTCACGATAGATAAGAAGCGTATGTAGCGTAATACCTGAAGAGAGGAGACTAATCTGGCACCATTGAAGTCAGAGAAACATGAAGGCAGAGCAGAGAAAGAAGCCTGTTTAGGCTGCACTGCAACAAGATTTGCCATGATGAGTTTACCCAATCCTCCAGAGTATGTTTGCAGTGGAGGAATATGAAGGGTTGTGATGTGGCAGAGCTTTTATGCTAATGCTTACATGGCTTTTTCTGATTCTTACACTTGAGATAAGACAATGACCCACATCTTCTTCCTCCACATATAAGGTCATGTCTTCACAACCTCAACCTTATCATTCTAACATGTTCTAAATAAAAAGATGATAAGAGTTTGAAACTTATTTTCGCTTAGAGTACTAAGAAGTAAGAACTCATTTTAGGCCGATTAACCGAAATGGCCCCTGCTCTCTCGATAGCTTCTAAGTATGATAATTATTTTATATATAAATAAAAATATAAAACTAATACTCTAATTTTTTAATGATTTGAGTTTATTGTCAAGGATCAAGGTGTTGTTATGGTGACTTTTTTTTATTATAATTTAGTTAATGTCAAGGTTCAATTTATTTATTGACAATTAATGTTAATCTCTATTATTTTTTCATAAGACTTCTATCTATTTAAAATTTGAAATTTCAGATTGAAGGAAATGCACTGTTCGTGAGCCATCAATTCAGTTGCCGAGCCGAAAATTCCTCCAACTCTGACCGCTTCTACCATTAATAAAATTTAATTTAGGTAATGAGAAGGAGAAAATTTTGGATTACCCTAAACTTAAATGTAGTACCTATTATTAAAATAATTTGGTAATATGATTACTCTTTCAATTCTCTCCATTATTTAAAATAATATTTTCTCTCATCTCCGAATTTTTAATCATTTATAAAAAAATCTATCTCATAAATAATAATATTTTCTTAATAGATATATATAACAAATGGTGGTACTTAGAATAATAAAGCAACATATAAGTAAATTTTTAACTATTTTTGTAAAAAAAAAATAGCGATTATGGTTTTAACCTATAAATTTTCTTCTGCATATAGTCATATAAAAATGGCTCAAACTTTTTATAGTGAATTTTTTAATTTTTAACTCGCATAATTGTACATTTAATAATATTTATAATAAATATAAAACTAGTTTCATTCTATTTATCCTTACAAGTTACAAATGTCTTCATATTGTTATTTTTTAGTATAAAATTAATTGACTATCAAATATTGACACAAAAAAAAAATAAACAAAAAGGAATTAAAATGAAGTGAAAGGAGTATTGTTTATGACCACAAATTCCCATGGGTGGTTTGATCAATAATAAAAAACTTCAGAGGTTGTTTCTTAATATGGCATATTTTAAAGTACCTTTTCGAAATTTAATAAACTCGAGGGATCTCTAAGCAACATAAACGCCCATTACGTATAGTATCATAATCTCAACATTCGATCTTAACAATATTTCTCGAAATCATTAGGAATTTGATATTCATTTATTCAAATGGATTTAAATAATAATCAAGTAAGTGTATAATCATTATATGTTCATAGAACATAATAATATGATCATTTTTTGTTAAATATTGTCTACATTTTCATATTTTGCTTATAATGTTGAAATTATCATGGATCTCTGAAAATGCTTGCATTATTGATAGTTGTGGTAGCTTATTGATCTTTTCATTAAAATTTGATTTATTATTATTGCAAAAAGTGTGTCAACATTGAAGCTTAGTCTAGCTTAAATTTACAAATTTATATATAAGAATAATTCAATGGTAATGTTACTTCTCTAGGACATTTATATATAGTAGTATATTCAATGTCTAATGCATGATATATTAGACTATAGATTTTGATTTACAATGTCTATTTTAGGTGTTCTTGATGACCCGTAATTTATATGTTTGTACATCATGCATTGTATGGTTGTAGAATGATCAGCTCATGATGTACAATGTACCGAAGCATGCAACATAAAAAGGGTTGCCAAAAGGGTTAAGAGTATCCGAAGCGGACACGGGGAAGACATGCAAATTGATTAGCTATATGTTTTATTGTATATCATTATGTGGATGTTCAACTTGGTGATCCTATATGTTAAAAGTAGTAGTTCACCTTTTATTGATCTATTTGGTTGCTATTGTTTTGGGCTCATGACAATAGTTTGACATAGGATGTTGTGTGGGTAGCTACCTTTACTTTGTAGGCAACATTGAAAGGTGCTAGGTTTTTTTTTTATGTAATGTTTGGTATGCATCAAATTTTCATGCACTTATTTATTTATTGAGATATTAGGAACAATTACACACATACATTATTGTTTAATAGCTGAAAGTATATGTTAAGACTACTCTTTAGACTTCATATGAGTTAATTTTTCTTTTAGCAGCCTGTAGGGGAGAATTATTCCCACCCCGAGATATGCTTCTTTCACGTGCTCTTCAAGGTACTCTATGTTCCATTTCGTTAAGTTGGAATTGTACTCTAATATGTACATTTTGTACTAATAGTATTTTTTTCGTTGGACAGGCTGCGTCACTGGCGTTTTACATACTTTCCGCACTATTTTTCAATAATTTTGTCATCATTTTTGTGGTAACCGTCCTTCTTGCTGCCCTCGATTTTTGGGTGGTAAAGAATGTGAGTGGGCGTATTTTGGTTGGTTTGAGGTGGTGGAATGAAATAGATGATAATGGTGAGAGCGTGTGGAGATTCGAATGCCTTGATCAAGAGGTGAGTAAACATGCTTTTGAGCATCCTAACGCTCTGTGATGCAACTAGTTCCTCAGACGAGTTTCGTTTTGCTAAGAATTCACTACAATTTATCAATGTTTTCTAATTTCTTTTGTTGAAACACGTGTTATTAGTCTATGGCTCGGATGAACAAGAAGGATTCATGGTTGTTCTGGTGGACATTATACCTTACTGTAAGTATATTAGTTTGGATTCAACATTTTTATTACACTCATTATTCTTCCAAGTTTGTGAATTTCCTGATAACTATGATAGATACTTGAGGTCATTTCAATGTCCTTTGTTATAGACCCATCTGTTCACTAGAAACTAAATGTTGTTTGATCTTCTTGTAATTAAAGTATTTTTAACGACAATTTTGATCTGCCGGTTTGTGCTAAGTCCATCCTTTCTCTTGGTTGAAGGCTATTTTGTGGATCTTCTTGGGAATCTTCTCTCTTATAAGGTTCCAAGCTGACTATTGTCTAGTTGTTGGAGTTTGTTTGACCCTCAGCATTGCAAATATTATTGGCTTTACAAGATGCCACAAAGGTGTGTAGCTAAGACCCCATTTATTTTTTCTGTAGTGTATTTAGCCTAATATTGAGTGTATAATCTCATAGTTCTTAATGCAGTTTATATTTTCTGTATCAGCAATTTGGCATTAAACCTTTTTACTTTTTCAGATGCTAAGAAGCAGCTTCAGCAATTTGCCGCACAAACTTTTGCAGGACAAGTATCATCAAGAATATCATCAGCATTTAGTGTGGTATGAGTGATCCATATGCGATATTCGCGACGTTTGAGAATAGTTCATCTTGTTGGTTTGAATAAACACTTATTACTCATCTTTTGTAGAACTGCAAATAGTTTTGTAGCTTCATAGATGATGTTTAATATTGCTATGCAAATCAAACGACAAACTGTGAAAAGGTTCAAATTGTTCCTACAAAATATTTGAAAAATAGAGATCTTTGCTAGCTACTAGCCAGTATAGTTTACAGTCATTCACACTCTCAAAGTACTTGTTCTTTTTTGCTTCCTCAAGGCCAAGAGCAAACGGACTAATGCCAAATCAAGAATTGGTTGATGTCTCGGAATAAATATGAATTACGCCATCACTTTATTTACTCTGAACGAATCCATAATTCTGCGAAGATCTTCTTCCTCTTCAACGAACACCTTTTCAGGTGTTTGTAGCCTCAATTCATATAATCGATTGTTTTCAACTCCAAGAACTGATAGATATCGCCTGTCCCATTCCAAACGTGCAACACGATCCTGGGGCATAACAGCTAACTCATTGTTGTTTGCAAATGACTTGATATTCACCTAATTACATCACATATAAATTAATAAGATAGTAAGTGTATGTTCTAAGATTGCAACAAAAAATCGAAGTTAGGTCCACGAAACAAGAAATAGAGCCAACAACTGAATGCATTCTACTAACTCACATGGATTTACTCAGTCCACCAAATGATTCTTCAAAGCATAACCGCAATAAGATAATCTTACCTCAACTTGGTAATATAGTTTGCCATCATCAGCCATTCTTGAAGAGGTAGTAAGAATGCGAGATTCACGTCTGACACCAAGTCTGGTAGACATGAATTCTGTCAGATACTGCCGCAGTACTTTCTTTCCAGCTTCTTCCGGAGGACCCAAATCCTCTACACTTTTGTAATTGGAGGATGAAGGAGATGAAATCTCCACAGAGATATTCTTGTCAAGAATGAAAGGATCCCTAAAGAATATGTCTGCGCCCGCACCTCGCACTTGGATCCAGTTCTTAGGGTAATTGAAGGAATAGCCATCAAAGGTATCTATATGCTCTCTATAAACAGATTGTGCCAAAGAAGCATCCTTGAAATCAGTATGTGAAAGTATGTAACTTGAGAACATCAAACCCATCAAGCTTCTTCTTGAAACTGCAAAACCTTTACTCTGATTATATATTAGGAGACGTGTTATAAAAAGTCATAAACCTTGTCCTAACAAAATTACTCGAAACAAAACTTCATTTTCAGCTTGCAAATTTTATTTTTTCATGTCCTATGGATATAATGATATATATCAAAATGGCCGACTACTTACGCTTCTTATCTATTATGAAGTAGTAGATAGTGTTTGCACTCCATTCTCGGGTCAATTCGAAAACAACATAATTGTTCACACGTAGGACCACCTTATCCCGCTTAGGCGAGAACCTTTTAGAAGAGATTGGGGCATGTTAATATTAACATAGCATAGCTAAACCAATCTTGCAAATGGAAACAAGCTCTACTGCAGGAAGTACAAAATACACATATTCTAACAAGTTTCTTGTACATATAAGAAGACCATGTTATCTTTACGAGCATAAAATACATTACATTGCTTCAAGAAAGCTCTAGAATATAAAGTTAAAGTAGGAAAACTTCAATTAACAAGAAGAAAATAATCAAGATTTGCTAGAGCTCACCTTTTGAAGGTTACATGAAATAAGAGGGAGAGAAGAAGGGGCATGGTTCCTTGGTGGTGGTGTTGATTTCCAGGAACACAGTGGAGGTGGAGCTTTGAGAACACTGGCCATTTTGTTGGAGGAAAATAGCTGAAAGAGAGTGTGGAGGAAAGATTATAGATGATTGCAGATGAGGGGTGTTGAAATGAAGATGATAGACTATGATCTACAAGCCTATGTAGTGCTTTTATAGTTTCGGTTATCGGACAAAAAATTTGAAACTGAATGGATCGAAATCTGGTACGGTGTGGTCGTTTATCTTGTAAAAAAATTGGATCGAGACATAATCGATAGCTTACTTGGTGGAGTGCTTTTTCAGTCCGGTTTCTATTGGGTCTCATGGTATTAAAATAATTGGGCATTTCTAATGGAATTATGGATATCTATATCTTGATTTTTTTCGAATCCAAATTTGGGGTATTTTCGACATATACCCAAATTTTTTGGTGTTTATCGGGTTATCTGTCCGATCCTCTTCTTCTGGTATGGACCAAAAATTATATTGAGGACTGGACTGATAACCTTATCGGCATAATATCTATCTGATTTTCTCGAAGTGCGTAACCCAACCGGATAATGAATTGTATACTCCGACTCGACTCCTTAACAGCCCCACCACCTCCCCACTCCCAACCCCATTTTACACTCCATAAATTCAAACATCCGCATCCCATCAAAACCTCTTTCAAACTCATACCCAAATCTCCTCATCAATTCCTTCACATTTCCTCGAAAATCATCCGAAATTCAATCAAATAATATTCGAGTACGACTTATTATTCAAACAACCGAATAATCAAAAATCCGCTCAAACTCGACTTCTAAACGCTCCCCACTCCCAAACCCCGTTTTATACTCCATAAATCCAACTATTCCCACACCCATCAAAACCTCCTCCAATCTCACACCCAAATCTTCCACACCCCCCTCAAATCACCCCAAAAAGCTCCAATCTTGAACTCCAAAATGTCTTTGAGACCAAATTCAAGGACAGAGGTGAGGAAGAAGTCGTACAAAATAGGGGTTGATGCTGACGAGGCGAGGCGTAGAAGAGAGGACAATTTGATTGAGATAAGGAAGAGTAAGAGGGAGGATAATCTCCTCAAGAAACGAAGAGAAGGCCTTGTTGGTATTCAAAATCACCACTTAAATGATGGGTCTCAATCACAACTTGGAATTGAAAAGAAGGTATTTTTTGTTGTCCCAAAAAGATTGTCCAGTTTTGAATTTTTATGTTTTGATGAATTGGGTATTCCGTATATGCTTGTATGCTATTTGGTGTTATGTGTATCAAAAGATAGTGTTTTGAACATACTTTAGTATTAAGATGGTAATCTGCTTCAACCACTAGTGTTACTCAAGTGGCCATGGGATATTACTCATAATGATGAGGCCCAGGATCGAGTCCTTGTAATGACAAAATCCGATTTTTTGGAAAAAAAAAGGAGATGGTAATCTACTTAAGAAAGGAAGAGAAGGGGTTTTCGGTATTCGAAACCAGCACTTGAATGTTGGGTCTCAATCACAACTAGGAATTGTAAAGAAGGGATTTTTGCTGTCCCAAAAAGATTGTCCAACCTTGGATTTTTGTGTTTTGATGAATTGGATATTTTGTATATGTTTGTATGCTATTTGGTGTTAAACGTATCAAAATATAGTGTTTTGAACATACTTTAGTATTAGAATTGGAAAGAAGGTATTTTTGTCCCAAAAAGATTGTCCAGTTTTAAAGTTTGGTACTTGGATTTTCAAGTATTGAATTAAATATATCAAAAGATAGTGTTTTTAATGTATGTTAGTATTAAGATGATAATTTTGATTCAAATAGAATATATGTGTGCCAGGTTGCAATTGAAAAGAAGGTATTTTTTGTTGTTCCAAAAAGATTGTCCAGTTTTAATGTTTGATAGTTGACTTTTTAAGTTGTGAAACAGGATATTTTTGTGTGGTATTTGGTCATAAGTGTATTAAAGGATGGGTTTTTAATGTATTTTAGTACTACCGTGATAATTTTGATTCAAATTAAAGATGTGTGTCGATCCTAAGTTGCCATTGAAAAGAAGGTATCTTTGTTGTGTGTTTCGGGAGAGGTGTTTGGAGTTGGAGAATGTGATGTTGGATTGTCTTGTGTCCCTCGAAACAGGTGATCTCAAGCCATCTTATAGGTATCATGGTTTTCTTAGCATGTGGAGGTATTGGTTGTTTAAGGTTTACCAGACTTGATTCGCAATACTGATCTTTATTTTTGTTACGAATGTTCTACTTTTTCTGGGGTTATATTGTTGATTTTGAATATTATTAGGGTTGTTGGTGACTTTGAGTGGATTTAGGTGAGAAATATACTTGTTTATCCCTGTTTCTGTGATGAACATCAATTTGATAATGGATTTTCTGGCCATTTATGGATAAAAGGCGATGTTTCCAGTTGTACCGGTGGTTCCATTGCTAGTAAAAAACTGGATTCTATAGTTGAGTAATTGCTCAGTTATTTTTAAGTTCTGCCATCTTGATGCACACATTTCAGTTGCTTATCATCTTCCTTTCTTCTTGCTTTCAGTTGGAAAGCATCCCTGTAATGGTACAAGGAGTATGGTCTGAGGATACCGCAGCTCAATTGGAAGCAACTACTCAATTCCGAAAGCTGTTATCAATTGGTAAGCATTCAAAATTTTATTAAAAAAATCAGTAATGTGATGAAGTGATGAGTTACTTAACCAAATTTTCAATTCAAAATTCTCACTGGTTTGCTATAGAGCGTAGCCCTCCAATTGATGAGGTGATAGGAGCAGGCGTTGTTCCGCGTTTTGTTGAGTTCCTTGGAAGGCAGGATGTACCTCAGTTACAAGTAAGTAGTGCGTGGTAATCCCTACATCTCTAGTTCCTTAGTGAATATTTTCCTTGTCCGGAAATCGCAAAATCTGGTCTTGTTATCATAAAACATGAGTAAGTAATAGAGGAAAAATAAAAAATGGGAGACAAGTTTGTATTTTCTTTAACTTTGTGATAAAGTAATTTTTTTCATACGTATTGGGATGGAGGGAGTAATTTACATGAATTATGTTCATCTCTTTTTTTTATTGTAAATGTCATATTAGGAGGCTGTTTGGCTAAGCTTATTTTTTTAACTTATAAGTGACCACTTATAAGTTACATTGCAACTTATAAGCAGTTCACTTATGTTGTCAAATTTTGACTTGTTTGGTTAACATAACTATAATGAGATTTTTTTCTTACACGTTCGATAACAATAACTTAAGTAAAGCTTGATAGAAAGAGTAAAATGACTTATAAGGACTTCAAACTAAAAAGGGGAGTGGTTTGTTATTAAATAAGTGGTAATTAAGTAATTTATTTGGTCAAACTAGAAAAATAAATTGGTGTAAAATAAGTTGGTGAAAAAAAGTTAGGAATTGGAACTTTTTTAAAATCAACTTATTGGAACTTATAAGTTGAGTGTTAGAAATGTTTGCCAAACACTTATTTTTAGCCAAATCAACTTATAAGTTGATTTTGACCAAAAATAAGCTTAGCCAAACACCCTCCTAGGATTCTGTTGATATCTTCCATTTTTGCAGTTTGAAGCTGCATGGGCTTTGACAAACGTAGCTTCAGGAACATCAGACCACACTCGTGTAGTCATTAATCATGGGGCTGTCCCAAAGTTTGTGCAACTCCTGGGCTCTGCCAGTGATGATGTCCGTGAGCAGGTATTATCTTACTTATTGACTCATAATATAGTCTTATCAGTTAAGAAAATCCAGAATTTCAGATTTCTTCTTCTTCTCACGAATAAATTATTTCCATAGTGATATTGTTCCTTAATATATTGTGTTTTTGAGGAACTATTATTCTGAAAGACCCCTGGCCTTTGCTACACCTTAAAAGAAGTTGTAGAGGTTCCTAAAATTCTGTTAAAAGATGTTTGTGCCTTTGTGGTTATATCTGTGATTTAAAGCTCATATTCTCAAATATACATATCCTTCGTAGAACTGGGTACTTTCGTCTATTTCTGTTGGTCCTAATTGATTACTGTGCAATTGTTTTAATTGCGTGGTAAGGCGATCTGGGCTTTAGGCAATGTCGCTGGAGATTCTCCTGGTTGCAGAGATCTCGTTCTTAGTCATGGTGCCTTACTGCCATTGCTAAATCAGCTTAATGAGAACTCAAAGCTCTCCATGCTCAGAAATGCAACTTGGACATTATCGAACTTCTGTCGTGGCAAGCCACCCACACCATTTGAACAGGTACCTAGAGATTCTGGGATTATATGATTTTTATTTGGGCGGATTTATTATTTCTCTAGGATAGTTGGATCAATTTGTTTCATTCTCATAAATTTCTATCCCATATTATAATCAGGTTAGGCCAGCATTGCCAGTTCTTCAACGTCTTATCCATTCAAATGATGAAGAAGTTCTCACAGATGCTTCTTGGGCCCTTTCTTATCTCTCTGATGGTCCAAATGATAAAATTCAAGCTGTGATTGAGGCAGGTGTTTGTCCACGACTTGTGGAGCTTTTGATGTAGGTTCTTGTTTTCATCCTGATGGATTTTTATTACCCTCAACTTCAAATATTGATTTTTTTCCACATCTAAGTCTTGTTTGTGTCCTAGAACTTCATATCATTCTTCCTTTTCTGTCTTTCATTTTATTTATTTTAAAGCCATGTATGTTAATGAGCTTTTGTTTTCTTAAGGCATCCGGCCCATACAGTGCTGATTCCTGCTCTACGGACTGTGGGGAATATTGTTACTGGTGATGATACACAGACACAGGTTGGTCTCTTCTTGGTTAGCTTTGTGGTAGTTGATTTATATTGATGTGTGTTGAACTTGAAATGTTTGATGCACCCGCCATAAGTTTATCATGCCCACCCGACCCTACAAATTCGAAATACTAGAGAAAAGATAAGCGCAGTCTGTACTCTTGGGCGTCTTGCTGCTATGACATTTTACAAACTAATTGGGACTTATCTGTCTATGATGTTGGGATGGGGAGGGGTAACTGTTTGGAGAATTCTCAGTTGGTTGTGGATTTCATTTTTCTAGGAGATTGTTTTACTTCTATGTTATACTCCGTATGTCTTAAGCAAGTTTTCTGTTTTCTCTTGAACAATATGGTTCATTGTGTTATGATGAACTGACCGAAATTGGAAAAATTCATATCTGAGTCAGTATCTCCAATCAATGTACTGATCGTTTAAAAACAGCTCTGATTCTAAAATGCCAAAAAGTAAAATTGAGGACTTACCAAACAAATAAATTTTTGAGATTCACTCAGGACCCAAGAGACCCTCACTACTGACAATGTTCTTTTTCAGTATGTGATTGACAATCAGGTCCTCCCATGTCTATATAAACTGCTCACTGAAAACTATAAGAAAAGCATCAAGAAGGAAGCTTGTTGGACAATCTCCAATATTACTGCTGGGAATATAACTCAAATTCAGGTATATGCTTACCTTCCGTATGAATTATTTTGATGATAGATGGACAATTAATTTTTATGATGGTTCATATTAAGTACATTCTTTTGATGTGTAACAGTTCTTTTTTATATTAAAGAAATGGCAAATCCATGCACAAGATAAAATTATACTTCATCATATAATGCCATGTTTAAAAAAAAAAAAAACTTAATAATGCCATGTTTGCAACCTCATATCAATTTAAAGGATATCAACAGGCTTGTGGATGAAGTAAATTTGGAGTGTAATAATTGTTAATCTAGTTACTGTTTTCTTAGAAATATAAAAGGGTGATATCCAACTTTTTTGCTGTAGTACTAAATTCTTTGCTTTCATTTTACAGGCAGTGATAGAGGCAAATATTATATCTCCTCTGATATTTCTTCTTCAAAATGCGGAATTTGACATAAAGAAAGAGGCTGCATGGGCCGTCTCAAATGCCACTTCTGGTGGATCTCATGACCAGATCAGGTTTGGCATCCAAAGCTGTTTATGTATATATAATGCTTGTTTTACCGAGATCTTGATCTTGTAGAAGGGGGAAGACCATAATCTTGTGTAACCTCTTTGTTTATATGCAGGTTTTTAGCAAACCAGGGGTGCATTAAGCCTCTCTGTGACCTGTTAATCTGTCCTGATCCAAGGATTGTGACTGTGTGTCTTGAGGGACTTGAGAACATTCTGAAAGTAGGCGAGGCAGACAAAGAAATGGGATTGAATGGTGGAGTTAATTTGTTTGCACAAGCTGTTGACGAATGCGAGGGCATTGACAAGATTGAGAATCTCCAAACTCACGACAACAATGAAATTTATGAGAAAGCTATTAAGCTTTTAGAGAAGTACTGGGCTGAAGAGGAAGATCAAGATATCGCAGCAGATGGAGTTGACTCGAATCAGCAGTTCAACTTCGGAAACAACCAGCCCAACCTTCCGCCTGGTGGCTTCAACTTCGGATAAATTATCTCGGTGCTTGCATTCTTGCTGTGTAGTCCTCTTCCCGTGTTCGAGTGAACTGAACTTATTTTGTGGTTTATCGAAGTTTTTGGTCTGGCACATAGTCGAGACTGTGTCAAAAAGTATTTGAAGTGTAAGATTTTACTTTGTTTTCTACTTCATGTTAAAGGGGAAAGTTTTAGTCAAGTCTTCTTCAGTTGTGATGATATCACTGTAAACACTTTGTTTTGTTATTTTGCTCTTTACATTTTTAGTATTGTCATTATATTCTGGCTGATTCTTACAGATGATTTGTCATTATGTTTTACATATTACATCCTCTCTTTTATAATGTAACTCAATTACTTTTTTTTATACAATTAGAGTAACAATGTTCAAATACATACAAGACCCTCAGAGTATGCATACAATATCAATTATGTGAACATAAATTATCCTAAACATCTGATGAATCGTTATATTCGAGCCTAAATGTGAAGATAAATTATCAGAAGATAGATGAATTGTTATATTCGAGTTGAATCGAAAGCTGATTAATTATCAAAATATCCGATGAATTCTTATATTCATTTCGCCCCAATTGTTTAGCTGTGCTCAGAAAACCTTCTTGGCAGCTCAATGGCTTGGAGACAACTCACTTCAGCATTCAACGGAAGATCAGTTTTTTCTTCATACCCATCTTCTGCTTTCTGCAATTTCTCCTCCAAATCCACCCCATACTTAGGTAACCCATTACCTAACATATAAAGATAAAAATCAAATATTTTTTGTTACATTATTCTTTTTAGTGAATTGGGATGTTAATTTAAAAATCAACCCTTTTTTTGTCATATTATTCTTTTTAGTGAAATGGGTTGTTAATTTATTTGCACTCTTTGTTCTTGTGTTTTTCAATATCAGTAAATGTTAATTAAATCTTTTTCCTAGCTTAGACATGTACATAAAAATCAAATATTTTGGTGTTATATTTTTTTTTAGTGAAATTGGTTGTCTTTATGTTAATTGTACTATTTGTTCTTGTGTTTTTTGATAGCAGTGAAGGTTAATTTAACCATTTACCTAGCTTAGAATCTAAGTTAGACATGATCATAAAAATCAAATCTTTTTGTTGTAATTTTTTTTTTAGTGAAATGGGTTGTTTTTATGTTAATTGTACTATTTGTTCTTGTGTTTTTTGATAGCAGTGAAGGTGGGTATCCCAGAATTCTTGAATGGAATAGGGAAAGGAGTTGAAAGCCATGTTGGAAAGCTGGAAAATGAAATTGGTGATCTCCATAAGCTACTTGTCACTCGTACCCTCAAGCTTAAGAAGCTTGGCATTCCCTGCAAACATAGGAAGTTGCATTCTTTATTTGTTTGTGATTCTGATTTATTTCGTTTCATTAGTGTAAGTATATTATATTTTTAATCTCATTATGTTTGTTGAATCAGTTGGATTGATACTGCCTCCTTAATATATTAATTTGGATAATGCAAAATGTTATGTGGAGTCGAAGATTTTATGTGCTCTAGTTCTTGGATAAAATGGAACAAATTAAAACGGCTCATTACTCTACCTATGCACTTGTGTATTGTGAAGCATTATAGATAGCTTTTAGTTTAGTTGTTCAAATTCAAAGATAATGAAAATTTTGTATTTTTTTGTGTTTTGTTCAAAAAAAAAAAAATATTTGCTCTCCCATCTTGGGTCAGTTCAATTCGAAACCTTCTATTATTCGTGGGGTGTATGCCAGAGTATCCAACTTCACACTCCCCGCCCCCAACCCCGCTTAGATGTGAGCTTCTTTTGGGGCTTATGTTGAGGATTGGCCTCTCTTCCGGTTACCCCTTCTTACTGTTTTGTGAAGCTCATTAGTTGAAATGATCTCCAGAAAATTATGTTTCTTTGTGATCTTAAATAGAATCGATAGAATGTGATTTTTTATCGACATAGTTTACCGAATTTTAATGATTTCGCTGATATTGGTTATTTGTTTGTTCTAGAACATGAGGAGGCATTTGTTTGAGAATAACGACATGATGAATAATTATTATGAATTATGATAATTTCTTTATCTCGTATATATTTCCATCCATACTTTTTAAGCTTTTGCTCTTTTGCAGAGGAAGATTCTGCAGTACTTACAAGTATAGATTGGGACTTGAGGCCTAGGAGTCGAGTTTTGCCAGTCTTAGTGATTATCGTCTTGATTTTGTGTTTGTTGATCAACACAATTGTTTTCTTTGTTCACTTCCAACTGAATGGATACTTAGGAAATTCAGATGTTTGTTAAGCATGGATCGTTGTTCTCGAAATTTGCAGTGTTTTTTAGTAATGAATCTTCATCTTGCACTTGTAAATTTTCAGATGTTCAACATCTTTTTTTATTTGAACGACTTACAATGTTTCTTTATAAAAATTAAAGAAAGTGGTTGACTTAAGAGTGAATGTGTTATATAATATCCTTTGTTTTAAAGTAAATAAGAGTACTAAGAACAATATGTGAAGTAAAAAGAAAAACTAGAAATTTGTATAGCACTACAGCTTGGTTAAAAATTACATCAAATGTAGCCCCAAAGCATTGGCATCAAACTAAGTTGCATATATTTCATTGCCAAATCCGAAATCAGCTACTTCTGGACTTAGCAGCTTGTACATTGTATCTGCATTTTCGAATGATGTGTGTTGTCCAACTTGAGTTCCCGAATTTCATAGGCAATCTCCAACAAGAACAACTATGCAACAACATTGAATTTAATGATACAGGAAAGAACATCAACATACCGATTGGTATATTCGTTTAAATCCTAACCGTATATTCAGTTACAACGTAAGCCTAAATCATTCGCAGACATGATTCCCTACACCAACAAATGTATCCAGTAATAGAGCATCCACAAGTCTCTGGTAGCAATAGATGAGATTCGACTTTTTGCAACTCCAGCTTGCAAAAGAAGGCCAGATCTGAAGGGGAGAAAGGAATGTAAGGGGAATAATTATGTTATGATTAGTTGTAGAACTTGTAGCTGGGATGCTTACTCAGAATTCCTCTGGAGTACTCTACTTGTCAGAGTATACTGGTGCCACCATCGATAGGTGAAGGGTTGAGCATTCCTGAAATGGAACACTGAGCATGAAGTAGGTTGCCCAAAAAAATCATACACAAAGGAAGGGGTTGGGAAATTCTGTTGCAAGGAGTATAGAAGAATGCAATAGAAAGATGATGGAAATAATATACATACTTTTAATTTCATACCATCAGCGAATAAAAACGAGGAGCTCATGCACGAGAACCTGAGAGGCCTGAAAGTCGGAAAAAGTGTTATAAAAATGAAAAATCACACACAGAAAAACATGCCAAAGATGGCCAACAGCAATTCATACTTCATAAGTTCATTGTAGTTGGAACTAAGACTCTTTGCATTTATATCAGCAATCAAGTAGAGGAAGAAGGTTTCAGAGAATAGTCTACCTTGCAAAAGAATTGACAAATAACTTTTAATAGAATCAGGATCATTTAAATACTCGTGATTTCAATACCTTGACAAACAATGACGATGAAGAAGAGAACAGTGACCACCATCGCCATGAAGCTAATACTATTATTAAATGATTTCTCATTTTTCATCTTCTTCATAGCCTTCATCCTTTCAATCCTTTGGCGCTTCAACATTGCAAGCTTAGAGATTTCTTTGACCAACTTCAAGTCAGCAGCAGCATCAAGAGTTGGCCCTCTAGGAGGCCGAGGAGGTTTCGAAGTCTTTATACTGTTCTTTGCTGATTTCTTATCCTTTGAGATAAGCATATTCCCCATACGTTTGTCCTTTCTTTTGATATTGTCAACGATAATCTCATCAGGACCCGACGACTTCTCACACTGACTTGAACACATGCCTTCCCTTGCATAGTTATTGGGTGACTCCATACCGAGAAATCCACTACACTCACATTTCAACCTATTTGTGTTTTCACCCAAAGTGTGAGTTTTACTACCATCTTCCTCACTAGTGTTCCCGCCACTCTCCAAATCAATATCCAGATCGGAATTTGCTAAAGAACCACCTTCCATTATGCACAAGTTGAACGATTTATCAACCTCTAATTACTATACTCAAATCAAGCAAATCTGATTCCAGCCACTTATAGCAGAAAAAAGCTATTGTCGCAGCCCGCCAAAGCTCTCCAGCCAATAATGAAAACGAAACCAGAAAAACTAGTCTTTTAAGTTTTAACCAATCAAGTAATACATAAGAAAGTCCGTTGAAATTCTTTCGATGAAGATAGTCAAGCTGGCGTTAGGAAACTTATTCAAATGCGCTAGCAGGAGTAAATTTTTTGTTGCCAATACTTTTCTCTTTCACATAGCATTCACAATGAAGTTTGCTGGATCATATTTGCATCCTGGTCTTCACCATACAAATAAAAGATAAACTTCAAATTCAGATATACCCAAAAACTATAATAGAGATGTATGGAGAATGCTGATAAAGAAAAACCAATCCATTTAATCAAATCAAACAACATAACAATCCAATTTGCCATCATAACCCTCAGGAAAAAAGGATAATATAAATGAAGCAACATGGATTCTTTAATCTAAAACAATTATACTAATTCTACTATTCAATCCTATAACTATGGCTTTATAAAAAAATAAAAAATAGAACCAATCTTTTAAAAAGAAAACTTCTTTATAACCTAAAACATGACCATTTTGCTCAAATTACTCAAAAAGAACATTTTTTTATGACCTAAAACATGAATATCTTGCTCAAATTACATGAAACTATATTCTACCACACATGAGAAAATAAAATTAACCAAACATATACCAACAAAAAAAAAAAGAATTAAATTGACAAAATAACAACCTGGACTCCATCAAATTAATCCTTAAATATGCAAAAAAATAATCAAGTTACCTTATTTATTATAACAACAAGCTTATCCTGAGCTAGGATTTTGACTTTGTGAAAAGGAAATCTGTTGCATACAAAAGTCAAAAATTAACTTCGAATATACATAAAGAATTTATATACAAGAATACATTATTACATTGTATATATATATAATAAAAACATACCATTCAAAATACAAGGAAATATTTCAACATTAAACGAGGTTGTTTTTTTTTTGGGAATATCTATGCCTTTTTTGTTGATTTGTTTTGTTTTTTTGTGTGTGTTTATTTTCCTTATTTGTTTTTCTTTCTTTCTTTTTTAAAATTTATTTTGTTCAAGTGCCATGAGTAGACAAATTTAAATAATTAATATTAAAAATTTAACTCCGTATAAAGTATAATACAAATTCATTTCGATTAAATATTTGTCAAAAATAAAGACAACTATGAAATACGGAGTATGTATTTTTAAATAAAAAGTTTATATACCCCTATTATTTTTTTTAATAAAGTAGCTTAATAATACTAATCATGTACAAGACATACATAAACGTCAATCTCAAAATAAAAAATGATGATTTTGAATTTATTTTAAATAAAAATTTAGGGAATTGATGCACATGTTCTTAGTGCACATTTTCACGAAATAACTTGTCTTTTGCCGTCATAATATATGGTATACTATGTATATATTACACTCTTTAAGTTTTGAATATAAGATATGGATATATATTATGGAAATTATTGATCGATACATAAAAATATAAGATGTTGATGTAGGTCGAATTCATGACTTGTACACAATATATATATATATATAGTTATATATATATATATATATATATATATATATATATATAGTATTAATAAGTTTTGAATTTTGGGTGTTTAAGTTTTAAATAATTTTGACCAAATTTAAAAGAAAATCTAAATGTGCTCTTATATATAGAGATGGATAGTATGTGGTAATTATACTTTTAAATTTTGCAATTTTGAGTTTTAAATAATTTTGACTATTAAAAATCCACAGAAAAATCTTTTTGGGTTTGATGGAGATATATAAATTACATACAACTGACTTAATACCTCAAGAAATAATTTTAAATTTTGAACTAAATTTGTTTTATAGAATTTTGTATCTTATTTTTTTAAAGATATATCAACATATAGTATTCTCAATAAACTTTAGTTTTAACGTGATAGTTTTGATTAGTCAAAGTTGTATATGTCAATAAACAATACAAAATTTATTAATTTTAAATATTCTAAAGAGGAAATTGAACAATTTCTTAAGTATGAAGGCATCAAGTGTGTAGCATTTATATGTTATGAAAAAGAAAATGAAACAATTTTTTAGAGATGGAGATGGATATGGTATTCATAAATTTAAAATTTTGGTGTTTGAGTTTTAAATAATTTTGAATATCAAAAAATAAAATCGAATAATCTTGAGAGACGACATTTGGTATGTAGTAATTGTCATTTATGAATTTTGTTAGTTGGGTTTTAAATAATTTTGAATACTAAAAATCAATCTATACAACCTTTTTAGTTCAGATGGAGGTATTTAAATTACGCATGGATGACTTAATAATTTGTTGAGTTGATTTTTCAAAATTTTGAACTCAAATTTTTATAAAATTTTGTATTTTTTTGGACAAATATATCCATATATATTGTAACATACTTTATTTTGAACATGATAATTTTGATTCAAATAAAAATTATATATGTCAATCAAGACTACATAATATGTTTATTTTGACTATTGAAAAGAGGAAATTGACCAATTTCTTAGGTATGTAGGTAGCAAGTTGATGGAAAATACTATTGATATATGAGTATAAATACAAATCCAGTGACCTGGATTCTGTAAGTGCTTACTACATTATTCAACAAATTCATATAATTATAATATATGAACAGTAGGCACTTACAAAGGCAAATGGAGTAAATTCCACCAAAATTACACGCTCAAATTGGCGCCGTGAATTTGACTTCCCTTCATCTCCTTGTTGTAATATCAATCGTATCATATTTCTAGTTGGTCCACACCAGGAGAGGTTGAATCAAGAACCGATTTATGCAAGTAAACAAGGTTGAACAAAAAACAAAAAACCCCAAAATTCTTGGGAGAATTTTGGGCCAAGGGGGGGGGCTACTTAGGGTTTTGATGAAAAGATTTTTCTAAATTATGTCATGAAAAACCCTAAAGCTATCATCAGAATAAACGCCCGTTAATGAAAATAAACCGAAAATGAGAAATTGTTGAGTTTTTCCGTAAAATTTGAAAACCAATAAATATTTTGTGTTCCTAAATGTATATGTTTGGAGGTTAGTTGTCGGGTTAAGTTAAAACGGGAAGAATCGAGCGAAGTTTAAGGTCTGGTTTTCATCGGTTGAGCTTTTTGGGGCCCAACTCAACTATCACCCACTTAAGAGGTCCATTTAAGCCCAACCCAAGCCAAAAAAATCGCTTTTCCCTTCCCTCGCCACCGTAGCAACGGCACCCCCTCCCCATTTTTTTGATTTTCATCTTCAAATTTCTCCTCACCACCAGCTTGAGTTTTTAAACTTTCTGAGAAGCCCTCGTCATTCTCGTCGCTTGAGGTAAAAAAAGGTGTAATATTTTCGAGTATTTTGAGAAATCCCACACTTTGACTTTTGTTGACTTTTGAGAATTTAAATTTTATTATTCCATTTGATTCTTGTATATTAGTTGTTCTAGGATCGAAATATGATGTTTGTTAAATTTTGGGTGCTTTAGACGTGCTTTTTGACTTTTTAGGAATTTGGTTTGACTTTGGAATTTTGGATGAATTATTGTTTGGAATTATTGCTCAGGCCTAAATTGTAATACATGTAAATTGAGAATGATTGGATAATTGGGTAGAAACATTGGTTTTAGTGACTAAAGTTCTATGACGCGGTTGATTTTCAAAAATGTGATAATTATAAAATCAGTATTAGTGTAAAATACGTTATTGGATTAATATTGAGTTGTTTTGAGATACGAATATAGATGATAGGTGTTGGGAATAAATAGGTCGGAATTGATCGTCTTGAATTTTGGTATGGAATCGAATTTAGAGATTTAGGATTGAGGTTTATGGCTAGAATTGGTTGAGAGAAGGGTAAAATGGGAATTTCCGAGGATAGCTGAGAATGTTAGGATTTCGAATAAGATATGGGATAGTTATTGAATTAAGTCTGGGAAGCGAGGGTTGACATTGAAATTCTTGTCATTTAAACGTAACGGAGAGACTTACGTGAAATCAGAGATTATAATTTTAAATGAGTAAAAAGAATAAAAATTTAAAAATTTGGATAAAACTTTTGGTTAAATGATTTTAGTAGTGATATTATTTTGGTAATGTGTCACTGTACTTGGGACGGGACTAGCTTGAGGATCGACGACGGCGTAGCGCTAAATGTATTGAATTTCAGTGGGGATTATCACCGTTGTTAATTTTACTTATGTTTGGGTGTTACGTATGGTAAATTGAGTGTGTTAATATATCTCAGATTGTGTACCATTGTGTGTATAGTGTGAATCAGAATCCTCTCGATTCAGGTAGGAGTTACCGTAGCTGGACAGGATATTGTGTTGGAACTTACGGTGTTTTTTGTGAAATCTGGAGTATGTCTATGTTGTGTGTATTCTGGTATTCATGTTGAGAAATAATTGTGTGTTGGAAGTATCTGTGAGTATATCTCCCTCGTTGGCGTGTGCTCTTTGTACCTGGGTTGACTTACTGTGGAAGCGAGCATAGATACTGAGATCTAAGCGGTATGTTGTCAGGTGTGCCCTCGATATTATATGTGTTTTGAGATGTTTGAGATGTTGCCGGGAGCCGGTTGAGGCGAGCTCCCGCTGAAAAGTAGTAGTTATATATATATTGAGGGTGAGCTCGGAAAAGGCTGTGCAGTTACATATATTGACGGGCGAAATGAAAAAGGCGAGTTGTTATCTAATTTGGAGTTGTCGGGAGACGGAGGATGGCCTTTGCTATGTAATAAGTGTGTTGTGATTTCACCGTTGTGTCTATTTACTTGTAAGTATAGTAATGTGTTGGAGAGTTATTGTTATTTTCGTGAAGTTGCGCGGCCTAAAGCTTTTGAATGTCACACGAGGCGGCCAAGAGCCGATGAGTATTCTGTTAGTATGTTCTGAGATAAATGGTGATTACTTTATTGTATTGAGATGCCTGAGATTGCCCATTTTATTGATAGAGACTAGAGGTATATATATATATATATAAGGATAGGTACAGTATGTATTTCAATGGCCCGTATGTTCATTCGACCTCGTGCTACCATCCGGCGATCCGCTTCACTAAGCCGCCGAGCCATTCCATCTCCCCTTCGGGGATTGATGTGTGTCCTCCTGAAGTTTACTCTTGTGTCATGAAAGTGCCGCGGATTCCCATTTAGGTGAGCGACGGGTGGCTAGGATCCTCGGCAGTCCCCTTGTTTTTCTATTTAGTTCTTGATGTAAACAGTTGTTTTTTATTTTGGTTTGAAAATGTTGGAACTGTAAGGTACATTTTGTGTTTTGGGTTACTGTGATGTTATTTATGTTTGGTTTGGCTAGAATGCCACGATGGTTAAAACTTAAATAAATGTTTTCAGTTTTCAAGCTATTTTTATTTCATCAAACTGTCAGGTTTTATGGGTTTTAAAACAGTGTTTTCGTGTCAACCATCGACAGCTTAATTTATATACAAAGCTGATGACCATTCTAACCCTGAGGGCGCATTTATCGAGGCGGTCGTTACACTCATTTAAACAGGGCTAAAGCAAACAAGTCCGATAAGCTTACCCATTAAGTATTAGCTTGACTCCGTTAACTCTATTAGTTCGTTAAGACACTAATGACTTGCTTACAGTTGAACTATTTTAATTAGCTTAATTAAATAGTAACGAGTGAATATCAATAATTTTCAGTTATTGATAAATACTAAATATTCGAACCAATTAAATAACTATTTAATTGATTCTATTTTGTTCAATCGAGACTCTACATAAAAATAGAACTTGTAATTATGAAACAAGCATTTCTAATTATACAGCTTTCTTTAATTTCATACATGAAAATATAACTCAACCACTTGTGATGTGTGTGACCTTCTAGTCTTAGATAATAGTAAGTTGTGTAATAATAATACCTACCACCATTATTATTATAACGATTAATGAGTAAGATCTAGCAATCGCTCATAACCCCTTAAATTATCATGAGAACCCACACTAGTAATATACAATTACTAAGTTGAACACTAAGTTCTGATAATCACATTTAACCCAACTGGTAAATGAATTGCTACATAATTGTCGCAACGGGCATAATAAATGGAATCAATTCTCATTGATTTCCAACACCCCCACTTGCCCTTGGACGATTATCTTACAATTACTTTATCATGCGATCTCTAGTCGTAGGCCAACCATAAGAAGTGTGTCATGAAATACCCACAACTTTCTTTACTCGAGTATGAACTGAATAAGCATTTGCGATGCCCCATAAACCAATCGGGCACTAACCGCGCTGAGAGGCCCAGATCTTCCTCAGATATCAAGTTGACCTTAATAAATTCCTCACAATATATCAAACATCTATCGCTAAATCCTCACCTGCGGACCCAATGTTATAATCTCCGCTATGCACGCCGTCAAGGCCAAAGTACGAGCTTCTATAACACGTATAGTCATATATCGTAGGTCTAAGAATTGACGATCTAAAATTAAACAAATGTCATAGGACAATGACATAGTGATATCTTCTATGAATTCTGCTTTCGGGTCATACTGGCCTCTATTCACTGCACTCCAGCCCTGTATTAATCTGGGCCTCAAGAGTTAACGTGATCAATCTTGATCACTAATCAAAACACCATGTTAGTCATATGATGCTTGTCGCCCTAATCAACATTTGACCAAGGCCTTTTGGCTATCCTATGTTTCTAGGCTTGAAGAGGTGTAATTAACAGTTCATGTTACCTCTCTGTAAAACGACAACTCAGAATTTAACTCTTTCACCATCGGTGATACACTACATGTATATTATATGTAATTTTAAACATATAGACATAACAAACAAATATATTAAAATATAAGAAGCAGTAATATTCAAATATTTGTTCACATAACACAATAGATACATAATGACTCCCACTTAACCTAACACCATTGCGACATCTGTCTAAAACCTATGTTCGCTGCATGCTCATCATGCTTTGCCTGACTGAGTGGTTTAGCAGTGGCCGGCTGGGACACCTCGCTTCTACTTTACATACTTTGACATCACCTCTATCAAGCATATCTCTAATCGTGGATACTTTCTCGAAAATGCGTGCTTGATTTGTGATGCGCTCGGGGTTCCTTAGGCTGAGCCACGCCTGGTGATTGTCACAATGTAACCTAATCGTCCCTCAATGCTAGGTGTGTACCACACCTGCCCGGCTCACGAACTTCTTTATCCAACATGCTTCTTTAGCTGCTTCTCGTGACGCCGCGATGTACTCGCATTCTCGTGGTAGAATCGGCAACAAGACTGCTTGGAACCTCCAAGATACTACTTCCACCGTTGAGACAAAAATACATACCCGCATCGGGAACGATAGTCGCCTCGCCGCTTTGAAAAATCAAGCGCCGTGTACCTCGGCACGCTAACTTCATCTCCACCATATATCAAGAAAGCATCTTTAGTTCTTTCCCGTATACTTCAAGATTCACTTCACCGCAATCCAGCCGCTTTCACCGATTTTCGTGGTATCTACTGGAAAAGTTACACTTTAGCGCATAAGAACCACATCAAAGTCTAGTGCACAACATGGCATACATGATGGATCCTATAGCCGAAGCGTAAGGTATGTCTTCATTCTGTTCATCTCAAAGACTAAGAATTGGGACACATCAAGGCTCCGCCGAGTTGAACTCCATGTCTCATGGGGGAGATTACCCTCTTGAATTACTCATGTCAACCTTTGCAAAGACCTTATTCACATAAGTATCCCTGACAAAGTCCAATCACCTCCCTGCCTCATCCTCGCGTGATCTTTATTCCAAGTATATCAGGTTTCGCCTAAGTCCTTCATTGAGAAATATTTGCACAACCAATCCCACCCAGTTTAGTAACTCTACGTTGTTTCCATGATATATGTCATCGACATGTGACTATGAATGATACATAACTCCCACTTACCTTCTTGTATTAATAAGATTCTTTTTCTTCGCTCTTTACGAAACCAAATTCTTCGATTTATTCATCAAAACGTAGATTCCAACTGGATGCCCGCTAAGACCATAAATGGACTTTGCAACTTGCATACCTTCTTAGGTCCTTAGCATACGAAGTGCCTGGAGGCTGTACTCATACACATCTTCCTCTAAATTTCCAGTCTTAAAGCGCCTTTACATCCATTTATTTCAAGCTTCGCGAATGCAAAGAATGGCTAAGATTATCCGGATGGATTTAAGCACAGCCAATCTACTCCAGTAAGTTTTTCATTGCTAGTCCACTCCTGAACTCTGTTTGAAACCTTCGTTACAAGTCTAGCTTTGAAAAACATCAACGCTTCCGTCTTTATCATGTTTCTTCTTAAATACCCATTTACATTCAATGGGCGAGCCCCATTTGGTAAATTCAACGCGACCAAACTCGCTTTGGTACATAGAATCCATCTCATTGTATGGCTATTTGCCATTCGTCGCCGATCCTCATGGTCATGGCCTGCTTCTCTTTGTAAGAGTTCGGCTCTGCCACTTCACGATGAAAGCTTCACCATACCGGCTCGTCGGGCGATCCTCGCCGGATCTCCTGTTGGCCGTTCTTCCACGTCAGGATCAAGAACTCCGGTCTTCTAAAGTTAAGGTGTACCAATTTCGCCATGCAAGTAGGATGCCTCTCATTTACGGACGATATCACTTCATCACAGCTTCATCAAGATGGTGAACACCATTACTTCTAGTCCTTTCGACAAATATTCCTTTTCAAGGAATAATTCTCGCTCTAGCAACGAAGATTTTATTCTCCCTCGTCAGAAGAAGTAGTAACCAACTGCTTTCCTTTGGATATCCTATGAAATAGCATTTATCGATTTGGGCGAAGTTTATTCGTTAATATCTTAACGTAAGCCAAATTTCAAATCTTGAGAAAATCCAAACCTGAGAATCTTCCCCAAACCACAGCCTATGGGGAGTTTTATCTCGTCGACTTGCTGGACATCCGGCGCATGTGCCGCTAGCTTAATATCCCTGCAAAATTAAATCGCAGTTCAGATAGGTTTCCACAGATCGAACCATTAAGAAAGGTTCGATTTCTCTCCTTTCGGACACGCCATTATGCCGAAGCGCCTCGCCGGGAGCGGGCTGCTAAATAATACCACACTTAAGACGAAAGATTTAACCAGGACTCAAATACTCTCCACCCTATCGCATCGAGAATCTTTTATGTTCTGTTCAATTGGTTTTAAAATTTCATTATGGAATTCCTTGAATTTCAAAAGGACTCCGTGTTTGTGTCTCATCGATACAAACCGTATCTATCTTAGTCAACGTAAGAAATGTAATGAAGTTATAAATCCTCCTCTTGCATGTGTTCTATCGACCCACATACATCAGTGTATACCCCACAATCACTTCCTTCATTTAAGCCAATGGCATTTTGGTCATTTTGCCCAAAGGCAAGACTCACACTTCTATTTATGATTCAATCGAAACCTTCAAGTATTCCACCGGGAGGGAGTTTCTTGATCTGCCCTCTCGCACGTGACCTAGTCTCGCAATACCATAGGTATGTTTCGGCTCAAGCCTAGTTTGTCCTCAGCTTTTAAGTTTATGTTATATGACTCATTAATCATGTCTAAAACGATAGACCATTTTTTGGAAGCGGAGGCGGTACCAAATACTACCTCATTCCTAGTGATCCTAAATTCATTCTGATCTATCGAGAATGAAAACCATCATTATTCGTAAAACGTAGATAGAAATAAATATTCCCGCAAATTGTGGTGTACATAGTAAACCCAGATAAGTTCAAAACAAGGTCCCTAGGTCAAATTTAAAACTAATGATCCCATCGCAATGGCCCAACCCTGCGCCATTTCCCAATAATAATGCATCCATTTCAGCCTTCTACTTGACTTGAGTTCCCTCGTGATATTACTTACAAACACGAGAACCCACGCAACCGTCTAGCAGTTCTTAATGGAGCAGAATTAGAAGTTGTACAAACTTCAATAACATACACACCTTTAGACTCGTGTTTATTAACCATTTTTCTTATCTCTACTTTGAATTTCCTACAAATGCTTAGTAATCTCGAGCTTGTAACAGTGGCAGATGTCATCTGTATATTACCCCTTGCCCTTTATCTGCCTTGCCACTTTTACCGCTAGAGGCAACGCATAAAGAGAAGCGAAGACCTTGTTCATATCCAAAAAATCTATTTAAGCATCATGTTTATTTGTTTATGAATCTCATGGCTCGATCGACTCCAGAAACGGCTATAGCCTTGATGTACCTAGACATATTTATCAAAAAGATCCTGCAGATAAAGAACTCTAACTTGGGGCTTATCTACATCCCAAGGGAATTCACACCAGATCCACCACCTCAAGTGTGCACCGAGCCGCTGTGAGCCTCAGCCTACAGCTCACCTAGAGCAACGAAAGTTTCTCAGATTTCATATTCTCTACTCCTCTGATCACCCCAAGAGCTTCCGTTAAATATGTCATGGCTACGGATATCACCAATGTAGCCCTAAACTTGCTCCATCCGAGGAAGGTTATGCCATACTTCAAGCTAGAGAGTCCCATTATGCAAATCATGCTTTGAGCGTGATACATCGCTGTTCCCTGTATGTCTTATAGGAATTCCTTTATACAAGTGAAGTATTCAACTCGCGCAATCCTGAAGCACAACCTCAACCAGACCATCGCCTCAAATTGCACCATCACACGCCAATGGAAGTTTAATTTAGCTCCTAAAGCGTAGTTCTAGTGCCAAAGAATATTAATCTAAGAATAAGTAACAAAATAAATGCACTAAAGAACTATCATGCTAAAAACACTCTCTACAAAATTTTAAAGTAAATAATACTCAAATCCTCAATTATTAGTATCAAGATCAGTCATACGGAATTCAACGTAACACCGCATACATTTTGAATCCAAAGATAATCTGTGTTGTCAACCGGCTATAAAAACTACATAACTCTTAGGTTTACCAAGATCTCTCACAAGATGCTACCCAACATATATGTATCTTTGAAAACTGCTTAAGCATACCAATTAAACCAAGCAGTTACTTGATCAATTATCCTAAAGCCCACAACGCGAATGAAATCACTTCAACATGATCCATTGTCATATCAAACGCAATAACATTGTAACACCCGCCATCAATGTGTGCCCAATTTGAAAATTGACGCACCAACTTGAAATTGACTTGATACTTTGCTTAAATTCACCGGTATGATTATTATTACTTCTTGCTTTCACTATCATGCATACTAGCACATAATCGCCAGTATGTAACATGAAAATAAAACAAGTAATGCACATTCAAGCAGAGGCACATGGACCCCCTAGAACCTATTACAAGCATTTATCAAATACTAAATATAAGTCCTAATTGTATCTTGTACTCTCCGGATCCAACCGGTAGTCCACCAAGTACCACCACCGGTGAAATGATCTTTCTACCATCTTCACTGATACAATATTTATATACTAACCCATCTTTTGGGAAAATTTGCAAGCTTGTGGGTAAAATAATGTAAATAAATACAAGAAAATATGACTTTAAGGTCATTTACAACATTACTTGCTCATAATCAAAAAATAACAAATGGGTCATATCTATATTCCATCTCAATCACCATTACAAAAATATAGGCACTTTATTAAATCATATAAATGAACTTAATAAATATTTTAAATGGCATTGAAAATACATGTTGTAAATTTATCAAATTAATTAATCCGACTACACATATTAAAATTAATTAATATAAATCAATTATTTCATATTTAGAGGGTTTTACTAATAATTATTACTTAATAATTATTAATCCATATATGTAGAAAAATATTTATCACAAATATATCTTAAAATATATTAAGTAGTGAAATAGCATTTCATAATTATTATATCACTTTTAAATTAGAATTTAAAAAGATATAATATAAAGGAAATTAATTAATCATCACTTAATTAATTACAATTAATTAGGTGATTAAAATGACAAATAATCCAATAAAAACCGAATATAATTGAATCCTACAATTTTAGGAAACCAAAATAAAGCGAACAGAATTTGAATTAGGATTAAAATAGGGCACACGTCGGCAATGGGCTTTCCGACGATCATTGACGACGGCCGATCACGATATTGCGCGAAAGCCGCTGTAGCCGTCAGCCCGTCAGTTATTTTGCACAAATATTCCCATCCGATACCCCGGACGCGCCTCAGAGTCGCCGGAAGTCGCCTTCATTTATGGTAATATTTCCGTTTAACTCGCTGTATTTAATTTGAATTGCTTGTAAAATCGTTTTGGAGGCTTTACAATTTTCTAAAATTTGCTAAAATTTGAAACATACAACTTCTGCTAAATTTTCTTGAACAAACCTCTATCATAATGCTCATTAAAATAAATTTCTATATTTTAATTTAAGAATTAAACAGTCCAAAAAATGTTTAAAATGTTTTATAGCACTTAGAAAACCAAAAAATTATGCACCCATTGAGATCTTCTATGTGTTATCTGGGTTCCAGAAAAAATTATTCTAATTTTGCCAAAATTTTACATGCCCTAAAACATCAAGTTTTTATAAAAAACTGCTTTTGGAAACAAAACCACTAAACTATCTTTGAATTTATAAAACAAACCATGTGTTAACAAAATATGATAATACATCACCATAAACTGTAACACAGTGTAAACCAATAACTCAAGAATATGGTGGATTTATTCCTCACTATATATTTATCAATTAAATGTATGAAACAAGAATTATCAAATAAAAAATCGATAAAAACTAAACAAGATAAAATAAATAATGTAAAGCAACTTTAATCCGACTCATGATGTCACCCATGGAAAATACTATGGATATATATAAATACAACCATAATTCCAGGGATCTTAAAGTGCTTACTAAGGTCATTCAACAAATTCATAATATGGTGAAATTGCAGTACTTAAGCAATGAGTAATTCACCGAAAATTTATACATCAAATTCAACGTGGAATGGGCTTCCCTTCAGCCCTTGTTGTAATCTCAATCAGATGAGGATTCTTAGTTGGGTCCGCCACCAGGAGAGGCCGGAATCAAGAACCGATGGCGCTTAGTAAACAAGGTCAACAAAACTGAAAACCCCAAAATTTTGGAGAATTTTGGCCAGCGTGGGGGGCTACTTAGGGTTTTGATGAAAGATTTTTCAAATTGGCGTCATGAAACCTTAAAGCTTATTTAAATAGGGCTAGGTTAAAACAAGCCCGATGTTTAATCTATTAAGGATATTGACTAACTCTATTAGTTCGTTAAGACAATTAATGACTAAGAATGAAGAACCATTTAATTAGCTTAATTAAATAGTAATGAACAATATCAATCAATCTTCAAGCTTATTGATAATGATTAAATATTCTAAACTAAATTCCAAATAACTATTTAATTGATTCTACTAATTAATCGATATTCTACATAAAATGAACTTGTGTCTGGTGGAAATACATTTCAATTATATGCTTTCTTTAATTTCTGATGGAATATAACTCAATCACTTGATTAATTAATTATTATTATAACGATTAATGAGTAAGATCTAGCAATAGCTCATAACCCCTTAAATTATCATGAACCCACACTAGTAATGTAATAATTATTGTTAACACTGGGTTCGATAATCATAAGATTTAATACTAACCGGTAAATGAATTGATACACAATTGTCGCAGAACGATAATAAATGAACTAATTCTCATTGATTTACAAGTATGTAGTATTTCTAAAGTTATGCATTTTGTTGGTTGAGTTTTATATTATTTTGATTGCCAAAAAAGAGAATTGAACAATCTTTTAGAGATGGAGGTTATGTGATGATTCATATATGAAATTGTATGTTTGGATTTCATGGTTTTTGACTGATCAAAACAAAATAGGAAATAAAATTTTTTAGAGATGAGAAAATGAGTAATCATAATTTTAGTTTTGTTTTGGTTGAGTTTATAATTTGACTATTAAAATTAATGTATAGATCTCTTTGGGACGGATGGAAGTATTGAAATTATGTACGAATGTCTTAATAATTTTTTAGTTTAATTTTAAAGTTCGAACTCAAAATATTTTTATATGTTGGTATCATATGTTTTGAACATATATCAACATATAGTGTCAATAATCTACTCTTTTAATTTTACTATGTCAATTAAGATTGCAAAATTTGTTGATTTTGACTTTGAAAAGAGAAATTAAATAAACTTTGACTATTTTGAAAATTTTATTTTTTTTGAAAGTTGAAAAGAGATCTATTCTAAATACTACTATTTTTAATATAATATACTAATACCATTATTAATTTTTTCAAATCAAAGTTATGTATATCAATTTAGTACTATTAAAGCCTATTAATTTAGTCATTAGAAATAAATCAAATAATTTTTGAATGATTGAGAATTGAAATGCAAGAATGACTTAATAGTTTTGACTATTAAAAAATCAACACTCTTAGATTTGGCTAGTATGTAATATTCATAAGTTTTTGAATTTTTGGTGGTTGAATTATAACTCATTTTGATTATCGAAAATTAAACAGTAAAAACCTTCTAGAGACCTGGAGTAGCATGTGGTGATCATAATTTTTGAATTTTATTGTTTAAGTTTTATAATTTTGAATATTAACAAGAAAATCATTGAAAGACAATGTACGGATGGTGTTTGTATAATTGTATGTAGTATTATGTATTCATAAAATTTGAATTTTGGTAGTCGAGTTTTAAATAATTTTGACTATTGAAAATAAAATCTAAACAACTTTAATTATGGAGGTAGTATATGCCAATTAAGAGTAACATGTGCAACCCTACTTAAACTCTAATTTAGATAATATATAAACCGTGATACAACCATACTCTAATTACTAATAGTTCATATTCATCATTGTTTTAAATCGAGACTGCTCTCCTTCTTTAAACCTTACAACTACTTAATTTTTGATGCAATAGATAATCAATGTGTATTTATAAATAAATTTAGTTTATAGTGAAAATGAGATTCCCCAAGAAGCAGTCATGTGTTTACTAACTTATATTGAGAAGTAACTTTGAAAAAATCACAATGAAATATATTCTTCTAATTGAATTTTCTTATAATGAAAACCAAAATAAGTACAAAAAGATTTTGTGATTTCATAGTCTTATGAAATTGATTTTTATAATTTAATTTTTGTTATCTTTATAATTTATAACAATTAAGAAATGAGTGAATCACATTTAACAAAACAACTAAACACACATCCTTCTACTAGTGTGTTATAAGAACACATGACGAGGAAAACCTTTTCCTTTTTATTCCTTCATTCTATTGGAACTTTTACCTCTATGACGTAGATACTAGTAACTATTGAAGTTGTAGTATATGTCAATCTATAATTGTTGACACTTGAAGATGAACATATTCCATGGATTAATAACTCAAAGACAAAAGCATGAGAGGCCTTGTATTCACTTCGAGTCAGACGCCTCGAGGTTGAGTCATCATCAACTCGTATATTTGTAGCTCACTAATCGATGGTTTAATAATTAAAACACATGTTTAAAAAACCAAGAGAACCTCGAGCGCTTGATGAAAATAAAATAGTTCTAAACCCGAAAAACATTATTACACAAAATTTAACCATCGTGGGCATTTGAGCCAAACCCAAAACATAAAATACCACAAACAACCAAGTCACAAATGTACCACAAAATATCTTACAATCTCAAAGATTCCAAACCAAAGTAAAAAAACTGCTTACATCAAAATAATGAAAGAGGGGACTGCCGAGATCCTAGCTACACTGCCTTCACCTAAATAAAGTCACCGCACACTCGCGAACTCAACCGCTTCGGGGTGGGCACCCATTAACTGGCGCGGGAAAGGGTGCTTCCATGCCTAGTGGGAACGGATCACCCGATGGTCACTACCCAGCATCCGAATGTAGTATGCTGGCTGGTGATAAACGCATACGTAGGGCACAGAGCAATAAGATGAATAAATACGCTTTGTACATATATATATATATATATATATATATATAAATACGTAAATGGTTAACTATTCCGTGCATCATAACGTAAAATACCCATCATCAATCAATCCACATCTTGGGAAAACTCGACTTACGCACCTCATGTCATATTTCACGCCACATAACCAAACAAGTAACCAGCCAAATTTCACCCAACACGTTAATACCACAACCACAAATAAATAATTTACAAAAAGTGGAACCCACACAACATCAAACATAACAATTCATCCTTTTCCGGCCGGCTCAAATTCTTCGAACACCCCACATCATCTCAACATCCACAAAATCAAACAACCCACAAATCACACGACAACGTCAAACACGGACAATAAACACATTAATAGTCTTAATGTAACATCCATATCACAATAATACACAATACAAACTAATTGGGCATAAAACCCGCAGACTCAAACGTAGATACACTCCTGCATACGCCCGGCTAACACAAATATACCAACATGAATATGTGAATACACAAGATAACTATACTAAAAAAATTACCCTTAAACATAAATATACTCAAATATAAATACCTCCAATAACCACACCATAATGGATCTAATGCGACCACTAATAATAAGTCAACACTACGCCTCACAACTATACACAATGTGTACTATAACACGTATTATTGTCATAACCAATTTACTCACACAACACCAAAACATAAATAAGATAAATAAACGAGCGATAAATCCCCACCTTGGCTAGTACCACTAGCACCTGGGCACACCCATCCTCACGTCATTCTAAAGTCCCGAGTCCACCGTACATTACAAAAATAGAATCATAACTGTGAACCATTTCAACTCCCCTTTATCCCACTCAAATAATTTAATTTTTTAACTAATTTCGCTTATAAATTTATACCCTTACGTGAAAGATTACCAGCTATGTTTCAATAACACTTTCGATGACCAACCTCGCTACCCCACTAAATTCTATAGCCTCTATATCCTATTCAAACTCCCAACATTTCCAAATAATCGTCTAACCACCCACTTCAACCTTTTTCCCTATTAACTTAACCATAACTCTCAACCCCTAATCCCTAAGTCTCTGCTTACTACCCAAAAACTAATCAAGATCAATTTCAACCTATTTGCTTGCCAACACTTATAATTCATAGTTGTATCTCAAACAACCACCATGTAACGATCTACTAACTTATTTACATTAACCACCACCTTTAGCTTAAAATCAATTCATCTATCACCCGAAAGTCAATTCAACTATAACTACCCTTTTCTACCCCATATATCGATCATTATCAATTCTATATTATAATTCTAAGCTCTAGACGATAATTCTATTCAATAATATACCTAAAAATTCCAAAGTCAACCTAAAGTTCAAAAGTCAACCGCCCTAAACACCAAATTTCATATCAAACACCATATTTCAATCCAAGAATAACTAATCTATAACCCAAGAATCAATTGGAGCAATAAAATTCAAAATATCAAAAAGTCAACAAAAGTCAAAGTTTGAGATTTCTACAAAATACTCAAAAATATCGTGACCTTTTACCTTGAAACGACGGAATGATGAGGAGAAACTTCTCCGAAAATTTAAGCTCCAAAGCTTGGAGAATTGAAGGAGAAAATCACAGGGTGTTGAAAAATCAAAAATCTAAGGGGGGTTCTTAAATGTCCCCATCGGCCGGAGGAAATAAGAAAAGAAAAGGCCTTGCTTTTTTTTTTTTTTGGGTTTTGGGCTTATTGGACTATAAAAGGTGAGTTGTAATTGGGTTGGGCCCAGAAGCCCAACCGGTGAAAATCCGGGCCTTTAATTCGATCGATACCTCTCGTTTTAACTTAATTCGACAACTAACTTCTGAACATTAACATTAACGAACGTAAAATATTTAGTGGGTTCCAAATTCACGGAAATAAATTAAAAATCTCATATTTTAGTTTATTCTATTAACGAGTCGATACCGATATTAGCATTCTACAACAAGGGTACCTCATATCCTCAAGGCCCTACGTGGGGCTCTCCACTGATGATTCCTCCACAAAAACTTTTACCAATTTCACTTTGTTCCTCAAGACCTTCTTCCGATCCAGTTCTCACCGTCCTCCTCATAGGTCAAATCTACACCCAAGTCATCCGCCGAACTCTAAGATACGCGACCTATCCGCACGCATTTCGCTAATATGGAATATCATGAATCCTCTCCAATTCTCTAGGCAGGGCTAAACGGTAAGCTACTGCCCCCACCTTTGTCAAGATTTCAAACGGCCCAATGTAACGGGGACTCAACTTCCCTCTTCTCCCGAACCTCATCACACCCTTCCATGGAGATATCTTCAGAATACTCGTCCCCCCCACCCTTTAATCCACAAATCTACTCAAGGCCGACAAGATATTTCTTTGTCTATCCCGCGCCGTCCTCAAATGTTGTCAGGATCACCTTTACTCTCTCTCTATCGAACTCTCCACCAACTCAGACCCATGTAAATGTTTCTTTTCCCCTGCCTCATTCCAACATATCGGAGTCCTACACCTCCTAATTACAAAGCTTCTCGAACGGTGCCATCCCAATACCGGGCTTGAAACTGCTTATTATAAGCTTCTAACTCCATTTTCGCAACTCCTCATCCCACCTAGAAACTAACACACAAGCTCTCAAGATGTGCTCCAACGTGCTCCGAATCGTTTCCTCGGATAATCAGCCCCTGCTTCGAGGATGAACGCAGCATTCAAATGGACCTTCTGTCCCTAACGCCCCCGAAACCCTCCCTTAAAACCTCGGCGAACCTTGCGTCCCTATCCGAAAACAATACTCTTCGGCACTCGCAATCTCACCACTTGGTCTACATCTTGGCCAACTTCTCCGCCCATCGGTTAAGCTTTATTAGGTAGAAAATGAGCGGTCTTAGATAGTCTATCCACAATTACCCAAATCCTGGCCATTTCTTTCTTCAGTTCTCGGAAGCCCAAACACAAAGTCCATGGTGATCTTCTCCCATGTCCACTCAGGTATCGGTAAAGGGTCAAGAACCCTCAAGGAAGGTTTATGGTCAATCTTGACCTGTTGGCAAATCAAACACTTCGCTACAAAATCTGCAATTTCTTTCTTCATCCCCGGCCACCAATAGTTTCCCTTAAAATTTCGCACATTTTGTATTCTGACGCATATTATATGAAGCATTGTGAGCCTCATCCAAGATCTCCCTTTTTTAGTCGGGCAAAGCTGGGGTACAACCACTCGCTCTCCCAAACGCATCACCATCACGCCCAATCACCGTGAACTCGCATTTACCTCCTCCTCTTCGCTTCTCGACCAGCCTCGTGACTTTCGCCTTCCTTTGCATCTCCCCTATTTTATCTAGCAACACTGGTCTCACCTTCAAATAGGCCAACAAAGATCCATCTCCTCCAACCTCAAAGTCTTCCCTAATCGCTTCAACTCCCCTTTGGCTCCTTCCACCTCCCTTTTCGCTTAAGGCATCCGCCACTACATTTTCTTCCTGATGATATTCAATCGCCGATCGTGAGTCACTGTAAACTCGCCCACCTTCGCTGCCCAAATTCAACTCCCTCGCGGTTATATACTTCAAACTCGAATCAGAATATCTAGCATTTAACCCCATGGCAAGTAGTGTTCCAAATTTTTAAAGCTCACACAATCGCGGCCAACTCCAAGTCATGGGTAGGATAATTTTTCTCATGATTCTTCAATTGTCGAGATGCATATGCGATTACCTTCCCATTCCTGTATCAATACGCAACCTAACCCCTGATGTGAAGCATCACTGTACACCACATGCCCTCGCTCTCGACGGGTAAGAAAATAACACCGCGCCAGTCAATCTCCCTCTTCGCTTAATTGGAAATGTGCATCGCACTCTTCGCCCCAAACAAACCAGACACCCTTCCTGGTCAACTTAGTCATCTGAGCAACATCAACGAAAAAGTCTTGTATGAATCTTCTCATCACCCAAATTAAACCCAAGAAACTTCTCACCTCAGTCACACTTGAAGGCCTCTCCCAATTCATCACCGCTTCCACCTTTTGTGGGTCCACACTAACACCTTCGCCCGAGATAACATGACCCAAGAATTGCACCTTCCCAACCAAAATTCACACTTTGAAAACTTTGCGTACAACTGATTTACCCGTAAGATTTCCAATACTTTCCTCAAATGCTCTTCATGTTCCAGCTCACTCTTAGAATAGATTAGGATGTCATCAATAAATACCACCACGAACTTATCCAAGAACTCTCGAAAAACACGATTCATCAGGTCCATGAAAGCTGCTGGTGCATTTGTCAACCCAAACGGCATCACCAAGAACTCATAGTGCCCATATCTTGTACGAAACGCTGATTTTGATATATCATCCTCCTTAATTCTCAACTGGTGATATCCAGACCTCAAATCAATTTTTGAAAACACCCTCGCATCCCTTAATTGGTCAAAAAGATCATCAATCCTTGGCAACGGGTACTGCTCCTTGATACCACTTTGTTCAACCGCTGCAATCAATACAAAGCCTCATCGCCCCCATCCTTCTTGGACGAACGCATCGAGAACCCCAAGGAGAATAACTCGGCTCCGATAAAGCCCTTTCTCCAACAATCCCCGCAGAATCGTTCAACTCTTCAACTCGCTGGAGCCATTCTAAGACGTGCGCTAGATATCGGTTGCCTCGGTACCACTTCGATCGAAAATTCAATCTCCTGCTTGAGGTAGTCCTCGACAAATCCCTCGGAAACACATCCTTGAATTCCTCACAATCCGACATTCTCAAGCCGAGGCTCATCTTTCTTTCAAGTCCGCATGTGAACTCCCAAATACCCGACGCATCCCCTTTGTTCAAGAATCCTACGAGCTTCTAACACCGAGATCACAGCAAGACTATTAGAACCTCCTATCCCCCACAACTCGTAACTCGCCCTACCCGGCTAAGAAACAATTTCCTTTACGGTGACAATTTATTACAAGACGGTGTTTCAACCACCATTCCCAAAATCAAATCAAAACTAATTAACTCAAAGGGTAATGATCTACTTCTAAGATACGATTATCAACACTTAAGGGACAATTACTATAAACCCTCAATTACTCCCAACCGACCTCCCCAATCGCCATTATTATCAGCGTACTGCATGCTCAGAACTCAAAGATAGCCTTTTAGCAAAATTCGAGATATAAAAGAGTGTGTGACCTTAATCAAATAATACGCGAGAGCATCAAGAGAAAGTAAAGATAGGATACCTGGCCACCGTTTCTGAGTATCCCGTGCCTCCCGCCGTGATCTGCATTACTTGCCCTCTTCCGTACAACTCCACTGGGGATCGCTACTCCGCTACACTGGGCCGATCTACCACCAAATCTCGGCCTCGACTGCTGGGCCCTCCAAACCGCCCACCTCGACCGCCTCGAGATCCACCTCTCCCAAACCGTGTCGAACCGTGGCTGGGTCGCTTCACTGCACTCCACATAAGAAGGAAATGCATTAGGCAAATGCCCCTGCCGGGCCGACATCGAAACACGCCACCTCTGGGTACACAATCTCGCCTCAGGCCTATCTCCCGCCCACACCGAGGACATTAGCCATGTAATGCCTCGTTTAACACCCGAAATACCACCGTGAAAACCACTCACTGGGAGGTGCTACTTTAGACGCCGAGAAGCCCCCCGGTGTAACTGGGTCGAATAGACGGTGTAATCGAATGGCCTCGTCTCCCGCTCTGTCACGCCGAAAATTCCTCTCAAATCCCTCGGCTCTGCACGCCCTACAGCCCACCACACGACCTCCCTCTTCGCCTGGATTCTCGCTTATGTCCTCTCCACCTGCAACGCTGCATTCCTCAACTGGTGAAAACTCGTGTAAGTGAACAAGGACAATCTCTCCCGACCAGAATTCTCACCGACGAGAAGCCTCTAATCCTCAGAGCTCGCGGGTACACTCGAAGCGACACAAGTCGCCGAACCTCCTCATACCCATCAACGCTTTCCCCGTCAGATCTCGAACCAACTCCTCTCCATCGCATACATATGAGTCTCCAAACGTAAATTTCGTCTAACGAGCTCCCGACCCAACCCAAGTGATCGGCACCTCACCCTTAGTCACCAAATCTTTGTGGACATGGTTCCACCAACTCCTAGCTCCCCCCGACAACTGGTACACTGCAAACTTCACTTTTAACTCATCTCCTAAACCCATCGGTTCAAACTTATTCTCTAATGCCTCCAAGAATTCAATCGCAACCTCCGGTGTCGCGGCACTACGAAACTCAGGTGGTCCCTTCTTCAGAAACCTGCCTAAGAATCCGTCCGACCTCCGCCTCGGAGTGCCACCGCCGGGTCGTGCACCGGGCCCGCGCTACCTAACCTGCCTTCCAAAATCCTCATCACCTCGACTCCTCCGGGAATCGTACCTCCCCGGGGACCCGTTGGAACGCCGGCTTCCTCACCGCGCCCCCTTCCTCTAGCCCACGAAGCTCGCCTAGCGCCTCGCTCTAGGTCTACCCCGGCCTCTTCCAAAGATCACCCCCTACCAACGCTAGCCTCCGGCCTACTCTAGAAGCACTCTACCCTAACGTGGTCCGCGATCTCGATCCGTGCAACTCAACCTGTGGCATCCTCGCATGCCTACGGAAAGAAAGTAAAAATAATTTAGACTCATAAAAGACTCATGACACAAAGAAATTTTTACAAAAATTTTAGACGAGGCACATACACCACGTAACCCAGCTAAACGGAAACCTACGCCCGATACCATAATCAGACGACCCGCCCGAGTCGCACGCCCTCGAGGTTGGAGAGCTCGCTTACTAACCTCGTATATCCGGGGAGTCACCAATCGATGGTTGGAGCATTTAAAAACACATGTTTAAAAAACCAGAGAACTCGACAGCTGATGAAAATAAATAGTTCTAAAAATCAAAACATCGATATTGGCCAAAATTTAACCATCGTGGCATTTCTAAATTTCAAAACCCAAAACATAAAATACCACAACAAACTGCTACAACATGTACCACAAAATATCTTACAATCTCGCATCTCGAAAAACAAAAGTAATAATCAAGACATCAAAATACTGAAAAGCAGGGGATTCGAGATCCCACCCAATTGCCTCTCACCTAAATAAGTCATCGCATACCCCGCGAACTCAACCGGCTTCAAAAGGGCACCTCATTAATCAAGGCGGGAGTGGGTGGGGCCTCGATGTACCTTAGTGGAAACGATCACCCGGATGGTCACTTACCCATATCCCAATGTGTAGTATACAATAAGGGATAAATGTATACGTAGGTACGAGCAATAAGATGAATAAATATTTTAGGTTATTATATATATATATATATATATATATATATATATATATATATATATATATATATATATATATATATATATATATATATATATATATATATATATAATACGTAAATATGCTAACTATTCCGTGCATCATAACAAAAATACTCATCATCAATCAACGCACATCTTGTAGGAAACTCGACTTTACGTTAACTCACACATGTCATATTTCACGTCACATAACCAAACAAGTAACCAAAGAAAATTTCACCCAACACGTTATCACCACAACCAAAAATAAACAATTCACAAAAAGGGAACCTACACAATATCAAACATAACAATTCATCCTTTTCCGGCAAAAGCTCACCCTTCGAACACCCAACAACAACATATCCTTTTCCCGGCTGGCTCACCCTTCGAACACCCAACACCGTCATCTCAACATCCACAAATCAAACAGTCCACAAATCACACGGACAATGTCAAACACACAACAAACACACAATAGTCTCAATGTAACATCCATATCACACACAATACAACCAATTCGTACAAAACCTGCACTCAAACAGAGATACACTCCCAGATACGTCCATAACACAAATATACTCAACATGAATACAGGAATACACTCAGCATAACATACTCAAAAAAATTACACTTAACATAAATATACTCAAACATAAATACCCTCCAATAAACACACCATAATGCATCTAGTGCGACCACCACACAAGTCAACAATTCACAGTCTCACAACTATACACACAGATACATTGTCACAACCAATTTACCATACACAACACCCAAACATAAATAAGATAACAAACGAGTGATAAATCCCCACCTGGGCCGCACTAATTACCACCTAAGCAAATTAATCGATCCTCACGTTCCCACGTCCCGAGTTCAATGCACACATTACAAAAAAAATAGAATCATAACTCGTAACCATTTCAACCCCCTTTATCCTAATTTCTAAATACTGCATTTCTTTAAATCTAATTTCGCTATAAATTTACAACTTATCGTGAAGATTACTCGCTATGTTTCAATAATACCTCGATGACTAACCTCGCTACCCTGGACAAATTGACAATACCTCATATCCTATTCAAACTCCCAACATTTCCAAATAATTCCAATCAATCTAATTTCAACCTTTTTCCCTATTAACTTAACCATAACTCTCAACCCCTAATCCCTAAGTTCGTTTACTACCCAAAATCCACTAAGATCAATTTCAACCTATTTGCTTCCAACACTTATAATTCATAATTGTATCCCAAAACAACCACCATAACGATACGAAAAATCAACCCACGATCACCTGAAAGTCAATTCAACTATAATCTTTCTACCCCAAATATCAATCATTATCAATTTCTATATTATAATTTAAGCCTAGACAATAATTCTATTCAATAATATATCCAAAAATCCAAAGTCAACCCAAAAGTTCAAAAAGTCAACGGCCCCAAAAACATCCGAAATTTCACATCAAACACCATATTTCAAGCCAATAATAACTAATTTACAACCCAAGAATCAATCGGAGCAATAAAATTCAAAATCTCAAAAGTCAACAAAAGTCAAAGTTTGGAGATTTCACAAAATACTCAAAAATATCGTGACCTTTTTTACCTTGAAACGACTCGAATGATGAGGAGAAACCAAAATTTTAGCCCAAAGCTTGAGAATCGAGGGAGAAATTGGCAAGAAAAATCAAAAATTCAAGGGTTCGTCAGTTCTATCGGGCCGAGGAAGAAGAGAAAGAAAAGGCCTTGAGTTTTGGGTTTTGGGCTTATTGACTATAAAGGAAGTTGAGACTGGTTGGGCCTAAAAGCCCAACCGTGAAAACTGGCCTTTACCCGCTCGATACCTCTCGCTTTAACTCAATTTACAACTTCCGAACATTAACATTAACGAACATAAAAATATTTAGTGGGTTCTAAATCATGGAAAAAAAAAATCTCATATTTGGGCTTTTATCTTATTTACTTAGCTCGATACTTTATTACAAGCCTAACTATGGATAATGCAATATGTCAAATGCTTTATCATATCCCGTAATCACTAATCACCAACTACAAATATATTCTAGCTTTCACAAAGACAAAGTTGCAAACATAATGTAACTAGTCCAGAAAAAAGGCGGAGTCGATCACCAACTACAACATATCAAGCATGTATTTTTATGTCAGAATGTGTTTCATTAGTTTTGGAGTTGAACTTCAATTGAGTCAAACTAATAAGCTTATATCAATTAGCTTAAAAAAGCAGAAACTTTGGGCCCCCATCAATTGAAACACAACATGCAATTACCTCCCCGTATATCATCATGTTACCAATAAAAAACTAGAAGTACAATTAGCACGATGGTTTCAGACTTGTTACATCTCAGTTCTTAGTAGTTGGTATGCTGAAATTGATTCATTCCAACAACTACACAATCCCATCTCCTTCAGACAAAAAAAACGATGAAAACAACGATTGCAAAATCAGTGTTTTTGTCCCTATTTATTACAGCAGCATTTGTTGTCTCCACGTCAGCAACATCTGAAGATCAAGAATCCAAAGCAGCTGCTGCTAAAGCTAAAACCTTTGTCAAGAACACAATCTCTTCTCACTCAATTGTCATCTTCTCCAAAGCATATTGCCCGTTAGTATATTCTTGCTCTACTTATTTCGATTTTTCGGATTTTGATGGTTGACTTTTCGAATAGTTAAGTAGTAATTTTAATCTCGTATCGTGCCATGATACTTCCTGTTCGTTAATTTTGATATTGAGTATAAAAATACCAGCTTTTTGAAATGGAGGGTGTATTCAGTTTTGGATTTTAATGGTTGACTTTTTATTTGTGTTATTGTGTATAGTTTTGATTCAGACGAAGTTATGGAAGTTCCATTGATATACTAGATTTTTGAATGGAGGGTATTCTAGTTTTGGATGAATAATACTCTTTTCTTGATATTTGTGTTATTGTGTAACGATAAGGTTTCGATTCGGGGATAAAGAAGTACTACGTCATAATTTCGATATTGAGTATAAAAAATACTATTGTTTAATGAGGAGTATCCGCTTGATTTTAATGGTGGACTTTTTAGATGCGTGTGTATAATTTCATTTGGATAGTTATGAGTACCATGTTTGTTACTTTTGATAATTGAGAATAAAAACACGATCTTATTAAAATGGAGGAGTATTTATCAGTTTTATTTCTATAAAAATCATGTTGCTCGTTAGTATATAGTTATATATTCATGTTGAACTCTCCATTATGAAAAGATTGGCTTTGGCTTTGTTGACTTTTGGAATAGTTGTGTAAGATTTTGATTAGATCAAAGCAGGAGTACCAAGTCTTCGTTAATTTTCGTGCTCTTGTTCTTGCTATTCTTAACATGAAGTTGAATGGTACTTTGTAGTTTGTAAAACATGGATCTTGATTGATTTGAAATAGATTTGCATCTCGGTTAATGTAATGGACTCAATTGTAAAATAATGTTGATACTTCCAATCTAAATTGTGGCATCCATATTTTAGTAATAGAAATTGAATTATATTGATTGCACCAACATAGTTTTGCAATGTGTATGTGATTTTTCATATTCATATAAATTGGAGTTATAAATATAAACCTTCATGAAGAGAAACGGTTAGCTCATGAGATAGACATGCATCTAGGTGTGGCATTATCTATTGCTTTAACCGAGTTTAGTGGGTTTTAGAAGGAAATACTCATTTTATCAACATTGTAGTCAAGGTGGAAAAATGATTTCATAACTCCAAATGATCTAGTTATGCATCAGAATTAATGTTTTACAAAGTAAAAAGGGTTTTGGAAGTGATAAACATCAGTAATCGTAGTATTTTATGCCTCTGCAATGGTTCTTCGACAGATTAAAATATTTTCTTCATCACTGTCTCCAAATAGACCACCATAAGTATTAAGTACGTACATTCTTCTAATACTACATTTAATTTTTTATTGAGCTGCAGATACTATAAAGAGCGAAGGCGGTTTTTGCAGAACTAAAGCAATCACCACATGTTGTTGAGCTATAAAACAAAAATTTTCTAGCATTGGATAGTTGAGAATCAAATCAAACACTCTCATTTAGCAAACTACAAAATAATCAACAGTATAAGCCCAAAACCTCATAATTTCCATTAATCACTAACAATAAGCAAAATAGAAATAATCCATAAACTAAAAAATCATTGATCTTTTATAACTTGAACTAATATAACATGTTACAAAAATAATTATCCAACCCCAGTTAAAAAGATTCAATTTTTATGTGTTTCAAGCTTGATCAAGCATTAATCTTTTAGTCATGCATGTAAAACCTTGATGGAGACAGATACTAAAAGCCAAGAACTTTTTCCCTTTTGGCAATGATGATGGAACTAAGGGAGGCCATCTGTCCTGTTATACATTTTTCAAAAGTTATTTAGTTCAAAATTTCGAATTTTTCTTATATCAACATTAGATATTCTTATATAAAAATTTCGCTCCGAAGCCGTGAGTTAGTATTACCATGTCAGTCAAGAAGGATAACAATGCTGCTGCAGCTAAAAGCCTTAGCTAAACACAATGAAAATGAAAATCACCATCACCAACTATTAGTATCTCATGAAATGAAGCATAATGCTTTAACCATTTCACTTCATCTTCATAATTATGCATCATTTCAAGATTATGTTCTTGAAACATGAATAGCATTTTCAAGAGGTTTCGAGGTCGAGTACTTATAGTAACAAATACCTATTTTTTATTTTAAAAAAGAGTTTGAACTTTGAAGTTGAAGAATTTGAGAAAAATAAAAACTGCATGCTACCAAAAATAATATTTTTTGAATTATGGAAAAAGACATCAACCGGAGATTAATGCTAGAAAATTTATTTTTTGAAATAGAGAGTTGAATTATTTTGGTAATAATATCAATTTCATATGAAATCACTGGTGCTCGACGTAGTGGTATTTTTATGGTCGATGAAACTGCATGCATCCCGGCTCCCTTTAGACTTTTCTCTTTCAGTATAGAATTCCAAATAATTTCTCCTCACCTCATAGCTTTCATCATGTTAGCGCTTGAACTTGAAAGCAAGTTAAAGCTACCTTGAATCAATCAATGGAATGAATGAAAAACCTCTTTTACCGAAAAGTTTAATCGTAGTGATGTTAATTGTGGTTACATTCATAAGTAGCTTGGTCCATCTTTTCTATAATCCAACAAATTTTAAATTTAGAAAGTCTATAATTAATTTCGTTGTTTTTAAAAATATCTACATGATGAGTCGAACTAGGACTCTAATGAGTAAAGCCCTTTAAGCCTCCTAATAGACCAATTCGATATTCTCATGATTAATTTCTTCATTCTATGCTTGTTTCTTTCTATGTACTTGGATAAAAATGTCATCATGGGTGACCTTTAACAATGTTCCTCCTTAATCGAATACTATCTCGATCCACAAAATGATTATCTAGTTAATTTTCAATTATCGAAAAATATTATCTTAATTTATACACATAACTTTAATTTCAATCAAACATATTAATAGTAAAATACTGAAATATTATATATATATATATATATATATATAAATTATCAAATACTTCTGTGTTATATTATATAATGTATAAATCTTGCTCGGAGTTCATAACTATAAAATCAATAATTAAAATTTAGGATTGAAGTAGCATGAACGAAGTGTCGAAGTATCCAATTACTCACTTGTATTCCTCTTTGTGATTCTTATAATCACAATTCAATGATTTATAATTTATAATGTTGGATAATTTACATGCCTTTTGTAGCATTGTTAATGTACAAAGGAGCATTATGACTTATGAGGCATGAGGGTATTATAATATACGTAATCTGAATAATATGTGTACTTCAATAATAGCGACTGCGGTTTCTCATTAAAAAATGATAATGGACAACTGATGCATCACTATATCTCATTCACTACTAGTCTAATAAGCAGTACTCTAGTACTTCACTTTACTTGCTCTGATTTAGTAATTCTTAATAGTTAAGAATCAAAGTCGTATTCAAATGAAAAAAAGGGAACCAATCAGCTTAAAGAGGAATACAAGTTACGGAGTACTCCTTATTTTATGGAGGAGTCAAAAGACACAAATGCCCTCCTTCGTTTTTGAAGAATGTATCACAACTTGTAAACAAAGCTTCATGCAATGCAACTATGCAAGATCAAAGAAAGAGGATTTGTATAAAAAGGTTAGAGGACATATACCAAACTAGTATAGTTGTTTTAATGTTTTAAGATTTCTATTTAAAGAATTTGGAAAATGTGAATTTTAGAGATGAAGAACTACTAGGAAAATGAATAATTGTTGTTTTCTTACAAAAAAAATTACATTAGTATAAGTAGTATGACATCTTTTGAATAATGCTTTTATGTGAAAAGATAACTAATTCAAACTAACAAACTATGTGGGCACATTAATAATCCACAAATGCATCAACTTTAGTTTTTTCAAATAATAGCACCCACTTTAACCTCATTATATACAATGCCCTCAATTAAAAAGGGCACCACTATACACACCAAACAATAAAAATGAAGTAAGAAAATGACTGTTTATCCTTTTCGAGAAAAAAGTTTAACACGCTAATGTTTATGGGTAGAAAACAAGCGAATTTCGATCATGCTTGTAAAGAAACAAGCTATTCTACTTTATGCTTGTAACAAAACAAGCGACTACAAAGAAAAACAAACAAGTTTTTATCATGTTTATAATACAAAAAGCGAATTCATCCCATGTTTATAAGACAACAAGCTAATTCATTTAATTGTAATTGAACAAGGGAATTCATCCCATGTTTATAAGACAACAAGCTAATTCATTTAATGTTTGTTATAAACAAAACAAGAACAAGCTACATAAAAATTGAATAATACATAAGAATTCATTAATTACAAAAAGAATGAATTAAATAATTAATTACATAAGAAATAATTAAATAATTAATTACTTAAAAAATAAATTAAATAATTAATTACATAAGAAAGAATTAAATAATTAATTTCTTAAGAATGAATTAAATAATTAATTACATAAGAATGAATTAAATAATATAGCTACGTGAGATCGCCGATTTATTATTAGAAATATAACTAACATAACTAGATATATCCAAAAAATATTAATTAAATAGAATAGTCACATTGAAATTATTTAATTTCAATGTATTTGTTTCTCAGTTTAGGTGTGTATTTTTGTGTATTTTTGATGTATTTAGTTGCATGGTATTTCTATGTATTTAGGCGTATATGGTATTTTTGTGTATTAGGCGTATATGGTATTTTTGTGTATTTTGATGTATTTAGTTGTATTTAGGTGTATTTCTATGTATTTAGGCATATATGGGTGTATTTTTGTGTATTTGGATGTATTTAGTTGTATTTAGGTGTATTTCTATGTATTTAGGCATATATGGATGTATTTTTGTGTATTTTGATGTATTTAGGTATTTCTATGTATTTAGGCATATATGGGTGTATTTTTGTGTATTTTGATGTATTTGGTTGTATTTAGGTGTATTTCTATGTATTTAGGCATATATGGGTGTATTTTTATGTATTTGAATGTATTTAGGTGTATTTCTATGTATTTAGGCGTATCTGGGTGTATTTTGATGTATTTAGGTGTATTTATATGTATTTAGGCGTATATAGGTGTATTTTTGTGAATTTTGATGTATTTAGTTGTATTTAGGTGTATTTCTATGTATTTAGGCATATATAGATGGCGCGACCATCCCATGTTTATAAGACAAGAAGCTAATTCATTTAATGTTTGTTATAAACAAAACAAAAACAAGCTACATAAGAATTAAATAATACATAAGAATTAATTAATTACAAAAGAATGAATTAAATAATTAATTACATAAGAAATAATTAAATAATTAATTTCTTTTTAAAATAAATTAAATAATTAATTACATAAGAACAATTAAAGAATTAATTAAATATAGCTACGAATATTTAGATTACATGTAATACACCTAATAGGCACCAATATTATCCAAATACACAAAAAATATACGTATTTAATAGTATTTGAGCCAGATTTCTACAGATTTAAAGCGATATGGATGTATTTCGTGTATTTTGATGTATTTAGTTGTATTTAGTGTATTTCTCTCTGTATTTGTATGATATGGGTGTATTTTTTTTGTATTTTGATGTATTATTGTATTAGTGTATTTCTATGTATTTAGCGCATGGTGTATTTTGTGTATTTTAATGTATTTAGTTGTATTATATTTAATTTGATAGTATAATAATATAATATAGTGTAATATATTTAGTTTTCTCGCATAATTCCTTGTCGTTTTCACTGCTATTTATAGGTTAAACACAACCAATAAGTTTTTAATTTTCAAACTGAGTAATTATAAAACGCTACTACTTTTATACATTATGCAAATTGATAATAAGCACAAGCATTACCACAAAAACGAGGACATGATTCACTTGCATGACGACTATAAGATGATTCAATGCAACCTAATTATTTCAAGCAAATTTGTTCCATGTTCGCTATAAAACAAGCAAATTTGTTCCATGTTTTAGTAAACAAGCAAATTTTGTCTCCATCCTCAGAAGAAAATAATCAAGAACCCACCCGCTTGTTTACTTGTAGCTCGAATACAATTTGCTTCTTTCACGGTCTCCCAAGTTGCCTGCAAAAAATGACTTGATTTGACAACACAACTTCCACATAAATCGATTAGAAACGACCGAATTTGTCCCATGTTTATCCCAAAACAAGCGAATTTTCCAAATGATTGTTTCAAAACTGACGAATTCACCCCATGTTTGTTTGAAAACAGCCGAATTCTCCTCATGCTTATATACTAACAAGTGAATTATCTATTTGCTTATAAACACTCAATCATTTCAATTGCTACTTATATTGTAATTACCTCGCTTTTCTCTCCATCTCAACTCCATTTGTAGTTTGTTTCAGAAGCAATAAACAAGTCATTTAACACGAAATATATCATTTCATCATTCGCCTCTTCTACATGATTATTGATAAGTGTTTATTATTATATAGTATTTTGAGGCCCTAATCACAGATACGATGTTATTTTTACCTTAATTCGACATAATTTGCACTTGTTTTCGCTTTTTTATTTGAGTTTTGGCACTATCGGTTAAAGCTGGGCCAGACCGCCTTTGAATTGAAGATATGAGCGCCCACTAAAATTTACATGAGTCATGATCCAAGAATAAGTGATTCGCCCATTAATATTAGGGTTAGTGTAACTAAACGTATAACGAACCGCCCGGCTTGATTAGTTGACGGCCCGTTTATTAGTTTGGTCCAAAATTTTGACATATTAGTACCAAAAATAAATATAGTAGTAAGGAGGATTTGAACATTTGACCTTATGATGCAAGTATAAGTTATGAACCATTGTAGCAAGTTGATGATTTGTTAATACGTGTATAATAATATCAAGCTCTTAGTTTTAAATAATATACGATAATAAAAGCATAATATTCAATAGATTTATAAAATAATATATTATTTAACTCAAAACTTTAATAATATATTATTTAACCAAATCTAAGTATTTAGTATTATGGATATATTATTCTATCAAATAATACCAAACTCTAAGTTATTAATTTGAAGGAAAATCGATCAAATTGTTGAAATAGTTTTTAATATGTATAATAATAAATCAAATTATTGCTTCAAATAATATACATATGAATGTTATAAGATTCTAATAATATATTATCCTTTAAACAATAAAATATATTTCTAATTAAAAATCATTTCAACGTGATTGGAGAAGTTAACTTTAGATATGGTAATATTTACTATACTTTTTACAATTTGATATATTATCCTTCAAATAAATAATCGAAATAATTCCCAAACGTGGTACCATTCGAATTAAACGTTGTACCGTTTGAATTAAACGTGGTACCGTTTAACACACAATTCTCAAAACTGTGATAAACGTGGTACCATTTGAATGAAACGCTTATCGCTTTCACACACACTATTCAATTATAAGCAAGATCATTTTAGTATTAAATTGAGTTATAAATAAATGTTAAGAGAAAGAGTATGAATTACTATCTAAGTATGATAAAATGAAGTGTTTAATACTTTATTTGATAAAATAATATAACATAATACTAAATAACTTAGATTTGGTATTATTTAATATATTTGATGGAATAATAAGTTTGGTATTATTTGATAGAATCTTATTACTTTATTTGATAGAAGTAATATATTATAATACTAAATAACTTAGATTGGGTATTATTTCTAATAAGGTTTGATAGAATAATAAGTTTGGTATTATTTGATAGAATCTTATTACTTTATTTGATAGAATAATATATCATAATACTAAATAACTTAGATTTGGACGTATATTATTTGCTTTTATTTATACGTATATTATTTACGTATATTATTTGAAACTAAATAACTTGATTTATAATTATAGGCATATTAACATGAATATTTCACGAATACAATATTATCGTGATTATTTCTCTTTTAATAATTTAAATAGAATCATTTCTTCAAGCGGATAATATATCAAATAAAGATAATATATTAAATAATACCAAATTTAAGTTATCTATTAATATGTTGAAATAGTTTTTAATTAGAAATGTGTTGTATTATTTGAAGGATAATATATTATTGAGTCTTATGCTTTTATTTATATATTATTTGAAACTAGATAACTTCATTTATTATTATACACATATTAATAAATTAGTCACTTGGCTCAATGGTTCAAAGCTTATTCTTCCATCATAAGGTCTAAGGTTCAAATCCCACTACTACCATATTTATTTTTTGTGCAATATTTTTAAACTGCTACCACGTTACTGTGGGCCTGCTGGGCTCTCGAACGGGCCCGTCGCGCCCACCGAATATTAGGTGGGCTCGAAGGGCCCTGGGGCCCAATCTTTAAATGTCAGGCCTCGTGGATCGCCGGTCACGAACTGGGTGATCGGCCGAATACGAACCGAATCGCGGGCCGGGTCCTCAACGCCCACCGAGGCGCGGTTCGTTAGGCCACGCTCTAATGGCAACCTATTAAAGAGGAGGAGCAGAGTAAAAAAGGGATCTCGAATTTAAAAAGAAGTCATCAACTTTGTTGGAGTTTTGTACACTATCGGTTCTGCAGTACAATTGAGAAGTTAATTAGCATATTGTGCACAAAATCAAAGTTAAGTTTATCATTTTTAATGGTTCGAATAATTCTAATTCAAGATATTTTCATTATTAAGGATGAAATTATTAATTTAATGTATTTATTTATGTCTTTTATTATGAACTAATTTATTATTAATGTGACCATGATATAAGTGGATCTGATGATTTGATTTTTCTTGAGTTAATTGGTTTCAGCTTATAATTCTCATTATTGTGCGTAATTAGTATTTAATATCTGATATCAATATTAAGTCGCCTATAAGGATTAATCGCTAGAAATAGGGTTGTCACTTATTTAATATTAACGTAACACATGTTTCACTACCATAGAGATATAGGTACGCCATAGCAATTTAATAAGCATTATGTTATTAAAAAATCTCCTATTTTAAGCTATCATAGAGATATAGCAGTTAAGCTTCCCTTTTAGGAGACTTAATTGGTTTTAACTGAGAAGTAATGTCAAATTTAGTAGAATGCTTTGTTATGAATTAATAAGTAACTGCCGGGTAAGTTGAATCTCGACGATCCTATGAAATCGTGTGTCCCGATTTATACTGAATATTAAGTAAGATTCACTTTTTGTGCATTCATTTAGTATTAGCTAATTTAATTGCTTAGTCAATTTAGCAAGAGTCTAGATAAAAATTTCATTTTAATTATTAATTACCATGATTACGAAAAAGACCTAGTACTTAGTATATATTGGAATTTGTGAGACGACATCGCTCTATTCACATTTTAATCTTGGTTCCCCTAATTCCTTTAAACACGTGAAATTTGTGTTGTCAAGTTGGCGCCATTGCCGACTTCGATACTACTAATATTACTTAATTTCGTTCCTTAACTTAGCTAGTTTTATTATATTATTGTTTTAGCTAGATTTATTGCTTTTATTATATTTTATTTTATCCATGACTGGCCACATCATTTTGGAGAATTGTTCTTGATCCTAGATTGAAACGGCTAGAAACTAAATTTTGAGACTAAGAAACGAAAAGTTCATCTACCATGGCCAATAATAACCTACTACCCCAACAGTGCTTGATGTTCATGGGGATGGCGATAACCCGTTCCTGGGATGAATTTGAGGGATTATTGTATTGCCTACATCGAGGGGTTAATCAAGCCACACGCCAAAGCCACCACCAATCAATGCCAACAACTTTGAGTTAGGCCCGTGACCGATTCAACATGTGAAGAATCATGTGCACTAACCCGGTCATGGAAGACCCTAATGAGCATTTAGTAAATTTCATGGAGATAGCTGCTACTCTAAAAGTTGTGTTCCTACTGACTTATCCACCGATCAAGTATTTTCTCTCTATCTGGGAGAGCAAAGGAGTGGTGGAATGCTCAAAATCCTACAAATGTGACCACATGGGAGCAAGTAGTGCAAAAGTTCTTAGCCCGATATTTTCCCACATCAAAATCCACCAAATTGAAGAATGACATTGTGTGTTTTCAAAGAAGATGAAAGATTTGAGACGGGTCATGAAAGTTTCGAATGGTTTCAAGGTCTACTTAGAAAGTTGTCCCAATCATAGCTTTCCTCGACCTTATTTGGGTGCAAACCTTCCATAATAAGCTGACACCAAGCACCCGCACTATATTAGATGTCTCTGGAGGAGCCGCTTGATGTTAAGACGCCCGGCTTAGAAGCTTATATCTTACCGGAGGAACTATCTCGCTAATCAACACCAGCCTATCCTCTCGCCAGCATTAAGGCCTCAGAGTGGCCGGGGTCCTTGAGATTGATTAAGCAAGTCGAGGCTGCGCCTCCCCGCCAATTCGCTTAGAGCAACGAACGGACATGGTGTGCAAGGATCGCGTAATATGGTTCCAATCGTACTCCATGCTGTGGTAATCATGATACTCTATCTCTTTGCCTCGAGGGCCCACGTAGCAAGTTCAATATGCATCCAATTTTAATAGACGCTGCACGGTGCATTCTCCAACTACAATAATAATTGAGTGAACCACCTCATTTCTCTCTTTTGGAGTAACAACCACAATGTGATGAGTCCACCAGATTTGCATCAATCAAGATTTCGAAACCCCAAGAGTCCCGGTTGGATAAGATTGAGAGGTTGTTACCCCAAGTGGTGGAAAAAGACCGTATCAGATGCACTTAAGTGTAGAATCCACAATCACGCTTAGCCGAGTATCAATATAGGAAACGTGGGGTTCCTCTGCCAACTCGAAAAGAACCCACGAGAACATGCACATGTAGTCACTTTGGCGCAACGGTAGAAGCTTGTTGAGGCCCAGCCTCACTAAAACGACCACGGAGCAGAAGCAACACTCACTGCAAGAGGGAAGTTTCCATTGACAAACTTAATCTTTCTCGCATATGTCCCACCCCCTGCTCCTACCTCAAAGGCTTCAAAAAGAAGAAACTGATGCTCAATTTGCTAAATTTTGATATGTTTAAAAGGTATATTAACATTCCTTTGCAGAGTCTTGAGCGCATTTGAAGAACATTTAAACTATTTAATGACTCAGTGTTCTCAAGAATAACTAAACAAAATTGCCCCAAAAGTTAAAGATCCGGGAAGTTTTACAATCCCTCGCAATAGGTGCATTGAATTTGGGTAAAGCATTATGTGATTTAGGTGCAAGTATCAATTTGATGCCTTTTGTCGTTATGTCATAGGTTGGGTTTAGGAGTGTCAAGAGTACAACCATTTTCTTTGCAATTAGCCGATAGGTTCATTGTAAATCTATATGGTGTCCTTTCGAAGATGTTTGGTTAGCGTAGATAGGTTTATCTTCCCTCAGCCGATTTCGTTGTACCTCGACAGAACTAAGATCGAGAAATCCCTTTATTATTAGGTAGACCTTTTCTACTACCACTAGAACCCTTATCGATGTTCCGCGTGATGTGTCATCTTTAAGAGCGGGAGGAGCAAGTTGTTTTTGACATGCATGTCACTAAAAAGCCCATGATAAATGAATAGATTGTTTTCAATTGACGGGTTGATACGTTAGTTGCAACATGCCTTTTGAATGCGAAAGCAAGTCTCGAGGATTTAGCTGAAGTTATGTCTAACAAATACTAAAGAGGAGAACTTGTCATCCGAAAACTTATTATCATTGGTAGCATATAGCGGATGCAGCTCCTCTACGCTATACCCTTGGTAGAAGCAAAGATGAGGAACTAGGGACACAGTTGTATCAAAATTGATACCTCTACTAAAGCCTCCTAAGGCCAAGGCTTTGCCTTCGCACCTTAAATATGCTTTTCTTCATGGCACTAATGAATTACCTGTTATTATTTCTTCTTTGTTGAGTGAGGTGCAGGAAGAAAAACTTCTCAGGGTACTTGGAGAGCACAAAAAGGCGCTTGGTTGATAGTAGCGTATATTGCTGGTCTCACTTCTTCACTATGCATGCATCGAATACTACTATGATGGGTGCCAAGTTCAATTATCCAACCCCTATAGAGACTAAATCCTAACTTCAAAGAGGTGGTAAGAGCTGAAATCCTCGCTTCGGATGCGTATAATTTATCCTATTTCGTATAGTGTTGGGGTGAAAGTCCGTACAAGTTGTACCAAAGAAAGTGGGGGTATTATCAGGGTTAAAGTTACATGTCAGTAACTGTGAAGTGACTATTTTCCTCTACCATTTATTGATCAAATGCTAGAGAAATTAGCTGGGTATCCATTCCACTGCTTTTTAGATGGATATTCAGGATACAACCAAATTGTGGTGGCTCCTGTGAGGATCAGAAAACAACATTTACTTGTCCTTTCGTACATTCGCTTAGGCGAACGCCGCTTAGTTTACGCGCCCACATTTCAACATGTATGATGTCCATATTCTCTCGACTTGATGTAGAAATGCATCGTAGGTCTTTATGGATGATTTTTCTGCTTTTGGATCCTCTTGATGATTGTTTGATTAATCTCGACTTGTTATGAAGCGCTGCGAGGAGACTAATCTTGCCTCAACCTTAAAGCCTGGGCTACCATTGGCTCAAGCGATAGTGCTCTCTATTGGGCCAAAATTTCCTCTAGAGGAATAAAAGTTGATAAAGCAAAGGTGATATAATTGAAAGTTACCCACCAAAATGTGTCAAAGATGTAAGAAGCTCTCGTCATGCCGGTTTTATCGGCGTTTCACTGCTGATTTTTCCAAAACATTCTAAACCTTTATGTGATTTGTCAAGTTATGATGCATCTTTCCATATGACTAATGAGCGCAAGTGTGCTTTTAATATATCAGCTACAAACTTTATTTATGCTCCTGTGTTTTGCTTGCACTGATCGACAAGCACCTTTGAAATTATGCGCGATGCAAGTGATTATTCCATCGCGCAGCGTTCGGACAAGTTAATGAGAAGGTACTCCGTAATTTACTATGCGAGCCGTAATAACTCACACGCTTTTAAAAAAAAAAAAATTTAATTTTCGTCGGTGGACCCAGGATGATAAATAATTCTCATGATAATATTATTTTAGAAAATTTTGAGCCGAATTACATTTATAATTTAGTAGTTTTGCCATGGAAAATTTTATCTTTGAAATCGGGTTCGTTGAGATTTAAGTACGATAAGCGGAGAAATTAACCGAAACCGAACGGGACTCGAGTTTTTTAAATATCTATCAACACTTATCTTCCACATCATCATTAGAGATCATCATCTTCTTCTTCTTCTCTCATAGGGCCGAGATTTACCCCCCTCCCCCTTAAAAAATTTCTTCTTCCATTTCTCTCTTCGATTGTTACTCAACTCACATCGGTCAGAGAATATCTTTTCCCCATCATTCTCTTTCACAGTTAAGGTAAGAAATTTCAAGTCTTTCGAGATATTTCTGGGTTTTGACATAGTTGACTTCTTTAGTTGACTTTTCCATAATTCAATTTTATGATGAATCTTAGTTGGTTATGGGTTCTCGTGGACGTATATATGATTAATTCCTGATTAGAGGTCGCTTGAGGATGTTATGGCCAGTTGACTTTATAGGTTTTCGGCTGATTTTTTGGGTTGATATTTTTCTAAGACTTTAAATGTGTAGGAGGTTATGTTGAGACTATGAGGTTATTGTGATATTAAATTGCGATTTAAAATTGATTAAAAGGAATAAGGTTGAAAAAGCGTTAATTCCAAACAGCTATAATCATATTTTGAAAGATATGCTGTTAATTATGGATCTCGCTGACAACTAGAATAATTTATAAGTTGATTTGTATTGTAATGATAAAGTGATAAGATGGAATTTTAGCGGGGATCGAATTGGGTCGTGTCCACGGGATTATAATTCGATAGTTATCCGGCCATGCGGGGGATCGCTTAGAGATAGTTCCCTAAGAGTTGCTTATGATTCTAGAATGCCGGATAAAAGTAGGTCTTGATTATACTTTCTGGGTGTTTGTTTAGGCGCTGATCGTGAAAGCGGCGCTTACCGTGATTGCGCTCAGGAGGTTCTTTGCGGGTAGCTAGCGCAGTGAGTACTTATCTCACCTGCAAGTTACTTTTAATGTATTCATTATAAATTGTGTAACATGTTATTGTGTTATGATTATGTGAGAATGACATATGTAATTGTTATATGATTATGTGATTATATTCAGTAAGGCCAAGATTGCTTGAGGTAAGTAATGTTTGAACTCCCAACTTATATTTTATGATTTCTTTGGCCTCTTTGCTTCAAGACTTATGATTTCGTGGGCCTTGTCGGCGACAGGCTTGACTTTACGATTGTGAGATGTTTTAGCCGTAGTTTTGGATATTGTTTGGGGTAGAGTAGTCAAGTTATCGAGAGGTGACGGATAGAAGTTATCTATGACCTTCAGGTGACTCTCGAAAGTATCTGGATTCGACCTACGCTGGGATGATTGTGGTTGACTCCTCCTTCCTCGGCAGATATGCGAATATGTGCCTTATACTTAGTGTATAAGTGCGGTGTGCCTTATACTTAGTGTATGAGGCGATGTACCTTTATACTTGGTGGTATAAGTGTCAGGCTCATACTTTGTGTATAAGCTGTTTTGGCCTTATATCATGTATATGCTGGGTGATTATTGATTAGTCCATTCCTCGTTAGTAGACGGATTGAGTATATGCGCATTAGAGGTTGGTATAACGGTGGGATATGATAGATAGGGAGGCTTTGATGACTAGAGTTTTAGTCGCTAAGCCGAGTCTATTGATTTCTTTATGAAATTGCAGCTTGGCTGAACCTTCTATTATATCTTCATGTATTATGTCTCGAGATTTCCGCGGAATTATGTTGTATGACCTTTAGGTAGTCTTGGATATATATGTATTTTATTCATATTTGACTACATTATTGGATTGACCTGCTCCGCATGGGTAAGTTCACTGTGTTAAGCTTTCACTAAGCTTCGCGGCCATACCCCTTTTCGCTGGCTGGGCGATTTCATTTGTGCCAGTTGACAAAGGGCTGAGCCAAGAGGCTGTTTGAGAGTTTTGTTCCGAGTGGCTAGGTGAGCATCGGTGGCAGAGGATCCTCTCATACTGATTTTACGTGTTGTCAACTCTGTTGGATTGTCAGATTTCTTTGAAACTTTAGCCTTGTTTCAATGTTGTCATTTTGTATTCGAGTACAAGATTTCTATTTGTAGCCTTGCCGGCATTATCAAGTTTATTTGGGATATGTTGTATATATATGGAGTTGGTTGGTTAGATATCACCGATGGATTTTAAAAGTTTTTAAACTGTGATTATTTTAAAATATTATATGTAATCTTATTTGGAAGGAAACGGTAGTTTTAAACCGAAGTCGCCCATCGGGTTTGGTGATTCGGTGTTTCGATTATACGACTCTCACCTTAGGCGGCCGACTGGGCGGTCGTTACACCCAGCAAAACTTCAATGATGCTCAACGTAATTACCACTACCGGTATGAATTGCTTGCCGTTGTTTTTGCTTTAATAAGTTTCATCATATTTGATCGGATCTCATGTGGTTGTATACACCGACCATGCCGCATTAAAATATTTTGCTTTTCAAAAAAAGATAAGCCTAGGTTGATAAGATGGATACTTACTTCAAGAATTCACCTAGAAATTAAGGACAAACGGGTTCCAAAATACGGTGGCCGATCATTTATCTAGAATTCGTATCACCCTAGAACAAACACCCCATTAAGTGAGACCTTTCCGATGAACAATTGTTGGTAGTCACTGTAATCACCACCTTGCATGCGTATTTTGTTAACTATATCGCAGCGGAGTCTTACCACCCGAGTTAGCATACCAACAAAGAAGAAATTTTTATCTGGATGAAATAATACTTTCGGATGATCCTTTCTGCTCTCAAGTTCTCAGGCCGATAATATCATTAGGAGGTGTATCCCCGAGACGTAAATTGCCGCCATCCTCGAACATTGTCATTCCCGAGGAGGCTGTCCTACCCCAACGGGGCCAGCATAACTGCTTTTTATTATCCTACCTATTTAAGGATTATAGCACTGTGAAGTCACTGACGTTGTCGAGAATTGTGTACAAGTGTCCCGGCGAAAAATGAGATGCCCCTTACTAATATTTTCTCCCTGCTGACTTGTTCGACGCTTGGGGTATCGGGGATTTCATGGGTCCTTTTCCATCATCTTTCTCCAATAAGTACATTCTCAGATGCTGATTACGTGTCCAAGTGGGCGGAAGTACTGCCAAACTAATGATGCCAAGGGAAGTCATATCTTTTCTTAAAGAAAATGTGTTCTACTAGATTTGGGACTCCTCAGAGCTATCAAGGTAAACATTTTTGTAATAAGGCTTTAGAGACATCATAAGTATATAAATAATACTGGGTAACCCATAAAGTTGTATTACCATATCACCCCAAAACAAATGGATGTCAATTATCTAATAGAGCTTAAGTGCATTTTAGAGAAAACAACAATGCATCTCGTATGATTGGTCTGTTAGATGATGCCTGCAAGATATAGACGAGACGAAGACACCTACGTGATGCTTCCTTTATCGCCTGCTTATAGAAGCTTGTCACCTTCCAAATGAGCTTTGAGCATAAAGCACATCAAGTGTGAAATTCTAAATTTTGATCCGAAGGATACAGTGTGCAAGAGATTGATGGATCTCAATGAGCTTGAAGAGTTTCTGCTTGGGAGCTATGAAAATGCAAAATTTACAAGGAGCGAACCAAGGTTAATTATGATAAACACCGCCGAAGTTTCAAGTTGACAACAAGTTTGTTGTTTAATTCCAAACTACGCTGCTTTCCGGTGCAAGTTAAAATCTAAATGGTTTGGACCGTTTACTATTACTCCAAGTTTTACCCATGGCGCGGAAATAACTCATGACGAGAAGTACTTTAAGGTAAATGGTGAACGCTTGAAACATTATTATGGTCGACATGTGGAAAGAGTAAACACGGTGGTCATGTTGTGTGCACCACTATCAATGAGCGCAGTCCTTCGCCGGGCTAAAGACGCAAACGAGCGCTTATCAGAGGGGCAACCCAATCTTAGATGACTAGCTTATTTTATTTCTTAGTTTCATGTGTGTCAAAAAAAAGTGTTTGAAATTTGGTAAAGTGGACGCTTTTGGGGCAGTTTGATGACAAGAGGACAATTTTGACCTCGACGGCCTTTTAATAGAGAATAATGTACTCCTGCTAGATATTATCGTCGAGTCAATTACTTAACCACCCCAAATGATTTTAATTCGAAAAAAAATCCAAAGTCCGCCAGCTTCACTACATCGGATGCATTGACAAGTAAATTTGTGCCCCATTATCCCTGTATTGTCTTATTGTTGAGCAATACGTAACTGAACGAAGCATACTGA